>CM077097.1:97545285-98007600 GCA_039513925.1 Platanthera zijinensis
CCTTGATCCGTCTGAAAAGCTAAATCCCAACCAAAAGTACCATGTGATAGTAGAAGTGGGTATTGAAGTGGATCATAATGACCTGCGTACTCTTTGACTGTAGTTAGATGTCCTGCTGTAGAATGAATTTTGATGTCCCTATCGGTAGACTCTGCAAAATCTTCTACACCCACCAATATTGCAGCCACCTGAGATGCGGTAGGAAGGATGTATTGCCGGTCAGTAGATCGTCGTTCACGAATAAGTAGTTGACACGATTGTAACTGCTGATGTTGAGCAATTTGTCTGAAAGTCATGACATACGGGTTGTGAGCATCAAGGATATATTTGATCTCATTCAAAATTTCTATATCGAGTCCATTACTCTCCTCCAAACGATGCGAGGTTTCATTTTCAGTGTCGTAGATGAACATCTACAGAAATCGTGGTTTGCTTCCCGGAGTAGGAATAAGAGATCCAATCTTGTGATATATAGCCCCATGCACTCTAAATGTGTACAAACCTTGGTTGAATGCCGGGAGTGTTTCGTCAAGCATCACACCCATGGATGTGAAAGAGAATATGTGATTGTATGCACGAATATTTTGCCTGAAATGGCGCCCTTTCGTGGTCTGGTCAGTGTAAAGAGCCATCAACTGCGGGGTCGACCACGCGAGGGTCGGCCGCCCCTTGACTGCCCAGTGCACAGGAGGCCTAGGTCGCGACCGCCCTCGAGGGGACGGTCATCACTTGGCCTCCTGGGACAAAGACGGTATCAACCGGCCTCACTAAGGGCGCACCCTAGTCGCTCGGCGTGAAGGGGTTAGGCGGCCACCGCCTTGGCCGTCGGCCTTGCCTGGCTGCCAAGATTCTCAAGCTGCATTTTTTCCCGTACGAGCCTTTTTCCCGCCCAGGGTCAGGGTCATTATTTCTCTAAAAATGGCGATCCACGTGCTCAAATTCAGGCATTCCTATTGGTCCGTCCGGTAGTTAGTAGGCAAAATTACCGGTCTGCCCTTTTAAAAATATATAAATATCCCCTTTCTATACTCCATTTGGATCCTTTTTCCAGACTCTGAACTTTCTCTCTCTACTTCCTCTCTCTCTCCACTCTCCTTTTCTCTCTATAGGATCTCAACTAAGGAACTCCGTCGAGGTTCATCAAGATGGACAAAGTTGCCCCGAGCCCTGTCAAGTACTTGGAGAGTGGCAGTGACCTAACGACCGCTCACTATCTTCGGCTGCCCGCGAAGCGTGGAAGTAAGCGACAAGCTCTCTTAGCATCACCAAGTCGAGCTTGTCAAGATACCTGAGTTTGCACGCTCCCATCTCATCAAGTGTAACGAGAAGCGATATATCTCCCTCGCCTTCTGTCACGACCCGCATTTTCTCAACATTATATGTTATCATAGTAAGAGAAAATACACGTCGTGATGCCATACTGTGTAGGGGACAACTGCAGACACTCAGGCGAAAACCACTCTCAATTATTTTTATATAAAACACATGCTTTATGTTTTAAGAACATAGTTTTAAATTTAGAGCTTAAGGAACAGTGTCCCTCGATTTATTGGATCAACTAGTCCACAAGTAAAGAAATATAATCGCAACAAAAAGAAATATAATCGCAACAAAAAGAAATATATAGCTTACTTCATTGTATCCTATGTGAGCATGAGGACCTAACGAATATGCTAATGACGTGTAAGTTTCTAAATTTAGTATAAGTAGAAAAAAAGTTTTATAATCGGTAAAATTGGATGACTTTTAGTTGGAAGAGATGCTATGAGTATAAGTTAGATTACAGCTTTTATATTTAAAATACCTAACATACATCATAACATAAAACATTCTCATAGAGTAAGTAATGAAGATAGCCAGCAAGTAAAGCAGGAAAACCAGCAAGTAGTCTGACATCTGAAAACAAAATCTATGAGCATCAATAACCTGACATGAACCCATAGAATCTAAGCACAAGTCTATACTGATACGGATCTAGTAACTACCTCAAACAGTGGGGGGAAAACAAGAACTGCAACACCAAGCCTTGAATCATCAACTCTAACCACTCGGACTGCTACTGCTAAGAGCCTGATACATTCAAAAGAAAAGAACATCTTTACAAAGAATGATCAAGTTATAATAAAAACCAATGAATCAAATATGATTACCATCACAACAAAAGAAAATAATGAGTAAAACTAGCTCAACGGTGATTAATTATACGAAAAGAAAAACTTGATCTTAGAGCATTAATGATCTATCTTATATTTATATAAATGTACATAAATATTTGAGACTGATCAGCTTGAGAAACTGCATCATTAACACCGGTCATAATTTGGCACTAAGGCAGTGGCTAATATTCCAACACAAACCATTAGACCAAATCATGACAAAAAAGCACTATGGTGGTGGCTATCTTTCCAACACAATCCAATTATCTAAAACATCGCAAAATGACACTATGGTGATGACTATCTTTCTAAACAACCTAACAGGCCAAAACCAAGTCATTCGGTGTAATGATTCACAAACAAGCATTGCAGCAGTAGTATAGTGCACTAACACTAATAGTCCAACCAAATATCATAACATAAAACATGTACCGTAGTGGTGACATCTTTCCAATTCACACAAACTGACCACCAAATTCCAAAAATTTGAAAAAAAAACAACATAGGTGTTCCTGAGTAGAAAATACTCATATATTATTATTAAGCCTGAACTATGCAGTCGATTTTGAACTATGCATCCGATTTTGAACTATACAGTCGATCTTTGAACTATGCAGTCAATTTTGAACTATGAAGTCGATTTTGAACTAAACAGTCGATTTTGAACTATGAAGTCGATTTTGAACTATTCAGCTGATTTTTGAACCATACAGTCGATTTTGAACTATACAACACAATTTTGAACTATGCGGTCGATTTTGAACTATGCAGCTTGATGGATGATTTTACTATCAACCCGAAAAGGCAAGTATACTTATAGAATCATAGTATAAATATCGTATTTAAACACGGGACAATCAATTACTACTACTCGCGCTGTTACTATTATCCCACCAAATGAAAGTTGGTTTTGGTTTTTCAAATTAAAAATTGCAAATACGAAGAAATTATGAAAGTGAAATTCACGATTTAAAAAGACTTAGCACTTGATTGAGTGTTCTTGGGAATTTGATTATAAAATGTGCATTATAATTCTTAAAATTCAGTTTCGATTGGAGGATTGGAAAATAAGATAGAAACTCGCTAGAGACAACTACCGCCTATTCTTAATAATACTTTAAACATAATCTTGTAAAATTTGAAATAAATTAAAATTGCATGAATGTTAATTTTGAATTCAAAAGCAGCGATAGTTTCAATTCTCAAAGAAAATATAACGAACCCTTTATTTTCGAGAGATCTAAAGCATCCACGTGTCTCTCGACCAACTAGAATACCAAATCGGATAGCGAAATTTATATACTAGAAATATAAACTCACAATCAAAATTTAATCAGAAATAAATCAAAATGAAAAATTTAAGAATTAGAGAGGGTAGATTATAATTTAATCTTAATCCCACTACTAACCAATCAAACACTAAAGAAATATTTAGCTACTCATAGTGAAGAAAGAAATAATAATAAAAGAAGAAGAAGATTGCATTTTCATTAATATGGAAAACGAGAAGATAAAATATTTAAATAAAATAAACTATGATATTAGAGAAAAAGAATACATGAAATAACTTCTAAAATAAAACTCAACATGTAGCACTCATACAAATAAGTAGAACTCTCTAACTCTCTCTTGGAAGCCTTTCTTCTCCCACCTCAACCTCCCAAAGCCTTGGATTGTTGCTCCTTTTATAGCCATCATGGAAGGCCTAAAAGAAAAGTAAAATGAAGAGGTGGTGAAGGGGTGGAAGAAGAAGAGATCGAGATGGCCAAATGCTTTGAATTAAAAATAAATGTGGAGAAGAAGATGAAGGGGGGCCGATCATGTTTACTAAGGAGGAAAAATAGAGAATTAAAATATAGAAATAATAGAGGTGGAGAAGAGGGGAGAGACAAAGGGTGGCCGACCACTCATATAAAAAAGAAGAAATGAAGAGGAGAGAGAGGGGTCAGCCATGATGAAAATGCATGCATGAAGTATATGAGAAACCATGGATTTAAATATGCAATATTTCATGCATAAGAATAACATTTGGAAGCATGGTGATGTGACAATATGTATTGAAATGATGAAATATGTCATGCATGAGAAATGTGGTCATGCATGAAGATATTTGCATATGAATAATTTCACGTACAAAGGTTGACAACAGACTTTTACATCAAGTCGTGCCGAAATCCACCCAGGCTAAAACATTGCTTGTCCCCAAGTAAGAAAAAAATTAACACAGAGTTTAAACTAGGCGTGCACATTAAGACCGGTCCGGACTGGTCCGGTTGGGACCAGATCGGTCGGGACCAGATCGGTCGGGACCGGACAGGGACCGGTCCCAGTTAGGACCGGTCCCAGTTAGGACCGGTCCGGTCCCGGACCGGTCCAGAGGTCCCTGGCGGTCCCCTATTTTAGGGTAAAAACCGGTCCCGGACCGGGACCAGTAAAAGACCGGTATTTTACCGGTCCCGGTCCGGGACCGGTTTCGGGACCGGTCGGGACCGGAAAGAGCCTAACGGCTCTTTTTATTTTTTTATTAATAAAAATTATTTTTTAAAAAATTTAATTCTTATAAATCCCCCCCTCTCCCTCATTTTCCTCTTTTAATCCCTATCTCTCTCTCTCATTCTCTCTCTCTCACTCATATTCGTATTAACTATTAAATGACTTCCTCCTCCTCCATGCCGGCGTCCTCCTCAGCGTTCATCGATCATGAGATCGTTGAGCACCGGCATAAAACAGCGGTCCGGGAAAACTTCGATAAAGTGCGGGTCGGCGGCGAAATTAAGGCGAAGTGCAAACTTTGCGCGAAGCTTATGACCGCTAACAGTAGCAACACAACACTCGCCCGACACAACAAATTGTGTCTTTCCAAACAAGCCCCGTCGGAGGCCAATCAAGCTCAAATTTCGACGACCGGGCACATTTGGACGTATGACCAAGCTCGGCAACGGGAGCGACAGATGAAGAATGTCATCAAAAGCGGACTTTCGTTCAACCACTACGACAACGACGAGATGACGTCTTACATACACGAAGCACTCCAACCAAAATATCAACAGGTAAGTCGTACTACAACTCGACGTGATGCTTTACAAGATTACCTGCAATCGAAATTATATTTACAAAATTATTTTGAAACATTCGACGGTCGAGTTAGTTTAACGAGCGATGTGGGACTAGCGGTTTAGTTGACGGACTTTCTTATATTTGCATAAGTTGTCACTGGGTCGATCCCGATAGTTGAGAATTAAATAAACGTATAATTTGTTTTGAAAGTTTTGAATATCTGCACACCGGTAAAGCAATTTATCAGGTGATTATTAAGTGTATTAGAGATTTTAAAATAAAAGATAAAATTTTAAGTATTTCGTTTGATAACGCCTCGAATAATAATATGGCTATTAAATATTTGATTAATGATCTGTAACTTATGCTAGATGATATTTTTTTTCATACACGTTGCGTATGTCACGTTCTTAATTTAATTGTGCAAGATAGTTTAACTTTTATGAAAAATTATGTTATTAAAATATGTACTATGTTACGAGTTATTTATAGTTCAAAACGACGAAAACAAGATTTCAAAAAATTTGTTATAGCACAACGTAAAATTTTTTTGGGTCCATCGTATGATATGTCGGTACGATGGAATTCCATGTACAAAATGTTAAAACGGGCTTTGTCACAAAAATCGTTATTGATAGAATTTTATAATAATGTAGAAGAAGCACATGATTTAGATGCGTCTGATTGGGTCGTAATCGAAGATTACGTAAATTTATTAGAAAGTTTTTATCCGGCAACAACTACTTTATCTGGAGTTTATTATCCTACTAGCTCGCTTGTTATTGAAATTTTTTTATTAATTACTGAAACGTTTAAAACTTATAAAATTAACTCAATGTGCCGTCCGTTAATATTAATAATGGAGACAAAGTTTTTAAAATATTATACGAATATATCACTTATGTTTTCTTGTGCTGCGGCTTTAAACCCTTTAATGGGTGTAGACGGGGTTGAAAATTTTATAGAGGAAATTAATCGAAATTAAGAGTTAAACGAATCTTCTAGTGATTTTCAAAACGTTAGTGTTTCAAAATTTAATTCTGATTTTACTCGCCTATAAAATTATTACGATCAACTATATGGATTGCGACCTCGCGAGGAATCCACCGCCCCTCGAACAAAAGATATTTTAAAAAATAGATTTTTAGAATTAGCTTCGAAGAAAAAACAACGAACTTCGAGTACTTTAAATGAATTAGGTTTATATAGCAAAACACAGTTTCAAGATTTTATGACCGCGAACGAAATTGAAAATTTTGATATTTTAAAATGGTGGAAAATTAAATCTAATAATTATCCTATTTTGGCCTTAATGGCCCGTGATTTACTAACCATCCAAGCTAGTACAGTAGCTTCAGAGTCTGCGTTTTCTTTGAGTGGCAGGATTTTGAACGAGCGAAGGAGCTGTTTGACCGAAGAATTTTTGGAGATTTGCATTTGCTACAAGAACCATTTGAACGCTTTGAGGAGGAGACAACACGTCTCGTCAATTGAAGACAGTGAGTCTAAAGTTGAAGACGAGCTTAATAACTTAAATCTGGGGAGCGCCGCAGAATAATGACGTTTAAGTTGAAGATGAGTTCAAACTCAAAAGCGACGCCGGAGTTGAAGACGAGTCCAAGACTCAACTCCAGATTTTGAATTTGTATTTTGTATTATAATTTCAAATTTAATGATAATGTTTATAATTTCAAATTTATATTTTGAATTTATAATTTGTATTTTGTATTTTGATTTTGTAGTTTTATTTCAAATTTAATAAAAAATTTTATTTACTTTACAATTTTTCATTTCAATTTTCAAATTATTACATGTTATTATTTATTTAAATTATTAAAAACAAAATAATAAATTAATATATAAAAAATATACTTAATTTAATGTTATTATTAAATTAAAAAATATACTTACATGATGTAAGTATATTTTTTATACTTAATAACATGTAATACATGTTATTATTTAATTTAATAACATGTAATACATGTTATTATTTAATTTAATAACATATAAACAAATTAATTAAAATACTTAATTAAAAAAACCGGTCCCGGTCTGGGACCGGTTAGGACCGGTCCTTGCGGTCCCAGTCGGTCCCAGTTTTCAAAGGAAAAACCGGTCCCGGACCGGGACCAGTTTGGGCAGGACCGGTCCGAAACCGGTGTCCTAAAAAACCGGTCCTGCCCATGACCGATCCTGGACCGGGACCGAAGTCTTTATGTGCAGACCTATTTTAAACTAGCAAAGATTTTTTAAGGACTCGAAGCAAAAAATTAAACTATCATGATTTATATGCTACCGAGTGCGACAAAAAATCAAGGTAGAAGAGAATAAAAAGTGCTTAAGAAAACTAGAGAATAAAACTTAGATTGCACATTTTCACCAACATAAAAATAAGACATCGAAAATTTAAACTAACAAACATAGCCAAACTAGCGATACAACCAAATCAAATGCATTGAACAAACAACATATATGATTGCTAAGACTATGATTATTCTACCAAACACCCCAAAGTAATCTCCAAAGAAATCCATCAATGATGGTGCCCATAAGCTTGCCCGGTCACACTCTCTCCACCACACAAATTTATGTCATGGTCTAAAGATCAAAAGGGCTTTCATTAGAGATAATACTTGGCTTAAGTAATTGATTGGAAATTGGAAATCAAAAGATAAAAATGATGGCTAAAAGATCACACTAAACTAAGAAAAAAGTTTTATAAAAATTCACTAAGAGAAATAAAACATAACATACTCAAACTTTTCCAATAAAACTATATTTTTTGAAACATAAGGCCATAAACAATTTTATTTTCAAAATTGGCCAACACAAATTTTTTCACTTGATTTTTTTCTTTTGTTTTCTTTTGTAATTTTCTCTTCACACAAAATAGGTCCAAATATAAAGGTGAAAGTGTTCTCATTTTCGCAATAAAAACCCATCACAAAAGAAATTTTAAATAAAACTCAAAGATTTAGTATGATCCTGTGATGAATGTTTTGGAATTGGTGAAAATAGAAGGTGGAGGTAGAAAAGAAATTAAGAAAATACCCAAAATTGTAAAACAAGGGAAAAATTATAGCGGTGGTCAAAAAGGTGCAAACAATCAAAAGATGACCTAAATCACTTCTATAAACCATGACAACCTATGCAATTGCTTCGAGAATCGCTAGAGGCAAGTTCTAGTCACCAAGGAAGGTTATCTGACCGTGAGTGATCTAATAATATCATCCAGCAATCATATGTATGTTACTACACTTAGATTAGAAGAATATACTACAAAATTACTATACAGATAAACTAAAATATGATGACTAGATTTTATGAAAAAACAACAACAATACTAACGTATGCAAAAGTAATATAATTAAAACTAAACTTCAACCTATCATACTACTAATGATTAAGAGTACTTCACGATCCTACAAAACACTCAAAGAAACATACTAAAATGATGACAGAAAATAATTTTTGTTCGGTTTTCAAATTGTAAGTTTTCTATTTTTTATTTTGGGATATTACTATTTTTGTTTTTTTGTTTAACATAATAAAATAGCATAAATCCTAAACTTTTTCTTCTTGAACTTCTCGAGGACTACTCGGTGAAGGGTTCATAAGGTACTAGGAGGTGCGATGGGATAAAGCCTAAATCTCCATTTCCAAGAAATTAGATTTAGCTTTTCTATTTTTTTTTTCATAAATTTTTAATAAAAGAAATAAAAAGCAAATAATACTTTTTTTTTTGTTTTTGCAAAAATTTTTAGTAAAGAAAAGAAGAACAAAATCTAATTCCCCCCAAACTAGAGGGAAACATCGTCCCCGGTGCTAAAAAAAGGAGAAAGGAGAAAGAGGAAACAAAAGATTAGATTTATAAATAAAGAATAATAAAGCAGGTACTTCTCCGAATTGGCGAGTCCGTAGATTGATGTCGCTCCCCCATGCTTGTGCATGAAGTCAGGTGGAATCGAGATAATCACAAAGAAATACAGAACACCTAAACTTTTATTCATGCAAAACAAACACACAAAATAATACATACAACATAAAGATAAGCAATGGTTGCCTCCCAAGAGCGTTCTTTGTTTAACGTTGTTCGAGCTCGACTCCTGAGTTTGATGGGATAGCCAATAATTGCAGGAGAAATCACGAACACAGACAATGCCAATTTATAATATAATTTATAAATCAATTACAATGAAGAAACAAGTGAAGAAATAACCGTCCGGTGAAACGCACGCGGATGCGCCAGACACGCACGATTCGCAGGAAATGGAAAATCTGGGACTGCAATCCGACTAACGGACGCACAAGGTTCACCGAACCTTCAACGTCAACTTCCGACATTCAACCGCAACCACCGCCACCACCGGAGAGAAACTCCAAGTTCGAACCCGGACCTTGCCGCGAACGTGTAGCCCGTCCTTAACGCAAACTTTTCCTCTCCAAAGCCTCCACAAACAGCCGAGTTAAAACAGCTTCGTCTCCGCCTTCCTTCCACGACAACGGCCGACTGGACTCGGACGGCGACGGCGACGGCGGGCTGCCCTCCTCTTTATGTCAGTGACAGTAAATACCGGCTGCTGCCTTCCTCCAGCGGCGACTCCGACAAGAGATCCCAAGGCAGCATCCTCCTGTACCAAGCCGAGAGAGAGAGAGAGAGAGCGAGCGGTAGCGGTTGTGGTTGGAGAGCGGGTGGCGGGCTGCGATTTTTAATGCAGGGAGGGGGGTTGCGGTTACCATTCATGGGAGAGAGAGAGAGAGAAAGGAATATAATAATGGGTATATTATATTCCCATTACCACCTCCCAATTAAAACCACCGGGCTACATTCCAAATTTAAAACTGTTTAATTTGGATAGAATTCAAGATAGTTTTTAATTTGGACATATTTCAAGACAGCAAAAAAACAGTTGTAACCTCAAATACTGCGTTGCAACCTGTTTTCTGCTCCTAATGCGCCCGGTCCATATGAACCGGGTATGAGCAAACCCAACAAACACCACCTTGGCTCATATCCTAGTTCCGCCACCACCTGCACGAAGCATCATCTACACTGGGCACCAACAACGCGAAGCAACCGTTCTGCACGAAGCACCAGGCTGCATGAAGCACCACCTCAAGAACTTGAGGCGTCAGCCGACCTGCTCCAGTCGACTCATCCCTGCTCGGGCTCACCCATGAATGTCAACGCAACTGGATCGCTGAATCTGACTCGCCTAGTCAGACTACCAGAAGGGCGATCAACTGCACCACCTCGACCATCCACACCGTCGGCCGCAGAAATCATGGGCGCACCACCTTGTATCGTAGTCCCCATTAGCCGGTACAGACTACCGCACTGCATAGCTCGCATGAGCACGGTGCGCCCTCGCCTCACCGTCAGAACTCCACCTCTCGATGCAAACCTGCACCTACCGGTGTCCAATCTGCCCAACGAAATCAGATTCCTGCGTAACTTCGGTACCAGGTGTACCTGCTCAAGTCTACGCACAGCTCCACCATGCATCCGCAAGTTCACCATCCCAATCCCTATGACCTCACATGCTGAGCCGTCACCCAAAAAGACCGACCCAGACGTCACCTCCAGTGAACTAAACATCGCCGCATCTAAGCAAATGTGTTGCGAGGCACCAGAATCCAAAATCTAGCTATCAGAGTCACTCTGACTCTCAGTGACGCAATAAAATCCGTCATCTCCTTCCAGGTCGAGTGTCACCATGCCCGCATCTTGGACATCCTTCGAAGTTCCGGAACTTCCTGTATGTTGCGGACATTTTCTCCTAATGTGACCAACCTGTCTGCAGTGGTAACACGTCACTGCCTTCTTCGATGCCGGCCGAGCTTGTGCACTGCTCGATCCTTTGTTAAAACTCCTCCCACGTTCACGCGCTACCAAGATCTGGTCACCCCTAGGAGTGGGATCCTTTAACATCTGACTGGATAACAACGCTGACGTGACTTCTTTAAGCCCCACCGTATCCTTCCCATACAGGAGCGTAGTCACCATGTGCTTGTATGATGCTGGGAGCGAGGTAAGAAGAAAGAGGGCTTTGTCTTCTTCCTCTACCTTCGATCCAACCACATGCAATTGGTTCAGGAGACCGTTGAACACATTGAAGTGTTCCTGCAGGTTGCCACCTTCCTGCATCTTCAGCGCATAGAGGCGCTGCTTCAGCAACAATCTTGTCATCACAGATTTTTCCAAGTACAGTCGCTCAAGCTTTTCCCAAAGCCCGACTGCCGTCTCTTCAGTCCTGATGTTGAAGAGCACCTGGTCAACAACACACATCCTGATTGTGCTCGTGGCCTTTTCATCAAGATCATTCTATTCCTCATCTTTCACCGCCGTGGATAATTTGTCGCGCCCCCGCAAGACTTGAATCAAACCTTGTTGAACCAACATATCCTTGACTCAAATCTACCACAGGCTAAAATTCCCACTACCATCAAACTTCTCCACTGAAAATCTGTCCAAAACTGCGTTCTTCCCTGCCATGACTGTCCCCGACAAACTAGAAGACCTGATTTGTTCAAAGGTCGGATCTGAAAGAGTAGGAAGAGGACCTAATCTTTCACCATCGCAGTCAAACCCTTCCTAGAACGTCCAATCACGGTCGTCTACCGAACCTGGCTCTGATACCACTTGATGGGATAGCCAATAATTGCAGGAGAAATCACGAACACAGATAATACCAATTTATAATATAATTTATAAATCAATTACAATGAAGAAATAAGTGAAGAAATAACCGTCCGGTGAAACGCACGCGGATGCGCCGGACACGCACGATCCGCAGGAAATGGAAGATCTGGGACTGCAATCCGACTAACAGATGCACAAGGTTCACCGAACCTTCAACGTCAACTTCCGACGTTCAACCGCAACCACCGCCACCACCGGAGAGAAACTCCAAGTTTGGACCCGGACCTTGCCACGAATGTGTAGCCCGTCCTCAACGCAAACTTTTCCTCTCCACAGCCTCCACAAATAGCCGGGTTAAAACATCCCCGTCTCCGCCTTCCTTCCACGACAACGGCCGACTGGACTCGGACGGCGATGGCGACGGTGACGGCGGGCTGCCCTCCTCTTTACGTCAGCGACGGCAAACACCGACGGTGGCCTTCCTCCAGCGGCGACTCCGGCAAGAGATCCCAAGGTAGCAGCCTCCCGCACCAAGCCGAGAGAGAGAGAGAGAGAGCGAGAGCGGTAGCGGTTGCGGTTGGAGAGCGGGTGGCGGGCTGCGATTTTTAATGCAGGGAGGGGGGTTGCGGTTACCATTCATGGGAGAGAGAGAAAAATGAATATAATAATGGGTATATTATATTCCCATTATCACCTCCCAATTAAAACCATCGGGTCACATTCCAAATTAAAAATTGTTTAATTTGGACAGAATTCAAGATAGTTAGTTTTAATTTGGACAGATTTCAAGACAGCAAAAAAACAGTTGCAACCTCAAATACTGCGTTGCAACCTGTTTTCTACTCCTAATGCGCCCGGTCTATATGAATCGGGTATAAGCCAACCCAACAGAATTAGCTAAACGAAAAATAATAATTAAAGTGAGCCAGCGGCTCCCATAATCTGCACTTAGAAGAAAGCACAAGAAGAAGTTGTCAATATATATTTTGAATATTTTTAATATTTTTGGAAAAAGAAAAAAATAAAAGAAGAAAATAAAGAGAAGGAGAAGAAAAGGAAAAGAAAAATTTAAAATAAAACTATCTAACGAAAAAGATATTTCAAAAAAAATAAGAGAAGAAGAAAGATGAGAAAGGGGAATGAGAGTAGACGTCGGCTGTTCACAAAGAACAATTTCCTTTAAAGATGCATTAAATATAAGAATAGAAATCTTTTGCAAAGAAGAATCAACAACTATCGTGTCCGCACTTGGAGAATCCAAAATAAAACAACCGGGGATGAAAAAAAATCCAAGACAACATCATCCTCGATCGGAAGATCGAGGATAATACGGTCTACCCGCGCAAATTGCGAACACAAATCCTCGTTGAGATCGTAATAGGCGGGAAGAGAAAAATCGAGATCGTATGACAAAAGATCAGTAGATTGTTGATAAGGAGAGGAAAGCTGATTGGTAGGACTCCCACAAGTGGGGTCATCCTTCCGCCACGCATTAACAATATTTGAGCAAGGATCGATGTGGCCAACATGATCCGCTCAGAAATTAGTAAAATCAGGGGAAGGTGAAGAGTATCCAACCTAACAATCCGTTGAAAAATAATCAATGCTTCCACAAAATTCACAAGAAAAATTAGAGGAAAATTGTGTCATGAAAAACCAAAACAAAAAGAAAAAAAAAGATTAAGAAATAAAAGAGAGAAAAACTAAAAAGTATATTACTAATAAATTTTTTTTGGTAAATTAATTAGTTTTCGACTTCCCAATGTCTATCGGGTGAAGGGCTCACACTGGTACTAGGAAATAAGATGAGATGACATCCCAAATTTCCCTTTCCAAAAATATAGTTACACCCTTAAAGATTTTTTTAGAGATAAATGATAAACATAATAGTTTTGCGCTTTCAAAATATCAACAAAAAAAAATCCCCGTTAACGGTGCCAAAAACTTGATGGATTATTTTACTATCAACCCGAAAAGGCAAGCACACCTATCGAATCGTAGTATCAATGTGGTATTTAAACACGAGGCTGTCAATTATTACTATTCATGTCATTACTATTATCCCACCTAATGAAAATTGGTTTTGGTTTTTGAAATTAAAAATTGCAAATACGAAGAAATTATGAAAGTGAAATTCAAATTTAAAAAGACTTAGTACTTGATTGAGTGTTCTTGAGATTCCGATTATAAAATGTGCATTCTAATTCCTAAAATTTCATTTTGATTGGAGGATTGGAAAATACGATAGAAACTCCTAGAGACAACTACCGCATAATTTTAATAATACTTCAAACATAATCTCTTAAAATTTGAAATAAATTTAAATTGCATGAACGTTAATTATGAATCCAAAAGCAGTGATATTTTCAATTCAATACAACAAACCCATTATTTTTGAGAGATCTAAAGCATTCACGAGTCTCTCGGCCAACTAGAATACTAAATTGGATAACAAAAATTATATGCTAGAATTATAAACTCGCCACCAAAATTTCATCAGAAATGAATCGAAACGAAAAATCTAAAAATTAAAGACGATATATTATAATTTAATATTCATCCCACTGCTAATCAATCAAGTACTAAAGAAAGATTTAACTACTCATAGTGAAGAAAGAAACAATAATAGGAGAAGATTGCATTTTCATTAATATAGAAAACGAGAAGAGTACAAAATTTAAATAAAATAAACTATGATATTAGAGAAATAAATACATGAAATAACTTCTAAAATAAAACTCAACATGTAGCACTCATACAAGTAAATATAACTCTCTAACTCTCTTGAAAGCCTTTCTTCTCCCACCTCAACCTCCCAAAGCCTTGGATTGTTGCTTCTTTTATAGCCATCAGGGAAAGACATAGAAGAAATGTAAAATGAAGAGACACATGGGGGGAGGGGCGGCCGTATACTTTAAGTGGAGGAATTAATTGGAGGAATTAATTGGAGGAATTAAAAATAAATGGGAAGAAGAAGATGAAGGTTTGCCGACCATGTATAATGAGGAGGAAAAAAATAAAGAATTAAAATGTACAATTAAAAGAGGTGGAGAGGAGGGGGGAGACATAGGGTGGTCGGCCACTCATTTAAAAAATCAAGAAATGAAGAGGAGAGAGGGGGGTCGACTATGATGAAAATGCATGCATGAAATAAACGAGAAACCATGATTTAAATATGAAATATTTCATGCATGAGAAAAATATTTGGAAGCATGGTGACATGATAACATGTATTGAAATGATGAAATATGTCATGCATGAGAAAGGTGAGCATGCATGAAGATATTTATATGGGAATAATTTTACGTACAAAGGTTGACAACAGGCTTTTACGATAAGCCGTGTCGAAATCCCCCCAGACCTGTCATAAAATAAAATAATATAATATGAGTCTGAATTATATAAAAATAAAAATGACAAACTATATAATATCAAATTTAGAGAAAATATATATAATTTATTTTAAAATATAATAATTATGATATGTATATTTTAATCAAAATATAGTATCATCATAGCTGATTTGGAACTATGCAGTCAATTTTGAATTATGAAGTTGATTTTGAACTATGTAGTCAATTTTGAACTTAGTCAAAATTATGAATCATGCAATCCATACAGTCGATATAGTCGATTATTTACTTAGCCAGAAATATGAACCTTGCAGTCTATGCAGTCCATGCATTCAATTATTTACTTACCCAGAATTATGAACCATGCAGTCCATGCATGTAGTTGATGCAGTTGATTATTTACTTAGCCAAAAATATGAACCATGCAGTCCATGTAATCGATTATGTACTTAGCCAGAATTAAATGCAGTTAAATACGAGCTTAGCCAGAATTATGAACCAGGCAGTCCATATAATTGATATAGTCAATTATTTACTTAGCCAGAATTATGAACCAAGCAGTCGATTATTTACTTGGCCAAAAACATGAATCATGCAGTCCATGCAGCCGATTATGAACTTAGCCAGAATTAAATGTAGTCGATACAGTCAAATATGGACTTAGCCAAAATTATAAATCATGGAGTCAATGCAGTCCATGCAGTCGATTATGTACTTAGTCAGAAATATGAACCATACGGTCGATGCAATCGATTATGAACTTAACCAAAATTAGATGCAGTGAAATATGAACTTAGCCAGAAATATATACAATCGATTATAAACTTAGTCAGAATTTCATGCAGTCAATGCAGTTGATTATGAACTATGCAGTCGAATTATGACTTAGTCTACACAAAATTTATCAAATTGCCAACAAAAACATGTATTTGACTTAGACTTTATGCAGATAACATAAATGACTGAGTTTATGCATAAAGTTCTAAGCAAATAGTTTAACAAAATTTTCTAGAAGGAAAAATTTAGTAAAACGTTATCATTTTTGCACTATGCACTAGCTAATTCTTAAGAAAAAGCAGTACGAACCGAACATCAAAACCTAACATTACACAGGAATTTATATAAATTAACGGAGAACAAGCAAGGGGGCAAACCACCACTTGCTTCAACTTCTTCACCATGTTTTCGGCTTTACAAGCCATCCACACCGATGATCGGCACAAACTTGTGTTTGGTGAGAAAAATCTGGGAATAATAACAAGAAATAATTGTCAGGGCCACTTACCCCAACGATAAAAACTTCATAAAACGGAAAATACTTACCACGTGTGCGAAGAACTCGACGAGAGCTTTCCAAATCTAGGCTCCGTCGAGAAAACGAGCACCGAAAATCCCGATTAGGCGGACGGAAAACTTCAGGAGAACAGTTCTCTGCCTCTCTCTCACTCTCTGGTTCGGGTTGACTTGAGGGAGAAGAAAAGCTCTGGGAGCTTAAAACTACAGGTGGTTTCCTCTTCTTAATTAAAGAAGAGAACAATTTCCAAGATAAAATTTTAATTATTTTGGTCATTTCAAAGCCCGGGTCTTGACTTATTTAATCCGAATTTAATTAAACAAATCATCATTAATTAAGTGATTTAATTAAGACTTAAGAAATTCAAATTTATCTTTATTATTACTATTACTATGATTATTACAATTAAATTTGAAAATCGCATTTGACGACCGACGATTAAACCCACTTCGATTCTGACGAAAAATGCGCCAAAGGCAAAGACAGGTGCAACAACTCCAACAGTGAAGTCGAAATCAGAGTTCGACGAATTGATCTCGAGCTAAAATTTCCCGAAGTTAACGACACGCATAAATTCTTCAAATCTTTACAAATTTTCCTAGCTTCAAACATGGGTCGGTCCGCAACGAAATTTGAAGATCAAACTGAAAATTAATTAATTTAATTTTCTATAGCCTAAAATCTAAATTCTGATAAGCTCGAAATTCGGTCGTCTTGATCAAATGCACACGAAAACGCATAAATGAGGGCGCTACGTTAATTCCGAATTAACGTAACGCCCTTACGCTAAAAATTACGCTAATTAGAGGATTAAAATTAATTATCAAACATTTGGGGTCACTACAGTCACCTCCCTAAAAGGAAGTTACATCCCAAAACTTAGAGTGTAAATCAAACCCTAAGGGCAAAAGAGATAATTTAAAATTTTGCTGAATAGAAACACTCACTAAAGAAAATTAGGAGAACAAATGAGGATGAGATTTTCTCATTATAGACTCCAATTCCCAAGTTGCGCTCTTGACTTCCTGATTTCACCAAAGAACTTTAAGCATAAGAATTATCTTACTTTTCAACACTCAATCTTGCGTCTCCAGAATACAGACAGACTCTTCGACATAGGAAAGATTAAGCTGCAACTGGGGTATAAAGCTAAGAACATGACGATCACTAAGCAAACACTTTCGCAACTGGCTCACATGAAACACATCGTGAACACTAGGGAAAGAAGCAGGCAACTCCAACTTATAAGCAGACACTCTGATGCGCTCAACAATTGGAAAAGGTCCCGCATATCGGAGATCTAACTTACAGACCTTCCCAATTCTCTCAACCCATGGCATTGGAGAACCCTTTAAGAAAACCATGTTCCCAAAAGCGAACTCCAGATATACCCTCCGCCGATTTGCATACTTCTTATAACACTCTTGAGCCAATCGAAGCTTCTCATTGATATGCATCACAAAAATGTTCATCTCTTCCAAGGCCTCTGGACCTAATAATTGCTTCTCACTAACCTCAGCCCCGAACAAGGGAGTTCAATAAAACTTACCATACAAAGCTTTAAAGGGGGCCATCTATAAGCTCTCCTGATAGCTGTTATTATAGGAAAACTCTATAAGTTTAAGATGCTCGTCCCAGGCTCCACCATGGTCCATGATATAACATCTAATCGTGCCTTTTATAATCTGATTTATCCTTTCTGTTTGACCATTAGTCTGCAGACGATAAACTGTAGAGTACCCGAGGTTAGTGCCCAAAGCTTCCTGCAAGCTTTGCCAGAAACGAGACATAAATCTGGAGTCTCGATCTGACACTATACTCACTAGAGCACAATGCAACCTAATAATCTCATTCAAATAAAGCTCAACTAACTTTTCCATGGAATAATAAATCTTGAAAGGCACAAAATGGGGACACTTTGTCAATCTATCGACTATAACCCAAATAACATCATTCCCTTGGGGAGACCTTGACAACCCTGCAATGAAATCCATAGAAATACTCTCCAATTTCTAACTCGGAATATCCAAGGGTGTCAACTTACCACCAGGTCTTCTATGATCTGCCTTAATACGCTAACGTGTATAACATTCAGATACAAACTTCGCTATATTATTCTTCATTCCCGACCACCAAACCATCTACTTCAGATCTTGATACATCTTTGTAGAATTACGATGGTAGGAAATACTAGAATCCTGTACTTCATCACAAATTTTTGCTCAAATATCCTCAACAACGGGAATACAATATCTATCTCGATACTTTAAAGTACCTTCATCGTCAATTGAAAAATCTGCTAATTCTCATTTTTCAGTCTACTTCAAACGCGCTGCAAATCAAGATCATCCTTCTGATATAGTCTTGCAAGTGAAATCCATGAAGAATCTTCAGATTCTAAGCTAGTCAGCAAAGCGCAACTTCCAACAGTTATATTCATCAATAAGAACTTCTCCAAAGATTGCACAAAAAAATTTAAAATATAAGAGGCCTTTCGGCTCAAGGCATCAGCTACCACGTTAGTCTTACCTAGATAGTAAAGGATATCAATAACATAGTCTGCTACATACTCCAACCAACTTTGCTGGCATAAATTCAATTCATTTTGAGTGAAGACAAACTTCAGACTTTTATGATCTGTAAAGATCTTGCATGACACTCCATATAAGAGATGTCTCCATACCTTTAGAACATAAATAACTGCTGCAAACTCCAAGTCATGCATAGGATAATTTCTTTCATGAACCTTCAGTTATCTTGAACCATATGTTATTACTTTTCCTTCTTGCATCAAAACATAACCAAGCCCAACACGTGAAACATCTACATAAACCCCAAACTCCACTCCCTCAGTAAGCAAAGCCAAGATTGGTGCAGAACACAACCTCTTCTTCAATTCCTGAAAAAATTCTTCACAGCCGACGCTCCAAATGAACAATGCATTCTTTTGCGTAAGCTTGGTCAAGGGCACAAATGAAAGAAAAGGGAGAGTAAGCTCTGATTAACTCTAGAGGGGGGGGGGGAGGTGAATAGAGTTAAAATAAAAATTTATTTGCAACTTTTTACAAATATAAAGTTAAGTGATAAAATAGGTGATATAGTAATAGCTAAAAGATGTTAGCAGGAGCAAAGAAAAGCTACACTAAGCTACCACAACACAAGACAAAAAGAAAAACAACAAACACACAGACAACACAAGAATATTATAGTGGTTCCCCAACTAGGTACATCCACTCTTCTACCACCCTAGTAGGAATCCACTATAGGTTTTGATCAGGTGCATGCCACCACAATATCTATTTGCAGGGAGATATTGTAACCCTTTAAGCTTTTGATCAGGTGCCCAAAAACCAAACTCAAGTCTTTTGGAAGGTGACTTGTGAACCAGGCTAACTTTTTAAGGGAGTTAAAACCCTGTACAGTAGGGTGGGAAAGAAAGTGATGTTAGTCTTCTCTTTTCTCAAAAACAATTTGAGAAAACTTTGTGTGGATTCCAGATCTTGTCAAAGCTCCCCCTTAGATGTAGAGTTGTTCAGGATTGAGAAGCTTTGTTTAGGAGCGTGTAGGTCTTTAGCTTGTGTAAAGCAGATCCAGGAACTTTAGACAGATGGATCTTTATTGTCTCAACAAATTCCTTGAAGGAGAAGATGAAGAAGACTTTTGATCAGTTTGTGTTCTTCTTCTTCTATCTTCTTGAGAACAAAGCGAGAGATGAAGATTGAGAGCTGCTGTGAATTTTCTGCTCTTACTAAGAATATCTCTCTGCGATTTTTCTACTCTGTGAGAATTGAATCCCTATTCTCAGTCTCTGTGTCTTTTTAAAAAATATTCTCTCTGTAATATATTCGACAACCAATCTTCCTTAAAAATTTGAATAACTGTAATTAATGCATTGCTGAAAAACTGGGAAGGAAAATGGCTAGCATATTTATCATTATTTATTTCCTCAACTGTCCCGAGAAATATGTCAAATAAGTCCTCTGATGAATACCAAAATCAATGCTGCCAGGAACGGCTATATTCATAGGGAATATAAACATTAATTACTCAGGGAATTTATGACTTAAAATAAAAATAAAGAGGGAACATATAAGGAAAGAACAAAGAACAGACAGCTTACAGAATTCGTCGACCAGAGACCAGATTTCATCGACCTGCACTCAGAGAATGTTGACCTGAGAAATCCTGTTCGTCGACCTGAGCTCTGAGAAGCAAACACTGAATATAAACAACTGATTATGCGCTCCAAGAACGTCGACCAGAGAATCTGTTCTACACTCAAAGTTCGTCGACCACAGAACTTGAATAAACAGAATTTATCGAGCTGAGAATCTGTCTGGGAGAGAACGTCGACCACATAATATATCTTTCTGATGAATATCGTCAACTTGAGTTCTAAGTTTGTCGAGCTGAGTTCGACGAACGTCGAACTAATTTCCAGACAACTGAAAATCTTCTAAGTCTTGAATCTGAAGTCCACATCAGGCAGGTCCATGAAGTTTAACACTTGGGGACTGGCCTAAAACCTAGAAAGAAAATAGTGACCCTAACTATACATCATGGGTCAACAAAATCTAAGAAGTGAACCTAGCCCAAATCAAAATAAGGGTTCCAACAATCTCCCCCTATTTGGGTGAGGTTACTTCAAAAAAATTATAGAAACAAAAGCATAGCAGAAAATATAGAGCTGATAGAATGAAAAAGCTATCAGCAAAAGACTAAAGCTATGGTACAAATATTATTCAAAAATGAGAACAGACAGTAGAGAAAAAATATGAAGAGTCTTTGGGAGGGGCATAAGATTTTGCAAATATGATTGTCTTGTTAGGATCAATTGCTTCTCTGACAGTCATCTTCATGTCTGCATCACCAAGAGTCTTTTGATCAACTGCCCTTAGAACAATAGCTTCAGGATGGAGATGCATGTATTCATCTGCATTGAAAAGCTTCCCCACCTGATATTTATCAAGCTCTTTCTTCCTGTAGGAAGACATAGTAGAGAACTGGGAAGTATCCTTACCTTCCTCTCTTGATTTCCTGATCTGAGATAGAGTAACCAACTCATTAAACCTAGCCATCTTTGTATTAGGATCCATTTCAGGATCATAAGCTACAATAGGAGGGCTTTCAGGACTATTGTCTCTTTTAGGAGATGAAGAGGTTCTGGGAGGGCTTGGATGCTTGGCAGGAGGAGGAGCAAGGCTTCTAGAAGAGTGATGATGTTGCTGTTGGGGATATCTGCTTCCAGAAGATTGATGGGGTATGCCTTGCCTCTGATAGGTTTTAGTAATTGATGAGGGTCTCTGGCTAACATTTCCAGTTGCACTAGCAGCTGGAAGAGGAGGAGGAGGACCTCTCCCATCCCTTTTTGGAGGAGGGGGAGGAGAGTATCTCCTGGATTTCTTCCTGGCTTTCTGTTCATTTTTAGATAGCTTCATCCAGTGAGGCATCCCTGGGTAAGGTTTGATGTTGTTCAGAATATAAAATGGGGTGTCTTTGGTTGGATTTGGTTTTGGAGCAGGCTGAGGAGCTTTCTTCTTAAGCTTTCTCTTCTTGGTACTTGGATCATCATCTTCATCATCATCATCATCTTCATTTTCATCATCTGATTCTTGGAAATCATATAGGTCATCTATCTCTTTCAGTTGTTCTGCTGTGATTTTAAAAGGAGAAACCTGAGGAGCAGGACCTTGAACTAGAACTGGGATAGGGACTTCTGCTGGAGAAGATTCAACTGGATCTGACACAAGCAAAGGAGCATCTTCTGTATCATTAGATAGAAAAGAGTCCAAGTCAGGCATTAGAGAGTCATCCATTACAAAAGTAGGTGGAGACATAGCCTTTGACTCAGCCACTGATACCCTTTCAAATTCAACTGTATCAGGCTCCAAAAAAAACTGCTAAACTGGCCTTAATTAAAGCTATGACCTCAGAGCTTGCTGGAGGAGAATAGCACACAATGGCCTTAGTAGAGCCTGCTTCTGCTACTAGAAGATGACTAAAGAAAAAATAATCAAAGGAATGTAATAAATCAACTAAATCTACTGTGAGATTGATGATACAATCACCAACAGTCAAGATCTCAGCCAAAATAAAATCAGCTTCTGCTGCTGCTGGCATCTCAATGTCTTGAACTGCTGATGGTGCTACAAAACTACTGCTGCTACTTCTGCTACTACTTCTTCATCAAGCATCTCCCCCTACATGGTTTCAGTAGATACTAGAACCAGGCTCCTGGTTGAAGAAGGAGGGGGGATAGAGGAAGCAGAAAGGAGGGCAGCAATGGAATTGATTGATGCAGCAAGAGGTGCAATTGCCTCTGCTATAAGTTGCTTTAGAAGAGGGGTTAGGTGAGATATAAGGATGGAGATGGAGTTATTTTCCAAAGGAGATGATGCAGGGGTTGATGATGGAATGTTTGCTGGAGGAGGAATGAAACCTATCATGATTTCATCCTGGATGAGGATAGATGATGGAGGAATGACAGCTGAGGTAGGGATGTGAGGTGGTGTTCCAGGTGGTGATAATGAGGGGGACAAAGATGGGGTTTCTGGGGATGAAATATGTTGAGGGGATTTGTGAGGGGATTGTTGAGGAGATGAACTTGATGTTATAAGTTCAAATATTGGAGATGAGAGGATGTTGGAGGATGAGATGTTTTCCAGATGAGAAGGAAGAGGGGAAGGAGGCGGTGAAGGAACAGATGAATGGGTTTCTTCAATCAGTGGGGGAGAGGATATTACCACCCTTGTGCTTTCAAAAGCATTTGAAGAGGAGGGAGACTTTGAGGGCTTTGAGATGGTCCTCTCCCATCTGCCAAACAGGACAGATGTCAGCCTCTTAGAGGCATTGATGAACAAAGTCGGTGAGACTAGTAGTTCATTTGCCTTGGCCTACAAGAAAAGACCTAATATCCTGGCAAAACTTACTTCCTTCTTGGATTTCTTCCTTCTTATCCGATCAAACAGAACTTGCCCCCCGGTTAACCTTTCTTTTGTTAACCAGGGCACACATCACAAGGAACTGCGCTCTTGTAATGTAGTCATGAGCAGTATGTTTCCCAAATAGCACTTTGCCCACGACATCGGCCAAAAACTTATAAGCCGCTGACAAGTTTTTCTTTAACAGCTTAGTAGGGTTTCCATAAGAGTGACCCATAACAGTCAACATGTTCTCATACTCCGTAGAATCTAATTCTATATCATCTACACCATTTACAAAACCGAAAACTTCAGACAGAACAGCAGGAGATAGAGTAACCTGTGTTCCAGAGATAGTGCCAATCATTTCTGTTTCAGAAGCAGTAGATGAATATACCCATTCTCGAATTTCTGCCGCCGGCAACCTTATTCTGGTGGTCATGAGTTTCTTTAAATTCTATTCCTCAAAAATGGAGAATGTCGGTGAAGATTTTGTCCGACTGACTGAAGGATTCAAAATCAATATCAAAACCAGTATCATACTTCATCGCCGCGAGAGAAGATCCAGAGGTCATCATGGCTCAGAGAAAACTTCTGCAAGAACAATAATGATCAAGTACAAAGGGAAATTCTGAAAGTGCAGGATAGAGCTCGAAGAAGAAGGCCTAATAATGGTTTCCAGAATATGAATCGACAAGCTCAGCCTGACGAAAAAGAAAATTCTTCGATCTCAGGTCGATGAAAAATCTCATGAAGAGTTAAATTCGTCGATCTTAGACTAAAGATATGGAGATATTTCGTCGTCCTCAGAAATATTCCCTGAAACAGGATCGTCGATCTCAAGTCTACGAAACTGACTTCACATAGAGATTTCGTCGATCTCCGGTCGACGAACTCCCAACAAAAAGTTTGCAAATCGTCGATCTCAGGTCGACGAATTGTTTCCAGATCGTTTACACTAAGGACAGATTTAAAATTAAGCCTTTTCATCTATCATTCCTAACTGATTCAGAAAGAACAAATGTTTAGATTCATCCAAGGGCTTGGTGAAAATATCTGCCCTTTGCAAATCAGTGGAGATAAATTCAAGATTAATTTTCTATTTGTCCACACAGTCTCTTATGAAATGATGTCTTATATCTATATGCTTTGTCCTACTATGATGCACTGGATTATGCGCAATAGAGATTGCACTAATACTATCACAAAATATGATTGAATTATTTAGATTGAACCCATAATCCAAGAGTTAGTTTTGTATCCACAAGATCTGTGAGCAGCAGCTACCAGCTACTATGTATTCAGCCTCAGTAGTTGATGTGGACATATATGTTTGCTTCTTACAAAACCAGGACACAAGCCTATCACCAAGGAACTGACATGTTCCTAATGTGCTTTTCCTGTCCACTCTACATCCAGCATAGTCAGCATCAGAAAATTCAGTAAGCTTAAATGCAGACTCTATTGGATACCAGAGTCCTAGATTAGGACAACCCTTTATATATCTTAAAATTCTTTTAATGAAAATAAGATGAGATTCCTTAGGGCTCACTTGGAACCTAGCACAAAAATATGTAACAAACATGATGTCTGGTCTACTTGCTGTGAGATAAAGTAGGGATCCAATAATAGCCCTATACTTGGTCTGATCAACTGGTTTTTCATGTTCATCAGAGTCAATCACAGCATTGGCAGGAGAGTTTTCATTGAGGAGGCATCAGCCATCCCAAATTTCTTAATAAGCTCATTTGCATATTTAGATTGGGATATAAATATGCCATCAGGGGACTGCTTCACTTGTAGGCCAAGGAAGTATGATAGCTCTCCCATGCTACTCATCTCAACACTTTGAACGCATTAGATCAGAGAATCTCTTGTATAGTTTGGGATCAGTAGAGCTAAATATGATGTCATCTACATATATTTGTACTACTAAAATTTATCATGTTGCATCTTAGTAAAAAGAGTCCTATCTACCATGCCTCTAGAGAACTTATGTTCTAAAAGGAAGCTAGCTAAGGTTTCATACAAAGCTCTTGGAGCTTGCTTTAGACCATAGAGAGCTTTATGCAATTTAAAAACATGCATGCATCACATCTTGGTTGAGTTGATGCCTTATCTGTACACATATTGACATGTACCCAATCACTTGAGATCTAGGGTGATCCCTTAGTGTGATAAGGTCAATGGGTGGAGTTGGTTCAGCAATAATATTTGGAATTAATTCCTCTTGTGGAATAATGTATGCTGTTGGAGGAGGTTCAACCACTTCCAAAATTTCTTCTTCACTATCTTCATCACCTTGTGGAGGAGGATGTGATATGACCTTTTGTGTAAGGTTTAACTCACCCAATTTCTCACACAAGTGAGGTACCTGCAATAAATCTGTGGTAGAAGAATCCTTCTCCTTATAATACATGTTAGCTTCATCAAATGAAATATGTACAGATTTTTCCATTTTTAAAGATGATTTATTGAATACCCTATAAGCCTTATTATCTTGGGAATATCCAAGAAAAATTCTCTCTGTATCTTTAGCTTCAAATTTTCAAATGTGTTTCTTATTATTGTTATGTATGAAACATTTACACCCAAAGATTCTAAAGTAATCAATTTTTGATTTCTTTCATTTGAGTAATTCATAGGGGGTCTTACCCTTAAGTTTGTGTATCAAACTCCTATTCAACACATAGTTTATTATGCTCACAGCCTCTACCCAAAAGGATAGGGGCATGTGTGCATCTGCAAGCAATGTTCCTATAAATTCAATGAGGGTTCTGTTTTTCCTTTCTGTTACCCTATTTTGTTGAGGAGTTCTAGGAGAAGAGAAATAATGTCTGATACCTTCCTCCTCATAGAATCTTTGAATGGGAAGAGATTCAAACTCAGTACTATGATCACTTCTGATCAATACAACTGGAGTAGAATACTCAATCCTTATGCTCTTAAGAAAGTCTGTAAGGACTTTAAAGTTATCTGACTTGTTTCTCAAGAAGAACACCCAAGAGAATCTATAGAAGTCATCTACAATAACTAGAGTGTAAGACTTCCCTCCTAAGCTTTGTACAACAATGGGTCCAAAAAGATCCATATGTAGTAGGTACAGAATCTTAGGTGAGTCACTCTAATTAATTGACTTAAAGCTATTTTTAGTTTGTTTACCTTCTTGACAAGCCTTGCATAGGCTTTCCTTCTTGTAGGGGCCAGAAGGCAATCCTCTGATAAGGTTGTCCCTTGATAGCTTAGAGATATTCCTAAGGTTAACATGACCTAGTCTCTTATGATATAGAATATTGTTATTAGTAACTTGATTGAATAAGCATAGTTCTGAACTAGCAGAGTTAAAGTTTACTAGGTATATATTCCCTTATCTACATTCTGTTAAAAAAGTTTTGTTATTTGAAGAAATAATACATTTGGAATTAGTAAAGCAAACCTGATAACCTGCATCACATAACTGACTTATGGATATTAGGTTATGTTTGAGACCATTTACATATACCACTTTTCTGAAAGTGACAGCTCCACTATTGAAGTCTCCATAGCCTTCAGCTTTTCCAAAGCTGGAATCTCCAAAGATCACTCTTGGACCCAGCTTTGCCTTGAAATTGATTAGACTATTCTTACATCCAGTCATGTGCTTTGAGAACCCACTATCCAGATACCACTTATTCTGAGTGATAGGATAGTTCTTCACCTACAAGGAAACAAGTTAGATGTTCTTGACCCAGGTCACCTTGGGTTCTTATTTCTTTTCATAAGAAAAGCTGGAAATGTAAGAACATTCAGGTTGGCTTTTATAACCTAAGGGGTGAAATCTTCTGGGAGGAATTATCCATTGGGTGAATGGATTGATATTCTCCCTAGGTTGGTTAAGGTTATTATTAGAGTTTCTGTTAGAGTTGAAGATTCTGTAAGATTGATCTGGGATCGACGAATTCTGGTGAGTTCGTCGACCTGAGGTCGACAAATTGGGATAAGATCTTTGATCTCTGCTCGAAGAATGAAGGTATTCATACTCAGGGCACCAATATCATCGATCTCTGGTCGACAAACTAGACTGGTTTTGTCGATCGTGGATCGAAGAATAACTATTATTGTAGTTGGCGTTCGGAGTTCGTCGTTCTGAGGTCGATGAACTGTACACATTTTGTCGATGTGAGTTCGACGAAATCTGTTGAACATTATTGTAGTTGTTTTTCATCTTGTTCTTAGATTTTTGTTTTAGTTTCATTTGTTTTAAGACTTCATTTACTTTGTCTACTTGTTCAGTATTCTTCTTACCCTTATCTGAAATGAAATTTACAGGTTTAGATAAGTTATTTTCCTGAATTATAGGTGGTTCACTAGATGATGCACCTAGTCCTAGTTTACTGTTATTTGCCCTAGCATTTAGAGTACTAGTTATATCTAACTGTTGTAAGCTTCTACCATTAAGTGATTCTTCTAATTTCTTGGCTTTGCTTAATTCAGTTTTTTAGAAAGCAATTTGTTCATTTGATGAGGTAAGTTCATTTGTTAGTTTAGTATTTTCAGCAATGTACTTATCTTGTTCAGTTAATCTTTCTCTGAGAAGTTTGATTTACTTCTCAGAGCCTATTAGATCTAAGCACAGATTTTTAAATTCTTTTGAATCAAAATCATAGGATGTTATTACCTGGTCCTCTGCAGATAGAGTTTCTTCATCATCTGTAGCTTCAGCCTCTGACTGACTGTTGGAATCATCTATTGTCATTAGGCAAACCTCCTTTGCCTTCTCTTCTTCTTTATCATCACTAGAGGTGGAGGATGATGACTCTTCCTCAGTATCACTCCAAGTTTCTACAACAAACTCTTTCTCTTTCCTCTTGTGTTTGCTGGAGGAGGGCTTGCTGTGATGTGTTCTTCTGGAATCCTTTTCTCTTCTCCTGTCCATCTTCTGAGTTTCTGGACATTTTGAGATGAAATGTCCAGGCTTCCTGCAACCAAAGCAAACAATTTCTTTAGATGGAGTCTTGTCATACCTTGGCTTGTCATCTTGCCATGATGACTTTCTTCTGAATTCCTTCTTTGCCATCTTGAAAAATCTTTTTGCAAAGAGGCTCATCAGTTCTTCATTTACTGGAGTCCCTTCAGACTCTTCAGCAGCCTTGAATGCAATGTTGTGCTCCTTCCTGATAGGTGTTGGAGTCTTCTATTTAGCTGCTGTTTTTCTGGTCTTCATTAATTGCTCATAGGATTTGAGCTTTTCAAGAAGTGATTCAGTAGAGATTTCTGCCATGCTTCTGGCTTCTCTGATTGACTAGATTCTTGAATCCCATGAGATAGGGAAGCACATGAGGATTTTATCATTGACTTCTGTCAAAGTGATGTCCTTGTCCAAGGTCTTTAGCTCATTGATGATTGAGCTAAGCCTGCTGTACATATCACTCACTAACTCAGCTTCATCCTTCTTGAAGTTCTCATATTGTGAGATGAGATTGGATCTCCTATCCTTTCTCTCATTAGCAGATCCAGCCACCATCTGATTTAGAGAATCCTAGATGGCTTTGGCTGAAGTGCACTCAGCCACCTTTTGAAATATATCATCAGACATAGTCTGGGCTAGGATGTTCATGGCTTTGACATCTGCAATCTTAGCTTTCCTCTGTGGATCTGTCCAATCAGGAGATGGAACATCACTCAGATTTGTTTAAGTAGATGGAGTGGAGGCCACTAGAGTTGGTGGTCCTGTCAAAATTGAATTGAATATGTCTTCATCAATAGAGTTCATATAGAGTTTTATTCTTGCCTTCCAGATGACAAACTTGGTTAAGTTGCAAACTGGAGGTCTGGTGCTAGCATAATCCTTGTTTTGTGCAATGATATAAAATATGAAAGGAACAAGATTTAATAAGAGATTATCTTAGGATCTTGGTTAGTCCAGGTGTTAGCTTGTTTAAATAAAAATGACCAACCTACCTTTGATACCAATTGAAAGAAAAGGGAGAGTAAGCTTTGATTAACTCTAGAGGGGGGTGAATAGAGTTAAAATAAAAATTCCTTAGCAACTTTTTACAAATTTAAAGTTAAGTGATAAAATAGGTGATATAGTAATAGTTAAGAGATGTTAACAGGAGCAAAGAAAAGTTACACTAAGCTACCACAATACAAGACAAAAAGAAAAATAGCAAACACACAGACAACACAAGAATATTATAGTGGTTCCCCAACTGGGTAGATCCACTCTTCTATCACCTTGGTATGAATCCACTACAGGTTTTGATCAGGTGCCTGCCACAACAATATCTATTTGTAGGGAGATATTGCAACCCTTTGAGCTTTTGATCAGGTGCCCAAAAACCAAACTCAAGTATTTTTGAAGGTGACTTGTGAACCAGACTAACTTTTGAAGGGATTTAAAACCCTGTACAGTGGGGTGGGAAAAAAGTGATGTTAGTCTTCTCTTTTCTCAAAAACAATTTGAGAAGACTTTGTATGTATTCCAGATCTTGTCAAAGCTCCCCCTGAGATATAGAGTTGTTCAGGATTGAGAAGCTTTGTTCAGGAGTGTGTAGGTCTTCAGCTTATGTAAAGCAGATTTAGGAACTTTAGACAGATGGATCTTTATTGTCTCAGCAAATTCTTGGAAGGAGAAGATGAAGAAGACTCTTGATCAATTTGTGTTGTTCTTCTTCTATCTTCTTAAGAACAAAGCGAGAGATGAAGATTGAGAGCTGCTGTGAATTTTCTGCTCTTGCTAAAAATATATCTCTACGATTTTTCTGCTCTGTGAGAATTGAATCCCTGTTCTTAGTCTCTGTGTCTTTTTAAAAAATATTCTCTCTGTATTATATTCGACAACCAATCTTCCTTAGAAATTTAAATAACTACAATTAATGCCTTGCTGGAAAACTGGGAAGGAAAACTGCTAGCATATCTGTCATTATTCGTTTCCTCAACTGTCCCGAGAAATATGTCAAATAAGTTCTCTGATGAATACCATAATCAATGCTGCCAGGAATGGCTATATTCATAGGGAATATAAACATTGATTACTTAGGGAATTTATGACTTAAAATAATAATAAAGAGGGAACAGATAGGGAAAGAACAGAGAACAGACAGCTTACAGAATTCGTCGTCCAGAGACCAGATTTTGTCGACCTGCACTCAGAGAACGTCGACCTGAGAAATCCTGTTCATTGACCTGAGCTCTGAGAAGCAAACACTGAATATAAACAACTGATTATGCGCTCCAAGAACGTCAACCAGAGAATTTGTTCTACACTCAAAGATAGTCAACCACAGAACTTGAACAACCAGAATTTGTCGAGTTGAGAATCTGTTTGGGAGAGAACGTCGATCACAGAATATATCCTTCTGATGAATATCGTCGACCTGAGCTCTAAGTTCGTCGAGCTGAGTTCGACGAACGTCGAACTAATTTCCAGACAACTGAAAATCTTCTAAGTCTTGAATCTGAAGTCCACATCAGGCAGGTCCATGAAGTTTGACACTTGGGGACTAGCCTAAAACCTAGAAAGAAAAATAGTGACCCTAACTATACATCATGGGTCAACAAAACCTAAGAAGTGAACCTAGCCCAAATCAAAACAGGGGTTCCAACAACAAACAACACTAAAAATCCTAGCACAAATCTCATATAATAACTTGCCAACCCCAAGTAGCTCCTTATATCCTTAGGCATTGTAGGCCTCTTCTAATCCAAAACTACAATTACCTTAGTTGGGTCTACGGAGATACCATCTTTACTCACAATGTGATACAAGTAGGACACCTGAGATAGAAAAAATTCACACTTTCTCAACTTTGCATATAACTTGTGCTCTCTTAGAGTAGATAACACTAGGCGTAAATACAAGACATGCTCTTCAGCGCTCCTAAAATATACTAGAACATCATCGATGAAGACGACCACAAAATGATCTAAGAAATTCTCGAATACTCTATTCACCATGTACATAAAAGAAGAATGTGCGTTTGTCAGTCCAAAGGACATCACAAAGAACTCAAAATGTTCTTATCGGGTCCGATAGACAGTCTACGGTATATTAGATTTAAGGATCCTCAACTGATGATAGCCTGAATGAAGGTTTATCTTCAAGAATATAGAACTATCCTGTAATTAGTCAAACAAATCATCAATCCTAGGCAGCAGATATCTGTTCTTGATAGTCACCTTATTCAGCTCTCGATAATCTATACACAATCTCATTGATCCATTTTTTTTCCACAAAAAGGACTGGAGCACCCCAAGGTGAAGAACTAGGTCTAATAAAGCCACACTATAACAACTCATCTAACTGGGTGCTCAAATCCTCCAATTCGCGTAGTGCCATACGGTAAGGTGCTTTTGCAATAGGACGAGTACCCGACTCAAGATCTATAACAAACTCTACCTCTCTATCTGGTGGAAGTCTAGGAAGACTTGCAGGAAAAACATAAGGAAACCCTCGCACCACTGGAATATTCTCAACACGCTGCGAGCTATGAGTAGCTTCCAAAACATAAACAAGAAAAGCAACACAGCCAAACTCTAAAAATTGTCGAGCATGTATCGTATATATGATTGGAGAGTTCTGACGTAATAAACCAAACACGCTCATGGGCTGGACATTGCCCATCATGAAGTCCAATCGCTTAACTTTGCACTAGATGACCATATCATATTTGGATAACCAATCCATGCCCAAGATCACGTCTAAATCCTCAAGATCTAGCACCTTCAAATCAACATACGCTAAGAAATATCCTAAAGGATAGTGGATTTCTGAATACCCTGATTTGACATTTTCAAATCTTCTGAAGGGAACTTAACGTTAAGAGGATCATCTAATTGATCGGTAGCACAACAATGTCGGTCCACAAAACTCTTAGCCACAAAAGAGTGAGTAGCACCCGAATCGAAAAGAATGCACGTCCATCGATTTCTCACCTTAAACTCGCCTATAAAATCCTACACCTAACTGGTATAGCAGAAATTAATTTCCATAATTATCAATTATCAACTAGGTCAGAATCTAACCTGAGATCACTTGAGTAATTGACTGAGCTTCTTCCTTGGTCAACACATTCAGCTTTCCCTTTCCTTTGTCTAATTACAACGGCTGCGATGGTGGTAGAGCCTACAGTAGAATCACACTCAAACTCTTTATGCCCCTTCTAACCGCACTAAAAATAAACCTTATCCTTCTTATAGCATTTGACAACATTGTGCCCTTTCTTCTTGCAAAAAAACACAGGTAAGATCTCCCTTAGGCACATTCTGAATCGCATGCACTTGAAGCTGCTTCTGAGCACCCAATCTCTTAAAATACTTCTCAAAAGGATGACTTGGATGACCACAAAACCACACACTTATTTGCTTCCTTTCTTCGAAGCGGGGTCGAATGCCCAAGAGCTTCCATTATCATCAACCTTTCTCTTATCCATCTTTGGATTTAACCCATAATTCCTCGCATTATCGATTGCCTCTACCTTCAAGGCTACTTCAATGGCTTCCGCATAACTTTTTGACTTGTAGGCACTAATTAACTATTGGATGTCATTTCTAAGACCTTCTAGAAAGTGTGTAACTCTACCTGCCTTAGTACTGACAACCTCCGAAGAAAACCTGCTCAACTTGCTAAACTCTACCTCATACTCACCAACTGTGAGTTGTCGCTGCTTCAAATGCAGAAAATTGTTTATCAATCTATATTGCTCAATCGAAGGCAAGAACTTCCTTAGTAATATCGCCTTAAACCTTTTCCATGAATAGCTATTAGTGAGGGTCTCTTTCTCACGGATCCACCGACTTTTATTAAGGCCCTTCAATTGGTAAGTAGCCATCATCACTTTCTAGTTCACCGAAATCCCTGAATAAGAGAACATCACCTCTATGACGACAATCCAATCATCTAAAGCCATAAAGTCAGCCTTCCTATCATAGGTGGGGGGTCCTAGAGGCTGGAAATGCGAAATAAAATTCAACTCTAGCAAAAATTGAGCAGAAGACACAAAAGGAGTAGAAGGTTCAGGTATAGTCCGACCCACTACAGGGTCCTGAACCCTAGGTTGCTGCCCTAAAGTGGTAGTCAACAATGTCTGAATCTGGGCCTGCATCGTGACTATTTGCCACAACATCTCATTGCTTTGATACAGCTCATCGATCATCTCCTCGTTATGAGCACCAAAAGACTCACCTTCTAATTGGGGAGTTTACCTCAATAGATAACACTTTGGAGCCATATCCTACGAATACGAACAAGCATCTCATTAATACCTGGCTTAATATACCTCAGCTAGAACACTAGAACTACTCAACTCAAACCAGATAAAAAATGTGTAGATACTTTCTCTTTCTGCTACCTTGCTCTGAGAATTCATGAAATGATGTTATGCCTAAACCTATGATGATACGCAATCATCCTCTTGACTCTAGTGCATATAATATGAATGCATGTATGCTTTAATCTTCATTTTAAATCATGTGTATACAAGTGTCATCATGTAGATCGTATATTGGTATGTGTGCTCATGTTATGTTATACTATACATATTGTGTGATGCATTCTAAAAGTCCTTAGTGCATGCCATGAGCAACCATACACATAAAATATTATGCATCTCATACTACATAATATCACATGTAACGTAAATATAAAATCTAATAAGAGACCATGCGATGTTAAATTACTCATTTCAACTTAACAGTCACATATTTCTGTCCCAATGAGGATCCATATACAGACACATATTATGCATTTCATACTACATAATATGTCTCGTATACTTCTGTCATGCTTATGAGTGAAGTGTTCATACTTCAGCTAAGACATGCTGATAACACCCTTGTGTCTGTATGCAAATGAAAAGAATTTTAACCTAACCTATCTCAAACGTCCCTCTGATACCAACTTTCATAACCCACATTTTCTTAACATTATATATGTTATCAGATTAAGAAAAAATATGCATCGTGATGCTACGTTGTGTAGGGGACAACAAAAGATGCTCGGGAAAAAACCACACTCTCAATTTTTTATATAAAAACATATGTTTTATGTTTTAAGTGCATAGTTTTAAATTTAGAGCTTAAGGAACCGTGTGCCTCAGTTTAGTGGATCAATTAGTCCACAAGTAAGAAAATATATTTATATCGGAAATAAATACATAGCTTACTTCATTTGATCCTATATGAGTATGATGACCCAACGAACATGCTAATGATGTGCAAGTTTCTAAATATAGTAGAGGTAGAAAAAGAGTTTTATAATCCGTAAAATAGGATGACTTTCTGTTAAAAGAAATGCAACGAGTCTAAGCTAGAATGCAACTTTTATATTTAAAATACCTAAGATGCATCATAACATAAAACATTCCTAAAGAGCAAGTAATGGAGATATCAACAAGTAAAGCAGGAAAAGCCAACAAGTAGTCCAACATCTGAAAACAAAATATATGAGCGTCAATAACCTGACACGAATCCATAAAAGCTAAAATAAGTCTATACTGAGATGGAACCAGCAACTACCTCACACGGTGAGGGGAAAACAATAACTGCAACACCAAGCCTAAAATCACCAAATCTAATCACTCGGGCTGCTACTGCTAAGAGCTTGAGGCATTCAAAAGAAAAAGAACATCTCAACAAAGAATGATCAAGTGGCAAAAAAACCAATAATTCAAATATGATTACCATCACAACAAAAGAAAATAACGAGTAAAACTAACTCAGCAGTGATTAATTATAAGAAAGGAAACAACTTGCACAATGAGCATTAATGATTTGTCTTATTATTATGTAGATGTACTAAAATAATTGAGACTAATCAGCTAGAGAAAGTATGTAATACCCCAAGTTTTCCCATAGCCAGGAATTCGATTCTGTGAGATACCGCCCGACATTAGTGTTAGCGCCGGCGGTAGTAATGTGGAATTAGTATAAGTGCTCTCTAGCAAATACCGCTTGTCAATAGGTTGATATTGCGCGGCGGTTACATGGTCGAATTAATCGACAAAGCTTTCAGTGAGCTACCGCCCGACGGTAGTGTTAACACCAGCGGTGGCGTGGACAATTTGTTTGGAGTTCCACTCTGAGAGCTACCGCATGGCGGTAGTAATACCATGTGGCGGCGGAAACTGCTTGTCGTAACCGACATGTTGATGCGACACATCATTTACCGTGCGGCGGTAGTGAGGTACCACGCGGTGGTGGCAGGATAGTAATGGTGTAGCCACGTGTCGAGTGTGATTGGAGCTTTTGGGCGGTGGGATTGCGAAACAAGCCAACGTTTGAGGTACCATGCGACAATATATGTTACCACGCGACGGTAGCTCTGTTTAAGGTCGAGAATGTTGAGTTACACTTCATTTTTCTCTCGTGGCTTTCTTCTTCTGAGCGGCAGAGATAGGGGAGAGTGAAGGAGAGGAAGAGGAAGGAGATCCTGTCGCCGTTGGAGTTTCAGAGCTTTGAGTCGCGAGTCGAGTTCAGATCCACGGAGGCAAGTCCATAGCGGTCATCTTTTTCCAGCTAGGTTCTCTCACATTACGCCGAAATGAACGGGAAGGGTAGCGATGTTTCTCCTTGGACATGTGAAGTCCTCTATTTTGGCATGTGAGGGTAGATGCTCCACGAGCACGTGGAAGTAGTTCTCCCGACGGGTAGATCGGTTGTGTCCCCGATATCTTTACATTTAGAATCCGGAATCGAAGTCCGGAATAGGCATGATGTGTTAAGCCCATTGTAACGAACCGGTCTGGCTAGGCTAAGCACAAAGCGTCGTCGTCCTACCAGCAGCCCGGGTTTAGGCCCTTTAGACTGCCCCACGACACCACTGGTAGTAAGCCTAAACATCAAGACCTGCATGCCCATTGCACCCCAACCAAATCTCCGTGTCTGTTTATCAATAGCGATAGGTTGTTGCAACGGGGTTTCAAACCCGCAACCTTGATAAGAGAGTCTTATTACCACTCCTCATCACCAGTTGCAGCTCAGTTCGTGATGAGGAGTGGTAATAAGACTCTCTCATCAAGGTTGTGGGTTCGAAACCCCGTGGCAACAACCTACCGCTGCTAATAAACAGGCACTGAGATTTGGTTGGGGTGTAATGGGCCTGCAGGCCTTGATGTTTAGGCTTACTACCAGTGGTGCTGTGGGGCGGTCTAAAGGGCCTAAACCCGGGCTGCTGGTAGGCCAACGATGCTTGGTGCTTGGCCTAGCCGGACCGGGTTGTTACAAAAAAGTGCATTTTTTTTGTAACGGCCCGCCTTGCATTGGATTACCAAGCACGTTACCGGGTTGCAGCCTAAGCACCCCAAAGTCTCTCACTCCTGTTTATCGGCTGCATGCATTATTGGCATTCGGTCAGCTCAGTTGGTGATGAGGAGTGGTGTTAAGGCTCCTTATCATGGGTTGCGGGTTCGAGACCCAACGCCAACAATGCGTGCGGCCGATAAATAGGCACGAGAGGCTTTGGGGTGCTTGGGCTGCAGCCCGGTAACGTGCTTGGTAAGCCAATGCAAGGTGGGTCATTACACCCATCCAGACAGTTTGGTCTGGATTGGTGATGATTGTTTGTATATCGGAGAAGACTCTGTGGTAAACATGTGATTTACGGAGTCGCGAGGTGTGTAGATGCTGTGGTGAGAGTGCTACAAGTGCCTCTAGGTAAACATCCGTTTTGGGGGAAGAATCGATAGTTTGTCCCTTATTGCGCGGCGTTAGCGCTACTATCGACGGTAGTTCCCAGTGAGAATTATGTTGTGAGGTCTGTCTCTTGTAGACCTATGGGCCATTGTGATAGTGAGGCCTATCTCTTAGAGATATGTGGGCCATTATGTTGAGTTGGGAGACCGTGGGGCCTAGCTTAGGCGGTCGTGAGTGCCAGCCTTGGAACATAACAGAGTTATGTATCGTGCGAATGGGAAAGGGGAGGCTAACCCGCATCGTAGTTTGTTGGGCCCGACGATTTGAGCATGGGGAAAGAGCTAAACCGTACCCAGCCCTATATCGTTCGACTTAGAGTGGGTCATTGAGTAGATCAAGGAGATCACCATGACTTTGTCATAGCCATAGGAGTGAGTCTTTGACTTTGGCCTGAAAAGACTAGTTAATGCTCAAAATATGATCACCGTCACTGAGTACGAAGGTGTGACCATGGTTAGAAATAGTACACCGATATATGCCCTGAGTGCCCGGGGCGTGTAGCTGGTAGTGTCAACGTCTGTGGTGAATGGTGCTTAAATTTCACGTTCTATCGCCAGTATATATTTATGTTAATTATCTGCAGAGAAGGAGTGCAGTAGCCCCGGGTGTGGGGCGGGGTCGTTATAATTTGGTCAGCTAATGCTGACCATTGCTTTGTTTGCCATCTTTTGGGTGGAATGATTTTATGCAGATGCAGCTGAGCCATGCTGAAAATAGTGGGTTAAAGCCCATGGCTGCTACGCCGCTGCTTGAAGGCCAAAGCAAAGTTGTGTTTACTATTTACTGTTTCGTGTGTGATTGGCCTACATGCCGAGGTATGTAAAACACTTCTATTTGAGAAAACTTTTGTAAGGCCTTAAGAGTATAACATTCTGTGCATTTAAGTTATCATTCCTATTTGAGTTTAGTGGACATTCGTTTGGTTTGGTTCTAAGCTATTAAGTTACCTTCCGCTAGAATGTACTCTGAGTTAGGATGTATTTATGGATTATGGTCTCAATATGTAACTCCGCTAACAATTTGTAGAATATGGCATGGGGCCACAGCCGGACCTTCTGTTATATCTTACGTGACGGATGAGGGTGTTACAGTTTGATATCAGACTCTAGTGTCGGTCTTTCTTATTTGAATTCGTGGACGAATTCTTTCAAGGGGTACTGAGCACGTGTATATGCTCTACCGTCATAACATGAAAGAACCCATGAATGTCCACTTAGGAATGAAAATACACATGTTTGAGGAACCTGCTTGTTCCTATAATTGCTTTTTGGTAATATGTTTAATCACTAATTGAGTGTTTCACGATTATAGGTGACTAGGAGTGGTGCACAATAATCCTAACATCAGTACTCTGCGAAGAGTAGTGCGCCGAATGATGCGCCTCCGACCCCTCCTATAACACCCCAAATTTGTGTAGGCAGGAAAAGGGGGTATCACGCGGCGGTAGGCCAATACCGTGTCGCGATAGCTTCAGGGGTCGAGAGCGCTGAGTAAGGCGAGGTGACTCAACGCCTAGTCTACCGCGCGGCGGTATGTTGTTATCGCATGACGCTAGCCAAGTTATTGGCCGAGCTCTCGAGAATTTATCGCCTGGCAGTAGTGATACTGTAGGCTATAGTTTGGCAATTTATTTGTCAAAGCTCTCGGGTTTCTACTGCGCGGTAGTAGTAACTATCGTGTTGCGGTAGCAGGAACGGTTGTGTCGTAACCATCCCTAGCTACTGCAAGGCGCTAGCATCCTATTGCGTGGCGATAGTGAAGCTATAATGTCGTGGCCACGTGTCGGCCTGTGATTGGAGGGATTGGGCGGTGGCACACGAATCGAGTTGTTAATTAATGGTATCGTGCGGCGATAGCTCTGTTTATAGTGTTGCTTTGGCCATTTTCACTTCATTCTTTTGGATTTTGAGAACCTTGGGCTGGACGTTTGGAGGAGGAGAAGCAGCACCAGAGAGAGGAGATCTCCCCGCCGTTTGAGATTCAGAGCTCAGATTTTCGAGGCAAGTTCGGATCTACGGAGGCAAAGCCGAAGCGGTTGTTTTCATCATGCTAAAATCTCTTCCATGACATTGAAGCAGACTTTTAGGGTTACGATCCTCTTCCTTGGACATGTGAAGTCTTTTTTTTGGCATTAGAGAGTAGACACTCCCCGAAAACGTGGAAGTGGTTCTCCCGATGGATAGATCCATGTATCCTTGTTAGTGTTGTATTTAGATCCAGAATCAAAGTACAAAATAGGCATGCTATGTGAACTCCATCCGGATAGATTGGTCTGGATTAGTGATGTTTGTATGTTTTGTATACTGGAGAAGACTTCGTGGTTATCGCGCAAATTTTGGAGTCGTGGTGTGTGTTGAGGCCTATTTCTTGGAAACTTTGTGGCTGTTTGCTGAAGCCTATCTTTGGGAGACCTGTGGGCTATTTTGTGAGGCCTGTCTGGTGAGACCTGGGGGTTGTGGGTGCCTGTCTCTCGAAGACTTGGGGGCAATTTGTGGATCATGAGCTTAATTTGCTCAGCTTTGGTAGTTATGAGTGCTAGCCTAGGATCCTTACAGAGTTATGAATCATATGGAAAATAAAAAGGGGATGCTAACCCGCATCAGGCCTGCGAGGCAGACGATTTAAGCACGGGATATGGCTGAACTATACCCTCTCATATGTCGGTCAACTTGGAGTGGTCAAAGTGTAAATCACATGACTTGTCATAGCACTGGGGCATTGTCTCTGCCCTTGGCCCTTCTGTGACTGAAAGCTCAAACATTATTGATCGTCACAAAGAATGGTGGTGCAACCCTTGTGGTCCTGTGCACCAAGAATGTGCCCTGAAATCACGGGCATTGGGAATTTGCGCCAATGTTTGTGGCCAATGGTGCTTAAGTTACATGTTTTGATTGCTAATATATGTTTATACTAATGCCTGCAGGGAAGGAGCACCACCACCCCGAGTGAGGGGTTGGGTCGTTATAATTTGGTCAGCTAATGTTGAATATTGCTATTATTTGCCACAGTGTGGTGAAATGTTTTGTGCAAGTGCAGTCGAGCCAAGCGGAAAATAGCGGACTGGAGCCCAGGATTGCTAAACTGGCCCTAAAATGCCAAAGCGAATCACCCGTTTATTTTATTATTCATATATGGCCGACCTGCGTGTCGATGTATGCAAGATATTTTAATTTGAGTTGAATAATATAAGTCCTTAAGGCCAAGACTATTTGTGTATTTGTTTATTCATTCCTACTTTTGTGTTAGTGTACATTCAGTTGGTTGGGTTTTTATTAACTTTTAAATTACTTTTGCTAGAATGCACTCTGTGATGGGATGTGTGTATATAGTTTATGATTTCAATTAGTAACTCCTTCGAATGTTCATAGTATATGGCGTCGGGCCCCGGCCGAACCTTTTGTTATATGCTATGTGACGGGTTGGACCTTCTGTTCGTAGTATTCATGCACTCTTACCCATCTCCATCAACAAGCAGGTTGTTGGTGGCCACAACCTCCCTTCGATGAGTCAAACTCGATAGTCAAGTACGCATCACAGGGACTTCCCAGGAGGTCACCCATACTAGTACAACTCCAGCCTGAGCACGCTTAACTATGGATTTTTTTTCACTTCTCATCACCAATTGAGCTATAACTCAATTGGTGATGAGAAGTAAAGGAACTCCATAGTTAAGAATGCTTGGGTGAGAGTAGTACTGGGATAGGTGACCTCTTGGGAAGTCCCCATACAACCCAACTGAACTGTCGAGTTTGCCCATCAAAGGGAGGTTGTGGCCACTAACAACCCGCCAGTTGATGAAGATGGGTTAGGTGCTTGGGCTGCAGCCTGGAGGATGCCAGCTAGGTCCCGCTGGGTCTCCCTCGGTGGACGTGGTCCTGAGTGGAGCCGGGCCTGGGTCATCACAAAAAGTGCACTTTTATTGTAACGACCCTAACTGATCCAACATGACAATGTCACGACTCCGCTCTAGGCGACATTACTGAGCTGCAGCCTAAGCATCCCAACCCCTCTCCAGCCCACTGGCGGGTTGTTGGTGGCCACAACTTCCCTTTGATGAGTCTAACTCGATATTCAAGCGCGCACCATGGGTACTTCCCAGGAGGTTCCCCATCCCAGTACTACTCCAGCCCAAATACGCTTAACTATGGAGTTTTCCAACTTCTCATCACCAATTGATCCCTCATTGGAAAACTCCATTGTTAAGCGTGCTCGAGCTGGAGTAGTACTGGGATGGGTGACCTCCTGAGAAGTCCTCATGGTGCACGCTTGACTATCGAGTTTGACTCATCAAAGGGAGGTTGTGGCCACCAACAACCCCCCAGTATGCTGGAGAGGGGTTGGGGTACTTGGGCTACAGCCCGGTAATTTTGCCTAGAGTGGAGCCGTCGCATTGTCATGTTGGATCGGCAAAGGTCGTTACACCTCCTTCGGATGAAACCATAAGATTGGTAGTTGAATCTGTGTTTGTCATGATAAATGCCCAACCATGTAGGCAACTATAGCCTCTTGCCCCTGAACTGGGTCAAGTATCGCTTGGCGTGGTTGACCCTATAGTGGCGGATCAAGTAGCTGCAGAGCCTATAGTGCAAGGAAGAACGACTGAGAAGCAGCTCAAACATGTGATGATCTTCAATCCTCCAGTGTTTATGGGGACTGGAACCCCAATACAAGCTGAATATTGGCTCTCTCGGATTAAGAGAGTCATGACGACAATAGAAACATAGGAGTGGCAGAAAGTCACCGTAGCCACTTTCCTACTGGACAGAGAGGTAAGGTTATGGTGAGACGAATTGGAGTTGCATCATTTTCCTGGAAGACAACTCACCAATATCTCGATGGATGAGTTCTCGAGATTGTTTCTAGCTCGGTATATTCCTTCAGTGCAGAAAATTTCTATGGAGAATCAATTCCAGAGATTAACTCAGGGTGAGAGTAGTGTAGACAACTACTTGCATGAGTTCATGAGATTGGGGCGATATGCGGGTTCTACCTTTACTGATGAGGAGCACAAGACCAACCGGTTCTATGAAGGACTGCACGATGATCTGAGATTGCTGCTCTCAGGTACAATGACCTTGGTCCAATGACGCGGGGTTTTCTGACCTTGGAGCAGGACATAAAGCGCGTAAAACAATAAAATGACTCGACGTTAAAGAGGCTAGAATTTAAAGTACCAAACTTATCAAAGCCTGGGAAGTAGCTCAAGCATGTGATGATCTTCAATCCTCCAGTGTTTATGGGGACTGGAACCCCAACGCAAGCTGAAGACTGGCTCTCTCGGATTAAGAGAGTCATGATGGCAACAGAAATGTAGGAGTAGCAGAAAGTCACCGTAGCCACTTTCCTACTGGATGGAGAGGTAAGGTTATGGTGGGACGAATTGGAGTTGCATCATTATGCTAGAAGGCAACTCACCAATATCTCGATGGATGAGATCTCGAGATTATTTCTGGCTCGGTATATTCCTTCAGCTCAGAAAATTTCTATGGAGAATCAATTCCAGTGGTTAACTCAGGGTGAGAGTAGTGTAGACAACTACTTGCATGAGTTCACGAGATTGGGGGGATATGCGGGTTCTACCTTTACTGATGAGGAGCATAAGACAACCTGGTTCTATAAAGGACTGCACGATGATCTGAGGTTGCTGCTCTCAGGTCCAATGACGCGGGGTTTTCTGAACTTTGTCAATACAACCCGATCCTTGAAGCAGGACATGAAGTGCGCACAACACAAAAATGACTCGACGTTAAAAAGGCCAGAATTTAAAGTACCAAACTCATCAAAGACTGGGTACCGAAGGTGGAACAAGAAGTCCAAATCTGTTGGATCGGCTTCTTTATGTGGTGCTTCTGGGGCAACGTCTGGGTGAGGAGGCACGATTCATTATTATTATTGTGGCAAGTCGGGACACGCAACCCACGATTGTTGGAGTTGCAAGTCAGAGAAAAAGGCAGGAGAAACTTATGCTGAGAAAGGGAAGACGATGCAGTCAACCACGCCCCATCATGCTCCAGCTCAACTTAGAGTTTACAACCTTGGCTAGCAGGAGACCATCAAGCAAGGCGATATGGATACAAGTATGATTTAGAATTTAGCTTTATTGCTTTACATACCTTAAGCCCTGTGCATTGGTCGTATGACTGTCCTATATTAGGCTTTGTCTTAATCTTGGACTGTCCGGTGAGAGCATTGTTTGATACAGGAGCATTACACTCTTTTCTGTCTGAGGACTTCATGTGGTGTATTTGAGTACCTTCTTCTGCGGCGAAGGATAGACTGGATGTGTTGCTACCTAACAGATGTTCGATGCACGCGGATAGAGTTTGTTGCGTAAAAGTGCGGATAGGGAGTCAATAGTTTGACTTGGATGTGTCACTACTGCTGATAGTAGAATTTGATGTGATCTTTGGCATGGATTGGCTCTTGAAGAAACATGCGTGCGTCGATTGCAGTCTCAAGATGGTCAAACTAGGGCTGAATACGGGTTATGAAACTATCTTCTTTGGTATGAAGGGATCGATCAAGACGCTGATGTCTGCTCTTCAAGTAGTCAAATTAGTTCGTGAGGGCGCGGAGTTATTCTTCACCCTATTAGAGACTAAGAAGCACAAACCTAGCTTGATTAGTATTTTTGTGGTAACGGAGTTTGCTGACGTTCTCCCTGAAATCTCCCTGGAGCTCCACCTCAGAGAGAGACCGATTTCACTATTGAGCTAGTGCTTGGTGCTAAGCCTGCGTCACACTCTCTGTACCGTCTAGCACCAAGGGAGGTGGCAGAACTGAAAGTCCAGCTTCAAGAACTACTAGATCAGGGTTACGTGCATCCAAGTTCGTCACCTTGGAGCGCAATGGTCCTTTTCGTGAAGAAGAAGGATAGAAGTTTTTGATTGTGTATAGATTATTGGGAATTGAATAAGCTGACAGAGAAAAACGAGTATCCAATTTCGATAATTGATGATATGTTCGACCAGCTAGTTGGATCGACTGTGTACTCGAAGACGGATCTAAAATCTTGATATTATCAGTTGAGAATCAAGGAAAGTGACATTCCCAAGACGACATTCAGTACATGTTATGGGCATTATGAGTTCACTGTCATGCCGTTTGGGCTAACGAATATGCCATCCGCATTTATGGACTTGATGAACCAGAAATTTAGAGAGTACTTGGACCAGTTCGTGATAGTCTTTATTGACGATATCCTAGTATACTCTCAGTCTGTGGAAGAACATATAGATCATTTACACACTGTTTTGGAGACCGTGATGGGTAGTTAGTTGCACGCCAAGTTCTCCAAGTGTGAATTTTAACTGTCGTCGGTAGCATTCCTTGGTCATGTAGTTAGTGGAGAGGGAATTGCGGTGGATCCGACAAAGATAGTTATGATACAGGAGTGGCCAGTATTATCTTCCATGGTAGAAGTCCGGAGTTTTTTTGGGCTTGCCGGATAGTACAGGTGGTTTATCGAGAACTTCTCGCAGATAGTGTTACCCGTCACCACCTTGACGAGGAAGGACCATAAGTTTATTTGGTCACCAGTGTTCTCCCAAGCTTTTGAAGAATTGAAAAGTTGTCTGACCACGATGCCTATTCTGTGCTTGCCATGTGGTTCAGAGGATTATTAAATCTACAGTGATGCCTCAAGGAGCAGCTTAGGCTGCGTTTTACTTCAATGTGGGAATATGATAGCATATGGCTCACGCCAATTGAAAGTGCACGAGAGGAATTATCTGATCCATGATTTGGAATTAGCGGTCGTGATATTCGCTATGAAGCTTTGGAGGCACTACCTATATGACATAAATATCGATATCTTTATAGACCATAAGAGCCTGAAGTATCCGCTAAATTGGAAGGACTTGAATATGCGACAACGAAGGTGGTTGAAGTTCCTTGGGGACTACACCTTCAAGATACATTACTTTCCTAGCAAGGGAAATGTAGTTATGGATGCGCTAAGTCATAGGATTCCTACACAGGTCAATTGGATACAGAGGCATGATGAGTGTCTTATTCGATATTTGGAGGCATTGAAGATCTCTTATGTTGATAGGAGGTCTAGTGCTGAAGCATACATATTTGAACTGGACAGAAGTGCAGTATGACCTCGCAGACCGGATTCGGCAAACGCTGGAGCTAGATGACAGTATGAGATGATATTTGGCAAAGCCTTTGGATAGGTCAAATACCCATTTACTGTTAGTGATGGCCTTTTGTAGAGGAATAGTTGACTGTGTGTCCCATATGTGGGCAAGTTATGGGAGGAATTGATATACGAGGCACATTTCATAAATTACTCAATCCACCAGGGGAGCACAATAAAGTTCAAAAACATGAAAAGTTATTCTGGTGGCCAGGGTTGAAAAAGGACATAACTCTAGATGTGGCAAGATGTCAGACCTATACCCTAGTAAAGGCCGAATGTCAAAAGCCTGGTGGATTTCTGAAGTCATTACCTATACCAGAGTTGAAGTTCGATGAAATATCTATGGATTTCATCCACAGCTTGTTGAGATCACAGAAGGAAAACAATGCCATCTGGGTGATCGTTGATCGTTTAACGAAGGTATCGCTCTTCATTCTGAATAGGAAGGACGATTCAGTGGAAAATATGGCAAAGCTTTACATTGATAATATAGTGCGATTACACGGTGTAACCCGTAGCATCATTAGTGATCGAGATGAGTGTTTCACGTCTAACGATTGGAGGCTTATCCATCAGCTACTGGGTATCAAACTGAAGTTCAATACAACCTTTCATTCTCAGACAGATAGTCAGACCGAGAGGGTAAACATAATGATGGAGGATATGCTTTGCATGTACGTCCTAGATTTCGGGAAGAGGTGGGAGGACCACCTATTTATGATCGAGTTTTCCTACAACAACAGTAACTAGACAAGTATTTAGATAGCGCCCTTCGAGGCTCTTTATAGTAGAAAGTGTCGCACTCCCTTATTGTGGCTGGAGACGGGCGACTCAAAGCTATTCAAGTAAAAGGAAGTCGAAGATGCTACTTTGACTATTCGTACAATCCGGGAGCGATTGCTGATCGCTCGGGATAGGCATGCTAAGTATTAAAATGCCAAGCATAGAAATATCGAGTTTGCCGTGGGCGATTTGTTTTATCTGAAGATCAAACCGTTCAAGGGTGTATCAAGGATTCGACGCTTGAAAAATCTAAGTCTGAGGTATCTTGGGCCATTTGAGGTATTGCAGTGCATTGGTGAAGCCGCCTGTCATTTGAAGCTTTCGGTAGAACTAAATGGTTTGCACGATGTATTCCACATATCAGTATTGCGGAAGATAGTACAAGAGCCTACACAAGTGGTTGCTGCGGATCAGGTGTCGATTGATAATGGGTTGAAAACAAAGGTCAAGAACATTCGTATAGAGGACATGGAAGTCAAGCAACTGCGGAACAAGTCGAACGGAATGGTCAAGGTCCAATGGAACAACTGTGGCCGTCAAGAATTATCATGGGAGCATGAGAAAACCATGAGAGCGGAGTATCTCAAGCTGTTTCCTTGAGGTATACTTTGTAATATTGATACTTCTGTGTTTTTCCTACAACGTGTAAATTTCGAGACAAAATTTTTTTAAGTGGGGGAGATTTGTAATGTCCCAACTTTTCCCTCAAAAGGAGTTTGATTCTGAGAGCTATCGCCCAACGTTAGTGTTAACGTCGGCGATAGTAATGTGGAATTAGTATTGGTGCTCTTTGGCAGATACTACCTGGCGGTAGGTTTATACAACACACGTGGCTGTAGTGATACTACGTGGCGGTAGTAACTGCTCATCGTAGTCGACGCGTTGATGTAATGCATCGGGCAGTAGCAGAACAATAACGGTGTGGCCACGCGTCGGCGCATGATTGGAGATTTTGGGTTGTGGGCTTGCAAAATAAGCCAACGCTTGAGGTACCGTGCGACGGTATATAGTTACCGTACGATAGTAGCTCATTTTAAGGTTAAGAATGTTGAGTTCCACTTTATTCTTCTCTTATGGCTTTATTCTTCTGAGCGGCAAAGATAGAGGAGAGTTAAGGAAAGGAAGAGGAAGGATATCCCGTCATCGTTGGAGTTTCGGAGCTTCGAGTCCCAAGCCGAGTTTAGATCCGCGGAGGCAAGTCCGTAGCGGTCATCTTCATCTGGCTAGGTTCTCTCACATGGCGCTGAAACGAATAGGAAGGGTAATGATCTTTATCCTTGTACATGTGAAGTCTTTTATTTTGGCATGTGAGGGTAGACGCTCTACGAGCACATGGAAGCAGTTCTACCGACAGGTAGATCAGTTGTATGCCCGTTCTCTTTGCATTTAGAATCCGGAATCGAAGTATGAATAGACATGTGTGAAGCTCATCCGAACAATTTGATCTTGATTGGTAAAGATTGTTTGTATGTTGGAGAAGACTCCATGGTAAACGTGTGATTTACGGAGTCGCGAGGTGTGCAGATGCTGCGGTGAGAGTGTTGCAAGTGCCTCTAGGAAAACCCTTGTTTTGGGAGAAGAATCGATAGTTTGTTCCCTACCGTGCGGCGGTAGCGCTACAGCCAATGGTAGCTCCCAATAAGCATTGTGTTGTGAGGCCTATCTCTTGTACACCTGGGGGCCATTGTGATAGTGAGGCTTGTCTCTTGGAGACTGTCGGCCATTGTGTTGAGCTGAGAGCCCGTGGGGCCCAGCTTAGGCACTCGTGTGTGCCAGCATTGGAACATAATAGAGTTATGTATCGTGCGGATTGGAATGGGGAGACTGACCCGCATCGCGGTTTGTTGCACCCCGACAATTTGAGCATCGGGAAAGAGCTGAACCGTACCCAGCCCTATGTTGTTCGACTTGGAGTGAGTCATTTAGTTGATCGAGGAGATCATCCTGACTTTGTCGTAGCCATAGGAGCGAGTCTTTGGCTTCGCTCCAGAAAAATTAGTTAATGCTCAAAATATGATGGTCGTCGCTGAGTACGGAGTTGCGACCCTGGTTAGGTCTGGTACATCGATAATGTACCCTGTGTGCACGGGGCGTGTGGCCGGTAATGCTAACGTCTATAGTGAATGGTGCTTAAATTGCACGTTCTATCGCCAGTATATATTTATGCTAATTACCTATAGAGAAGGAACATCGCCTCCCCGGGTGTAGGGCGGGTTCGTTATAATTTAGTCAGCTAATGCTAACCGTTACTTTGTTTGCCACCTTTGGGGTAGAATGATTTTGTGTAGATGCAGCTGAGTCTAGCGGTAAATAGCGGGTTGAAGCCCATTATTGCTACACCGGCCCTCGAAGGCCAAAGTGAAGTTGTGTTTACTAATTATTGTTTCATGTGTGGTCGACCTACATGCCGAATTATGTAAAACACTTATATTTGAGTAAACTTTTGTAAGACCTTAAGGCCATAACGTTTTGTGTATTTAAGTTATCATTCCTAATTGGGTTTAGTGGATATTTGTTTGGTTGGGTTCTAAGCTATTAAGTTATCTTCTGCTAGAATGCACTCTGAGTTAGGATGCGTTTATGGATTATGGTCTCAATGCGTAACTAACTGTCTTTAGAATATAGTGTGGGGCCCCGACCGGACCTTCTGATATATCATACGTGACAGATGAGGGTGTTGTAAAGTGCATCATTAACACCGGTTATAATTTGGCAATGAGATGGTGGCTCATATTCCAACACAAACCATCAGACCAAATCATGACAAAAAAGCACTGTGGTGGTGGCTATCTTTCCAACACAACCCAACCATCCAAAACATTGTAAAAAGGCACTGTGGTGGTGTCTATCTTTCCAACACAACCCAACAGTCCAAAAGGAAGTCGCATGGTATAACGATTCACAAACAGGCACTATGGCGATGGTATAGTCCATTAACACCCATAGTCCAATCAAATATCATAACATAAAATAGGTACCGTGGTGGTGACATTTTTTCTATTCACACCAACTGACCACCAAATTCTAGGAATTTGGAAAGGAACAACATAGATGTTCCTGAGTAGAAAATACTCAAATATTATCATTAAGCCTGAACTATGCAGTCAATTTTGAATTATGTAGTCGATTTTGAACTATGCAGTCGATTTTTAAACTATGCAATCGATTTTGAACTATGCAACGGATTTTTGAACTATGCATTCGATTTTAAACTATGCAGTCAATTTTGAACTATGCAGTCGATTTTGAACTATGTAGTCAATTTTTAAACTATGCAATTGATTTTGAACTATGCAGCTGATTTTTGAACTATGTAGTCAATTTTGAACTATGTAACCGATTTTGAACAATGCAGTCAATTTTGAACTATACAGTCGATTTTGAATTATGAAATCGATTTTGAATTATATATGCAGCCTATTTTAAAATATGCAGCCTATTTTGAACTATGCAGTCAATTTTGAACTTAGATAGAATTATGAACCATGCAGTCCATGCAGTCGATTATTTACTTAGGAAAAATATGAATCATGCAGTCGATGAAGTCAATTATTTACTTAGCCAAAATTATGAATCATGCAGTCAATACAGTCGATTATTTACTCGGTCAGAAATATAAACCATGCAGTCATTGTAGTTGATTATGAACTTAGGCAGAATTAGATGTAGTCGAATATGGACTTAGCCAGAATTATGAACCTTGCAATCCATGCAGTCGATGTACTCGATTATTTACTTAGCCATAATTATGAACCGTGCAATCCATACATTCGATGCAGTCGATTATTTACTTAGCCAGAAATATGAACTATGCGGTCCATGTAGTTGATGCAGTCTATTTTGAACTTAGTCAGAATTAGATGAAGTCGAATATGGATTTAGCTAGAATTATAAACTATGCAGTCGATGCAGTCGATTATTTCCTTAGCTAGAAATATGAACCATGAAGTCCATACAGTCAATTATGAACTTAGCCAGAATTAGATGCAGTCAATTTTGTTGAATATTTACTTAGCCAGAATTAGATGCAGTCGAATATGAACTTAGCCAGAATTATATGCAGTCGATGCAGTTGATAATGGACTTAGTCAGAATTTCATGCAGTCGATGTAGTTGATTATGAACTATGTAGTCGAATTATGACTTAGTATATACAAAATTCATCATGCTGCCAACAAAAATGTGTATTTGACTTAGACTTTATGCAGGCAACAAAAATGATTGAGTTTATGCATAAAGTTCTAAGAAGATAACTTAACAAAATTTCTTTGAAGGGAAAATTTAGCAAAATGTTATCATTTTATGCGTTATGCACTAGCTAATTCTTAAGAAAAAAATAGTAGCACGAACCAAACAACAAAACCTAACATTATACATAGAGGAATTTATATAAATTAAGGGAGGACAAGTAAGAGGAGCAAACAACCACTTGCCTCAACTTCTTCACCAGGTTTTCGGCCTTACAATCCCTCCACATCAAGGATGGCACAAACTAGGGTTAGGTGAGAAAAATCTGGGTAGAATAGCAAAAAACAACGGTTATGGTCGCTTACCCTAACGCTAAAACTCCATGAAATGGAAAATACTTACCACGCACGTGAAGAGCTCGACGAGAGCTTTCCGAATCCAGGCTCCATCAAGAAAAACGAGCATCGAAACTCCCGATCGGGAGATCAAAAAGCTCCAGGAGAATAGTTTTCCACCTCCCTCTCACTCTCTGGTTCGGGTTGGCTTCAGGGAGAAGAAAAATTTTGGGAGCTTAAAACTGCAGCTGACTTCCTTTTCTTAATTAAAGAAGGGATCAATTTCCAAGATAGAATTTTAATTCTTTTGCTCATTTTCAAGGCTTGATTTTGACTTATTTGACCGGAATTTAGTAAAACAAATCATCATTAATTAAGTCTATTTTAATTAAGATTTAAGAAATTCCAATTTATCTTTATTATTATTATTATTATTTTAATTAAATTTGAAAATCTCATTTGGTGACCGACAACTAAACCCACTTTGATTCCAACAAAAAAAGCACCAGAGGCAAAGACCGATGCTACGAATACAACAAAAAATCCAAAATCAATGTTCAACGAATTGATCTAAAGCTAAAATTTTTCGAAGTTAACGACAAATATAAATTCTTCAAATCTTTGCAAATTTTCCTAGCTTCAAACATGGCCTGATCCGTAATAAAATTTGACGATCAAACTGAAAATTAATTTTTTTATAGTCTAAAATCTATTTCCGACAAGCTCGAAATTCGGTCGTCTTAACCAAACAGACACGAAAATGCACTAATGACGATGCTCTGTTAATTCCACGCTAACGTAACGCCCAAACACAAAAAATTACGCCAATTAGAGGATTAAAATTAATTATCGAAAATTTTGGGGCGTTACACCTTCCCCCAGAAAACCTTGTAAAAACTCGGAATAGTGGAAGTTAGGTCAACACAGAATCGACGGCGTGGTTTTCACCCCGATTATGGGTTTTCCATGTCATAAATATCTCTCACACAATCATGTGAAACTCTGTCTGTTTGCGAGCTCGATTGGTCAATGGGCTAAGATGGTTCAGCTGGCCCGGTCAACCAAGAGCCTCAAGCAGACCACAATAATTTGATGTCGTCTGTGGGAACACAAGTTCCCCTAAAAGATTCAAAGATTCAAGGAGCATCGGATCTCAACTCTGAAATAATGGCAGAGAGCATCCAGAATATTACAGAATCTCCCATATTTCAACAAAAGCCCCTTCTGCCACCAAATGTGGACACAACAGAAAAAGGTTTCATCAAGAATCCACCATCACATTCGAAGAAGAGGTCCTTAAAGGGCCGCAGATACCTCACTAAGACCCGCTAGTCATCAATGCTGAAATCGGAGACCTCTGCTTATAAGTGAAAAGAATCCTAGTGGATTGCGATAGTTCCATTGATATTATGTTCCACTCCACTCTTCAGAAGATCAAGCTCATTGAAGGGCATCTAAGCCCTGCATCAGGATCAATCCATTTCATTGAAAATCATTTAGTGTTAGTCCAAGGAGTAATTATGCTCCCCATCACGATGGGTGAGTCACTAGAACAAGCAACCCTCCACATTTAGTTAGCGGTCATAGACTCGAGTTCTTTGTACAACGCGATATTTAGGAGGTTGTCCAAGGCATTGGAACCAGAACCTGACTCCAAGAAGAGTTCAGACCCAAATGGGGTAGGTTGTACCTACTTCTCCTGAGTAAGTGCGCCAGATTGGTAATTTAGAACTAGGAACATACATTGAGCAGCATCGTGAATGTCCCACCATACACCAAGAAGATTGAATGGAGCTTCCCCTCCCTAGCTAATGTTGAGATTGGCATTGTCACAACCCGTATTTTCTCAGTTTTCAATACATATTATCAGAGTAAGAGAAAACACGCGTCGTGATGCCACGCCATGTAGGAGACAACTGCAGACGCTCATGCAGAAACCTTCTTCTATTGCTTTTCATTAAAATCATATATTATTGTGATAAAAATATAGTTTAAGCTTAAGTTTTGGTAATCGTGTCCCTCGGTTCGGTGGATTAGCTAGTCCACGGGTAAAAATATATATGTATGCAATGGAAAATACTTAATTTAAGTTCACTTGGTAACCTGCATGAGCATGAAGACTCAATAGACAAACTCATGATATGCACATTTCTAGATTTAGTATAAATATGAAAAGAGCTTTTACGTTCCTTAAATTAGGGTGGTAAGTTATTGAAAAAGATGTTATAAGTATGAGTAAAAATGCAGATTTTTATTCTTGAAAATAACTAACATGCATCCTAACATAAAATCTTCCTAGAGAGCAAGTAGATAAATCAACCAGCAAGTAATAGCATAAGAGCCAACAAATAATCTAACATCCACTACCAAAATCACTGTGGACACCAACAACTTGACACGAATCCACATGATTAAAATGAAAGTCTGAATAAGAAAGAAAACTACAACTACCTCACAACAGTGAGGGTAGAACCACAACTATTAACTCCAAGCCTAAGATCATCAACCCTAACTGCTCAGACCTCCACTACTCCGAGCCTCAAACCTCCTTATCTCAACCTTCTGAACACTCCACAACACATATCAGCCGAAAGGAAGACGCGACAAATTAAGAAATCACTAACGCGTAGATCTCGGGGAGAGGTTTCCGGATCTATGCTCCGACGAAGATTTCGCCCACCGGAGCTCCCGTGGCAGTGACCGGAAGATTTACGATGAAAAAAACTCTCCTCCTCTCACTTCTCTGGTTTGGTCTTCTTGGGGAGGAAGACAAAGATAAGTTTTTATATATATATATATATATATATATACATATTATCATATCATAAATATATATAAATTAGGAAATCTTATTTTACGAGAGCGACTAGATCACCTCGATTTTTGATGAAATCCGCACCAAAGTTAAATATCAGGTCTACAAATCCAACGGTGAAGTCAAAACCAAAATTCGGCAAACTAATCTCGGGATAAAAATTACTCGAAGTTACAACAACAATAATACTCTTAAAATTCACCAAAACTCCAATTTAGCTCGGACTGCAACGAAATGTCACAAGCACACCTTGAATTAATGGTTTTAATTTTCTAAAGTCTAAAATTATAATTCCGATGAGTCAAAATTTGGTCAACGCAACCCAACGAACGCAAACACGCACTAACGACGACGCACCGTTAACTACACGACAACGTAACGCCCTTATGTCAATATTACGCCATTAAGGAGATTAAAATAATCATCGAAAATTTTGGGACGTTACAACCACTCCTCCTAAAAAGAAGTTTCGTCCTGAAACTTGATACGCAACTCGAATCCAAAAGATAGAAAGAAAAAAAACCAAAGGTTAGCGGATGGAAACACTCACCAAAGAGAACTAGAAGAAAAGATGGGGATGAGATTCTCTCATAGCAGATTCTAATTCCTAAGTCGCGCTCTCAATGTCTTGGTTTCACCAAAGAACTTTGACCATATGAATCGTCTTTCTCTGCAACATTCAATCTTGAGTCTCCAGAATATGAACAGGCTCTTCGACATACGAAAGATTAGGTTGCAACTGGGGCACCGAGTTAAGGACAAAACGGTCACTAAGCATACATTTTTGAAACTGACTCACATGAAACACATTGTGGAGACCAGGAAAAACAACAGGCAACTCCAGCCTATAAGCTGACACTCCGATGCACTCAACAATTTGGAAAGGTCCCACATACTTGGGATCCAACTTGTGGTTCCTTCCAAATCTCTTAACACCTGACATTGGAAAAACCTTCAGGAAAATCATGTTCCCAACTACGAATTCCAGATCAACCCTTCGCCGGTTTGCATACTTTTCATAACGCTCCTGAGTTACACGAAGCTTTTCACGAATATACGTTATAGAAATACTCATTTCTTCTAAGGCTTCCGGACCCAACAACGGTCTCTCACCAACCTCATCCCAAAACAAAGGAGTTCGATAATGCCTCCCATACAAAGCCTCAAAGGGGGTCATTTGCAAACTCTCTTGATAACTATTATTATAGACAAATTCTATCAGTCTAAGACACTGGTCCCATGCTCCACCATGATCCAAGATATAACATCTGATCATATCTTTCAAAATCTAATTAATTCTTTTTGTTTGACCATTGGTATCCAGATGGTAAGCGGATGAATACCTGAGGTCAGTGCCTAACACTCCTTGCAAGCTCTGCCAAAAATACGACATAAACCTAAAGTATCTATCTAACATAATACTCACGGGAACTCCAGGCCAGGCAATCTAATGACCTCGTCCAAATACAACTCTGCTATTTTTTCCATGGAGTGGCCAATCTTGAAAGGCACAAATGAGCACACTTTGTCAATCTATCAACTATGACCCACACAACATCATGCCCTCGGGGAGACCTCAGCAAACTAGTAATGAAATCCATAGAAATACTCTCTCACTTCCAACTCAAAATATCCAAAGACGTCAACTTACCACCGGGCCTTCTATGATCCGCCTTAATGCGCCTGCAGGTGAAGCACTCAGACATAAACTTAGCTATATCGTTCTTTATTCCATACCACTAAATGATCTGCTTCAAATCTCTATACATCTTCGTAGAATGAGGATGGTATGCCACACTAAAACCATTCACTTCACTGCAAATTCTCGCCCGAACATCACCAACAACAGGATTACAAAATCTACTCCAGTACTTCAAGGTACTATCCTCGTCTATAGAGAAATTTGGCAAATCTCCTCTCTCTGTCCTACCTCGAATATGTTGCAGATCTGGATCATCATTCTAATATAACCTTGTAAGAGTATTCCATGAAGGCTCCTCAACCTCCAAGCTAGAAGGCAAGACACCACTTCCAATTGAGATATCCATTAGCAAAAACTCCTCCACCAAAGACTGCACGGAAAGGTTGAAAATTTGTGCGGTCTTTCTACTCAAGGCATTGACCACAACATTAGCCTTGCCCTAATGGGTGAGTACAAGGGTATCACTTATCTCGCACAAGTGGGGGAGAGGGTGAGCTCGACTACTCACAAGTGCGAAGTAGTCCTACTTTAAGCAAGGGAGTCCGTTGGGTGAGTGTGGGTACTCCAATGGCGCTTAAGGAAAGTACTTTAATGTTATTTACTTACGTGAGTTTGATTTTGGTGCAGATGACTTTTTATTGTTTTAGCGTGGCAACTAACGAGCTAGCGAGTTATTATCAAAAACACAAGCAAGTGCTTGGGGAGGGGGAGCCGCAGTATCTCAACTTGCACGCAAGTCCTGCCCACGTGCGATTAACATGGTGGGCTACCCCATTGGTTTGATTCAGTGAGTTCAAGCACAAGGTTCGCCTCGTCACTCACGAATACCACAACCCTTGAAGGTCGTGTTGAGTATAAGAAACATTACGAGCCACCATAAAATAAAAGCTAGTGCATAAGTTTCTTTGGAAAGAAGGTTTAAGAGGTTTCTCTTACAAACGTGCCCCCATATACCAACCGCAACCTCAATGGCATCATGACGTCGTGCAGGATGATTTGTTATAATCATCAAAAAAAGAGGCAAGTGGCCATATAGACTCGACAACCATCTTCCCTTGGTGTACGTCAGCCTTGGCGGTACTCAAATTTATCTCCGTCGCATCTATGTGGTTGGACATTGCCTCGGTCGTGTTCAACTCCTATGCGAGCTTCTAGATAAGCTTGCCATGGCCCTCAAAGATGGTGATCATGCAAGATCGAAAGTAATTATCATCCCGAGCATTGTTAAAATAGTCCTCTAGGGGGCATTGATTTCCTCATGGGTGAGTACCCCCACTAATCCAAGCGAGTCTTCCATAGACTGGGTGGGGAACTCATGTTGTCAAAGGAGAATGAAAGAGCAGAAAGCAAAAAAAGGAAAAGTAATCCATATTTGGCGTCTTCGAGTGCTTATTTATATTAAGAACCAACCCCTTGTATAAGAGGCAAGGTGGGGCCTTGGCTTTATTAGGATGCGAGGGTCGCTCTCGCGAGCCTTTGAATGGGCCAAACTTGAGCCAAAGAAATGAGGGTTTGCCCACTGTAAGCTTGTGTGGGTGAGAACACTTAACCCCGACGTCTGTCCCACAAGGATGAAGGGGTGTCCTCTGGGACATGTATTATTGAGGCTGGTTGTTTATCAGGTGACTGGATACTCGGCTCTTAGATACGAGGAGCTTTAGGTACCTTGCGGTAAGAGGGAGCCCATCTCAGTGAGAAGAGGGCTCGCTAGCGCAGGCCGTTGAGATCTAGGGATCGTAGCTGAATAAACAACTATGGTTTCCTAATGTGGAGTTCATATAAGCGAAGTACCCACCCCATTTGGCTCACGCCTCAAGGTGGCCACTGAGCCAAAAGTTTTATCCAGAGGAACCTAAGCAATATTGCAAATAGATCAATTAATATATGATGTTTCATTAACTAGTTTTGCTACAATCATAAGACTTATCGTTTCATGTGAAGGGAGGAGGCCGAAGTTGGGTCAGTCCTTAAGTTCTGTGCTCGACATTGCGGGAACTCAGTCAATGATTAGGCCCTCCAATGTTGCCCTGCTTGCCTCGCCCGCCTTATCTGTAGCGAGTGGCGGCACCTTGTATTTCTTAGGGGGAGGATCAACAGTAGTGGTGTTTGATCGACTCACTAGGCCAAATAACGTCGAGAACACGTGCACTGGGCGAGCAGCTCACTCTCCCGGGGTCTCACCAATGCGAGAATAAAGATGGGACATGGATCCGACCAAAAGGTTCCCATCCAGAGTTGATACTCACCAAATATGGGGTTGAACTTTCTTTCCGAGCTCGAGGCAAACTCGAAAAGAGCGGGGATTGTGTACAACCTCGTATTTATCGAGTTTAGAATTGCCTAAGGAAGACATAAAAGAGAGTACTCGTTAGGAGAACTTGTCGGGAGCACTCGTCGGGAGAACTCGTTGGGGGTACTTACAGGTCGTCAGGGTCTGCAAATAGTGGGATTCCGCTGTTGACATACCAATTTGGGTTGCGTCAAGTAGTAACCAAAAGGAGGGATTTCGCTATCCGCAGACCGACTTTGGAAAATATAAATAGCCCCCAAAGGGCAACTTTGGAGAGGACTGCTTCTTGCTTCTCTCTCCTTTGTCCAGCTCTGGTTAGCAAGAGCTGAGCTCCCTGTTCACTGTGGTCTCCAGGCGGACAAGTTGAGAGCTCCAACTTCTTGTTCACCGTGGTTACTGGGTGGACATGTAGAGAACCCCAGCTCCTAGTTCATCGTGGTTTCCGGGTGGAGAGGTCTGATGTTGGGTACGTAGGAAAATGTGTACCTGATTTGAAGAAGCCTCACTTAGCTCAATGATATACATCAAGGTGTATTTGATGTTATTTTGAGGTTATATGTGCAGGTTAAGAATATGCTTAAATGAAGGAAAAAAGTTTTTAAGTCCATGTGTCGACACTTAAGAAAGCCTGTGTCGACACTTGGAAAAGCAGTGTCGACACCAGAAGCAGCTGTGTCGACACACAGAATTTTTAGTCGACATCAATTGTGTCGACACCTGGAGGCAGTGTCGACACACAGAATTCTTAGACTATATCAACTGTGTCGACACACGGGACTTGTGTCGACACACAGGACTTGTGTCGACACACAGGACTTGTGTCGACACACAGTAGAGTTTCAACAAAGTTGATTGCTGTGAAGTGAAGAAGTGACTGTGTCGACACAAAGAAGCAGTGTCGACACATTCTACAGATGCAGTGTCAAGAAGCAGTGTCGACACATTCTACAGATGTAGTGTTAAGAAGCAGTGTCAACACCAAAGGAGCTGTGTCGACATCACCAAAGCTTGTGTTGACACTTAATCCACTTGTGTCGACACATAATGAAGATCAGTCTCGACACTTTACTGACAAAGACAAAGGTTCAAGAAATGACTGAAGACTTGACAGCTGTGAATTCCAACAAGTTTGCTGAAGCTATCAGAACTGTCAGAAGTTCGTTAGAAACCAGATCAGCCGGTTACCATGGATGAAGTCTATATAAAGACGGATTCTGTCAAATCAAAAAGCACGAACAACTATTGAAGAATTGATCATTGATCAAGAAAGAGCATGTCACACAGAAGAAGATTTTCGTGAGAAGATCTAAGAAGACAGTCTGTAGTGGCAATCTACTCAGAATTTTTCTAAGGAGAATTCAAACAAGAATTCAGAAGAAACTTCAGAAGATTTGGAGAGTGAGATAGAGCTCCAGCTATTTGAAGTAAAGAAGGAGATATTTACAAGTCTCTTAAGAAGCAGATCCTGAACAAATCTGCTAAGAAGAATTCAGATCTATTTCTAAAATCTAAGAAGAAAGCTGTCAGCCAGTCAACTTCTAAGAAGATCAACTCTACTGAGTTCAGATTCAAGAAGCTTTGAAGAAAGCTAAGAACAGGTTGATCTCAGCAATCAGTTTTATCAAGAGCTGATCAAGAAATCTTTTATCCCTTCTCTCTCAACAAGGATAAAAGTCAAACTATAAGATTTTTCAAATTCTGTAGGATATTTCAAGATCTGAGTTGTAAGCCTATAATATAAAGGCTGAGTGTAGGAGATATAGATCTCTGAGTTGTAGGCCTTATGACAAGGCTGAGGTAGGGCTGTTAGCCTGAGGTATAGGAGTGTGGATACATTCTGAGTTGTAGGCCTTGTGACAAGGCTTAGGTAGGGATGTTTGCCTGAGCTGTAGGAGTGTGGATATATTCTGAGTTGTAGGAATCTTTCAGGGTTCTGAGCTGTAAGATCTGTGGATCTGAGAAGAAGGAAGAAGTTAGGACGAATCTAGCACACTGCTGGATAGGCGAAGGGGGAAAGTGGATATATCCAGACCTTGGGGAACCACTATAAACCAGTGTGCAATCTGTGATGTGTGTGTGATTGTGAATTCTGTGCTGTGGGTGCTGTGATAGCTATAGAATAGTTAGATTCTCTTTAAAGAATTGAATTCTTATTCTGCCTTAAGTAAAAAAGGAAAGAACCTATTCACCCCCCCCCCTAGGTGTTTGGGTTATCTTGAAATCAATTCTATCAAGTGGTATCAGATGGAGGTTGCTCAAAGAAGGACTTAACAGTCTGAGTTAGATCCATAAGGCAAATTCAAGATCAAGAAAATGGGTTCAGGAGAAAATCATAAGGAACTAGGTTCTACGAAATTACCCATATGCAGGAAAGAGATATTTGGAATATGGAAAGAAAGGGTCAGGCTTTTTATGGAGGCTTCTGATCCAAGGATCTACATTACAGTAATGGAAGGTCCTTATATTCCAATAAAGTTGTCAATTCTAGATGCAAATCAAAGAATTTCCAAGGATTTTTCAGAGATGACTAAGGAAGAGATCATCCTGGCAACTATGGATAAAAGAGCCCAGAATATCATAGTAACTGTCATAGATGATTCAACCTTTCAAAATTTGATTCACTGCAAGACCTCCAAGGAAATGGGGGACACTTTGATAGTCTAAATGGAGGGTTTTGAAGAAGTCAGACAAGATAGAAAATCTATGCTGAACCAGGAATATTAGAGTTTCAGATAAGGAAAGTCAGATGGTATAACTGAGTGTTATAAAAAGTTCTATAGAATAGTAAATGAGTTGATGTCCTATGGAAGGATCTTCAGTACATATGAACTGAATGATAAATTTCTAAGATCCTTGACAAAGGATTGGGACACTAAGATTTGTGTCATTAGGGAAGTGGCCAAACTTGCAGATATCTCTCCTCCAACTTTATTTGGAAAATTGTTGTCATATGAGATGCAGCTGATGGCTAGGAAAGAGGAAGAGAAAAGTGCAAAAGGGGAGCATAGAGAAAAGTCTGTGACCTTCAAGGTGGAAGCCACTAGGAAGAATAGGAGGATGTCTCCATCACCTCCTAAGATAGTTGTTGAAATTACTTCAGATAATTCAGACAACCAAAGTTCAGACAGCAGTGACTCAGATAAAGACTTTGCTGCCTTCACAAGACAGTTTCAGAGATTTCTGAAGAAGAAGCAGTGGAAGTCTAGGCCCTCCACATCTCAGCCTGTGGATGACTATTATTAAAAGAGGAAGTCATCTAGGAAGGACAGGAGCAGGTCTAAGACTAACAAATCTACAACATCAAAGATAGTTTACTACTGTTGTAATAAGCCTAGATATGTTGTGGCTGAGTGTCCAGAAAAAAAAAGGAGTCTGCTGATAAAAGGAAGACTCAACAAAAGTCTGCTGATAAAAGGAAGACTCAACAAAAGAGCAAGAAGGAGAAATCCTTTGTTGCTAAGAAGGAGAAGAGCTTGACAGACCAATCATCTTCAGAGTCTGAATCTAAAGCTGAGGCATACATTGGTTTATATGCAGCAGATGAAGAAGATGAGTTTATGCAAGTGTTGAACTCTATCTATGAACAAGAAGACCATCAGTGCACGGGACTGATGGCTGTGTCAGAAGAAGACAAGTGCCAGGATTAGCCTAGTCCTAGTAAGGTGCAATGTTTTTCTAGAAATTCAGATTGAAGTACTGGTTCAGAGTCAGCTACATCTGCATCAAGTGATGTGGATGGGTCTGAGTCTGAAGGTGATATTCATCAGCTGATAGATGAATATGGGGACTTATTGCAGGCACTAAAGAAAAGCAAAAACTTGGCCAAAACTCAGGCTAAGGAAATTACAGATCATAAGATGGCTGCATCTGATTTAGTGAAAGAGTTGGATCAAAAAATGAATGAGATTGCCAAACTGAAAACTATAACTGTTATTCAGATGGGCACAATCGTATACAAAAATGATCTAATTAAAAGTCTGGAAGCTAGACTTCAAAAAGAAAAAGATTTGGTTGCTAGTTATTCCAAGCCAAAATCAGTTTTACCCTTAATAGATGAGTTTGTGGCTCAAAAGGGTAAGGCTGGAATAGGCTTTAAAGGTGACACCAGGACTGTCCAATTTAAGAGAAAGGGCAAAGCCTCAGTCCAACCACTGAACTTTAAAGTCCCTGTAGTTTTTAGAAAGGAACAAGTGCCTTCTAATAAGTATGGCCTTGAGAATACTCATAGTCATCGTAAGACTGAAGTTCTGAATGATAAGGGTGTTTATGTCAATAAGGCAGCCCATGTCCATAAACCCCATGTTCTTAAGAAAACAGTGGGTGAAGCTGCAACAGTACCAGCACAAAACAAAAGATTTGTTGTCTACTAGACTACCTAGAATGTATCTAAAAATAGATACAATAAGTATGAATGCTGGTGCTGTGGCAAGACAGGCCATTATGCCTTAGATTGCTGGCACAACATTAGTGTAAGGAAGAACAACATTTTACCTGTTAGAAGAGAAGCAGGTAGATTTGTTAAGTATGAAGCTAACTTGAACCAAGAACCCAAGACTTACTTGAGCTCTAAGGGGAGGTAATTCTTTATTGTAGGTGAGTCCAAGTTACCATGCCCCTATATGATACTTGGACAGTGGATGTTCCAGGCACATGACTGGAATAAGGGGGTTGCTGAAGGAGTACTTACCTATCATAAATGAGCCTAAAGTAATCTTTGGTGGTTCTGAAAAATAAATCATCAAAGGATTTGGTAACATTTCTAATAACCAGATTACTATCACTCAAGTGGCCTATGTGAAGGGTTTGAAACACAACCTTATAAGCATAAGTCAGCTGAGTGATTTAGGATATGACATTTCATTTATTGAGAATGGATGTTATATCAAAAGGTCAAGTGCTCAAAAGGTCATATTGACAGGATATAGAAAAAGAAATGTGTACTATCTTAATTTTGAGTGTGAGAACAAATGTTCTCCTATTTGTCTTGTAGCTGATGAGAGAGCCTCTCATTGTGTCAAATGGCATAAGAGGCTGGCCCATCTTAACTACAAAATAATTGGCCAACTCTTTAGCAAAGAGTTAGTGAGGAATAGTCCTAAAGTTAAGTGTATAAAGGATGGGATATGCTCAGCTTGTCAAAAAGGCAAGCAGACAAAATCCTCCTTTCATAGCCTTGAAAACAAGGATTCTATGAGGTGTCTATACCTATTGTATATGGATCTATTTGGTCTTATGCCAGTTCATAGTCTAGGTAGGAAGGTCTACACTTTTGTGATGGTAGATGACTATTCTAGATATTCCTGAGTGTTCTTTTTGAGACAAAAATCAGAAACCGCAAGTGTTTTATATAGTTTTGTCAAGCAAATTCAGAATGAACTTGACATTACAGTGGCCAAAATCAGAAGTGACCATGACACTGAATTTCAATCTGAGAGTATGACAAGACTGTGTGAAGAATTTGGGATTTTTCAAGAATTCTCCTCACTTAGAACACCACAGCAAAATGGTATTGCTGAAAGGAAGAATAGAACACTGATTGAGGCTGGTAGAACTCTATTGAGTGACACTTCTCTCCCAAAATATTTCTGGGCTGAGACAGTAAATACTGCATGTCATGTGATCAATAGGGCTTCTATCACCAAAAGCCACAAAAAGACTCCCTATGAGATCATGAAGGGTAGAAAACCAAACTTATCCTATTTTAGGATCTTTGGTTGCAAGTGATATGTTCTTAACAATGACAAGTCTTATCTAACTAAGTTTGCTGTCAAATCCCAAGATAGGATATTTATTGGGTACAACAACAATAGTAAGGCTTATAGGGTCTACAACTTGATTACTCAAGTTATAGAAGAGTTTGTACATGTTATCTTTGATGAAACAAGACTATTAACAGTGAGTTGCCTTGTAGCTCATGCAGTTCTACATGTATAAATGAGAGAATGGACAAGCTTACCATTACAGAAGAGTCAACTGCAGAGCAGGAAGTGGAAAATGGTGGCTACTATCCAGGGGAAGTATAGGACTCTCTAGATGCTGATGAAAACCAAGAGGTACAGCATATTGAAGAGACTAGAGGAGTTCAACCTGAAGATAGTCTACCTCCAGCTGTTAGACACTTAAAGGATCATCCAGCAAATCAGATAATTGGTGATCCAAGACATGGAGTGCAAACTAGGAGCAGGAACTTGAACACAGTTCTTTGCTCAAGCTTCCTATCTCAACTGGAGCCAAAGAGATTTGAAGAAGCTATTCTAGACCCACATTGGATTGATGTCATGCAAGAGGAGCTGAATCAGTTCAGAAGGTGCAAGGTCTGGGAGTTAGTTCTTAAACCAAAAGACCACAACATCATTGGAACAAAGTGGATCTTTAGGAACAAACTGGATGAGAGTGGGATCATTGTGAAGAATAAAGCAAGACTTATTGCAAAAGGATACAGGCAGGAAGAGGGTATTGACTTTGATCAAACCTTTGCCCTAGTAGCAAGACTGGAAGCAATTAGGATGTTCCTTGCCTATGCAGCATATCAAGGCTTCAAGGTATTCCAAATGGATGTAAAATCAGCATTCCTAAATGGAAATCTAAAAGAAGAAGTCTATGTAGAGCAGCCCTCTGGTTTTGTTGATTCTCTCAAACCTGATTATGTTTATAGACTTAAGAAAGCTTTGTATGGGTTAAAGCAAGCCCCAAAGACTTGGTATGAAACCCTGTCTACTTTCCTTATTGAGAACAAATTCTCAAGGGGGAAAATAGACAAAACTCTATTCCTAAGGGAGTCCAAAGAAAAGATAATCTTAGTCCAGATTTATGTAGATGACATAATATTTGGGTCTACAGAAAACAACCTTTGCAAGAAGTTTGCTAAACTTATGCAAGGGAAGTTTGAGATGAGCAGTATGGGAGAACTTAAGTTCTTCTTAGGACTTCAAGTAAGACAGACTGATGATGGCTTGTCCATATACCAGTCTAAGTTCACTAAGGAGTTAATTAAGAAGTATGCAACATGTGTCTGTGCTAGGTACCAATCATGCCCTAAAGAATCTCATTACACTGCAGTAAAAAGGATTTTGAGATATCTAAAGGGCACACCTAATCTAGGCCTTTGGTACCCTAGGAATGGAGATTTTCTACTGATAGGCTATTCAGATGCAGACTTTGCAGGTTGCAAAGAAGATATTAAAAGCACAACAGACACCTATCAATTTCTAGGAGGAAGATTGGTGTCTTGGAGCAGTAAGAAGCAGACTAATGTGGCAATTTCCACAGCTGAGTCTGAATATGTGGCAGCAGGAAGTTGCTGTGTACAGCTGTTGTGGATTCAGCACCAGCTAGAAGACTATGGTATTCAGGTAAGTAGAACACCTTTGTTTTGTGATTCTACAAGTGCTATTTCTATTGCTAATAATCCTGTTTCACATAGTAGGACTAAGCATATAGAAATTAGATACCATTTTCTTAGAGAACATGTAGGGAAAAAGGACATCTCACTAGAATTTGTCAAAACAGATTATCAAATTGCAGATGTATTTACTAAGCCTCTAGATGAAACTAAATTCAATAAATTTAAAATTGAATTAGGAATATTGAACATAGACTAGTTTAACAAAATTGGCTAAGTAAATCAGTGTCGACACATCCAGAGAAGTGATGTCGGCATATCCCGAGTAGTGGTGTCGACACATCATCAATTGGTGTTGACATATAGAAGTCATCACCGTTGTCGAGACATTAGAAGTATGTGTCGACACATTTCAACAGTGTCAACACATTTAGTCAGTTTTTGCCCGCATTTTGACCTTCTTTGTTTGGAAGGGTATAAATAGGTCAAGAACAATCTCTGTCGACACACTCTCCAGGTTTTCGAGACCAAAACCTTGTGTCGACAAACTCTCTCCTCTCAATCCAAGCTTTCTCACCATTCCAATGGCGTCAAAGGTAGAAGATAACATCAACGAAGGATATGAGTTGGTTCGCCATGCCTTTGATGATGCAGAATCTGAGATTAAAGGGGTAATTACCCTAATTGCTGAAAATGGTTTGGAGTTTTTGGTATCCAAACCAACCAAGATATGGAAGAAAGAGATACTTGAGTTTTATGGCGTAGCTACAGTAGATTCAACTGGCCTTAAGATTAAATCAACGGTTCATGCCGCTAGAGTCAAATTGACCTTGAAGAGTTTGAGGAAAATTCTTAATCTTCCAAGGACTCAGGATGAAGAAGAAGTACCCGTATCTAAGACAAGGGAAGCACTACAATAGTGTGGATTGGATCCCTTATTGAAGATTGGATCTGCTATAAACAAGAAAGGGATGAATCAACAAGGGAAATTCCTCTCTGAAGTGGTTGGCAAGGTAATTCTATGTAAGCCAGGGGGACATGATAGGATTTCAGCTTATATGTTCAACCTAATGACAAGGATTATTTTTAGACTAAACACAGATTGGTCTATAGTATTTTTTGAGAAGATTAAGGAAGGCATAAAGAAGCCTAATTTGGCTAGACTGATGAGTTTATACTTGGCTGGAGCAATTCCAGAAGTAATGCACCAGATTCCATGTTCTAAAATCAACCATATGAGAAAAATGGACATCAGGATTATCTCCAGATGGGATATGGTCCTAACAAAGGACATACCTGATATAAAAAGACAAGAAGCTGCTGAGAAATCACCTGCACAGGACATTACTGATAATGTACAGGTGCAGGGGGAGCCAGATGATGCACAGGTGCAGGGGGAGCCAAATAATGCACAGGTGCAGGGGGAAGAGACAACACACTTGGCAAGTGAAATGGCTTCACAAACAATTCTTGAGAGACCTCATGTCAACACTCCAGCACAAGATGTTATCATGGAGGATACATCTGTAGTTGTTGATGCTCCTGAGAAAGAAGTACCATCAGTCCACACTCAACAGGAGTTTACTCTTGAAGAGTTGTTTCCTAATATTGAGGGAGCAACAAATAAGGGGGAACAAATAAGGATTGAGGGGGAGCAGGCTAACTTTGAGGGAGAGCAGATTAGGACTCAAAATGAGCTCCCTCCTAGTCCTAAGGAAAGAGTAGACATTCCCAGTACATCTGCTTCAGAAGATGAAGAAATCATAAGTGCCAAAAAGAGAAAACTGATGGTTTTCAAGAGAAGGAGCCAAAGCTACAAGAAAGAATTGCAAACTTCTACTCCACAACCTGCCCCAGAGGCTGATTACAGCTCATTATTGGTGGCCTTGCAAGTGAAATTAGATGAGCAGAGAATGGCTCTAGAGAAGTATGCGGATGAAAGCCATAAGTCACTTCAATTTGATCTGGCTCAGGATATCAAATCCATCAGGTTTGAAGTGAATCTACATAAGAAAGAGATGACAGATTGCTTCCACAAAGGGGGCAATGTTGTAGTATTTCTTGCTAAGCAGCAAGCAGTAGTAAAGGCTCAAGTGGATGACATTTCTATTAAACAAGGCTATGTCCTTGAGAATCAGATTAGGATGAATGACAATCTGACTGAATCTCACAATGAGATAGTAACTACAATAAAGAATACAGTCACTGCAATGACTGAAGCAAGGACTAAAGAGAAAGAGGAGTTTGACAAGAAGCTACAGGCTGCCTTAGACTCATTTCAGACAGCCATTACTACTTCTCAGAATTTAATCTCTGATAAGCTTCTCAAGTTAAAATCATTTTATAAAGATGGTGTTAATTTTCTTGATGGACAAGTGAGATTTCAGAAAGATGACTTATGAGACCATATTGAAAGAGAAGTCATAAAGGGGGGAGAGAGTGTTAGTCAAAGCAGGCTCAGATCATGCCAAATGGATATCCAATAGCATCAGAGCCACTCTGGGATATCCACCCCTTTGTTATGATGATGATGTTGCTGAGTTAGGTGTGCAACCTGCTTATCTTGAAGGTGATCAACCTGAAGTTGCTCAGGTCATCTACCCTCCAGCAGATTTTGATATGATTCAGCAACAGGTTCAATTAATGTACAGTCCTCCACAGGAAGTTGATAATGTTATTATTGAGAAAGTAGAAATGCCAGAAGCTGCCTTGAAAGCTCAGCAGGAAGCTCAACTGTCAAAGAAAAGGTTCAGAGAATAGGCTGAGTTAAAGCCTGATTTTGAGCAGTGGAGCCCCACTTCCAGGAATATCATTTTGACTGCCTGGAAAGCTGTGAAAGAACAGATCCATGAAAGGGGCAAATGATATACTGAACAAGAATGATAGAAATATGAAGCAAGGCAAAAAGCCATTCTATAATATAGAAGAAAGGCTAAAATTTGGAAGCTACCTCCTAATGCTCAGGAGCCTAGCAAATACTTCCCTAAGCCTTTTTCATTATTTTGAAAGGCAGAGAATTAAGGCTGAAGCACAAAAGAAGGCAGAGTTGAAAGGAAAAAAGCCCATTGATGATGCAGAACCTACTGTGCAGGCTCAGATTAAGCTAGGAAAAGGCATAGTCATCAGGGAGCCTGATCAGCCTTAGTATAGATTTACTAGATTTTACAAGAATAATGTAATCTTTAGTATTAAAGAAATCTATGTAAACAATTGTTAAGAAACTTTTTGATAGTATAAACAAAACAATGTTTCATGCTCATTAAGTTTGCATCATTATTCTGTAATTTCATTTTGGTTTATGTTTTGTTTATAAGTTACCCTGTCATATAATGCTTATATACATCATAATGTTTGTTTATTATAAGTGGTGTATATCATTGATTAAAGGGTTATGACTTCTCCAAATAGGGGGAGATTGTTGGGTACATAGGAAAATGTGTACCTGATTTGAAGAAGCCTCACTTAGCTCAATGATATACATCAAGGTGTATTTGATGTTATTTTGAGTTTATATGTGCAGGTTAAGAATATGCTAAAATGTAGGAAAAAAGTTTCTAAATCCATGTGTCGACACTTAAGAAAGCCTGTGTCGACACTTGGAAAAGCAGTGTCGACACCAGAAGCAACTGTGTCGACACACAAAATTTTTAGTCGACATCAACTGTGTCGACACCTGGAGGCAGTGTCAACACACAGAATTCTTAGACTATATCAACTGTGTCGACACACAGGACTTGTGCCGACACACATCCGAGTTTCAACAAAGTTGATTGCTGTGAAGTGAAGAAGTGACTGTGTCGTCACAAAGAAGTAGTGTCGACACATTCTACAGATGCAGTGTCAAGAAGCAGTGTCGACACATTCTACAGATGCAGTGTCAAGAAGAAGTGTCGACACCAAAGGAGCTGTGTCGACATCACCAAAGCTTGTGTCGACACTTAATCTACTTGTGTTAACACATAATGAAGATCAGTCTCGACGCTTTACTGACAAAGAAAAAGGTTCAAGAAATGACTGAAGACTTGACAGCTGTGAATTCCATTAAGTTTGCTGAAGCTATCAAAACTGTCAAAAGTTTGTTAGAAACCGGATCAGCCGGTTACCATGGATGAAGTCTATATAAAGACGGATTCTGTCAAATCAAAAAGCACGAACAACTATTGAAGAATTGATCATTGATCAAGAAAGAGCACGTCACACAGAAGAAGATTTTCGTGAGAAGATCTAAGAAGACAGTCTGTAGTGGCAATCTACTCAGAATTTGTCTAAGGAGAATTCAAACAAGAATTCAGAAGAAACTTCAGAAGATTTGGAGAGTGAGATAGAGCTCCAGCTATTTGAAGTAAAGAAGGAGACATTTACAAGTCTCTTAAGAAGCAGATCCTGAACAAATCTGCTAAGAAGAATTCAGATCTATTTCTGAAATCTAAGAAGGAAGCTGCCAGCCAGTCAACTTCAAAGAAGATCAACCCTACTGAGTTCAGATTCAAGAAGCTTTGAAGAAAGCTAAGAACAGGTTGATCTCAGCAATCAGTTTTATCAAGAGCTGATCAAGAAATCTTTTATCTCTTCTCTCTCAACAAGGGTAAGAGTCAAACTATAAGATTTTTCAAATTCTGTAGGATATTTCAAGATCTGAGTTGTAAGCCTATAATATAAAGGCTGTAGGAGATATAGATCTCTAAGTTGTAGGCCTTGTGACAAGGCTGAGGTAGGGCTGTTAGCCTGAGCTGTAGGAGTGTGGATACATTCTGAGTCGTAGGCCTTGTGACAAGGCTAAGGTATGGCTGTTAGCCTGAGTTGTAGGAGTGTGGATACATTCTGAGTTGTAGGAACCTTTCAGGGTTCTGAGCTGTAAGATCTGTGGATCTGAGAAGAAGGAAGAAGTTAGGCCGAATCTAGCACACTGCTGGATAGGCGAAGGGGGAAAGTGGATGTACCCAGACCTTGGGGAACCACTATAAACTAGTGTGCAATCTGTGATGTGTGTGTGATTGTGAATTCTGTGATGTGGTTGCTGTGATAGCTATAGAATAGTTAGATTCTCTTTAAAGGACTGAATTCTTATTCTGCCTTAAGTAAAAAAGGAAAGAACCTATTCACCCCCCTCTTGGTGTTTGAGTTATCTTGAAATCGATTCTATCATCTGATGTTCTCAAGTGCCCTCCAAGGTGCCCCACTCATCATTGGCTTGAGAGGAGAAGCTCTCTAAGACCTTCCGGGTATGTGATGGTACCACCTTGCTGCAGCTCGGGAACTGTTCTTAGTTTTCCAACCTTACAGGTCAGAGAGTTCCATAAATTTTGGTTCCAACATCAATTATAAGTGTTGTAACGCCCCAAAACTCAGAATTGACCTGATAACATCTTAAGGCCAATCTGCGGCGTGTTAGGGGTCACACGGCCTGGGACACGGGCGTGTCCAGTGCCGTGTAGGGCTCGGGTTCGATGATTTTTTGAGTGGTCGACGAAATGCAGTCGACAATTCATTGATTTCGGGAACACGTCCTGAGACACGGGCGTATCCAGGGTCGTGCCCTATTCGGGCTATTAGCCGGGCTGTGTCGAGTGAGTTACACGGGCGTGTCCCAGAGCGTGTCTGGCACACGGCCTGTGACACGGGCGTGTCACATGGCTGTGTCCTCTTCGGGATGTTTTGGTTCCTGTGTTGATTTAGTAATACGCCCCTCAACACGAGCATGTACTGATTGACACGGGCGTGACAAATTTTGACACGGGCGTATCTAAGCCTGTGTCATGGTCGGGATGCGATGGTTTCAACGTCATTTGGGGGACACGGATATGACACGGGCTTGTCTATGGCTGACACGGGCGTGTCCCAAGCCGTGTCAGAGGCCGTGTCATGTTCTGTATTTTTTGGTTTACGACGAGTGTGGAAAACGGCCTTGGACACGGGCGTGTCACAAGCCGTGTTCGGCCTAAGAAATTGATTTTAAGTGTGAATCGTGGCCGTTCGTTTTCTTCTATTGGGATCCAAGGGCCCAGGCTGGTCCTTGCTGAGTTAAGTCCGGGAATAGGGTTTGAAACCCTCATTCCTCATCAAGCTTTCTCTTTCTAAAGCTTTAGAGAGAGGGGAGAGCAAGGAAGAAGGAGAAGGAGAGATCCGACCGCCGGAGGAGCTTCGGAGCCCCAAATTGCAAGCCAAGTCCAGATTTACGGAGGCGAGGCCGTTGCGGTGCTTTTCAACCTTCTAGATCTTCATGGTGCCAAAGAGAACCACAAGGGTAACGATTCTCTTCTAGGACATGTGAAGTCCTCTTTTCTTGTTGCATAGGAAGCCCACTCTCGCGAGTATGTGGTGTGTGCGAGGTATCCCTTCGGGTAGACACGAATAGTCCTCGTTGTTTTGCATGTAGAGTCCGAAATCGAAGTACGGACTTAGACATGGTGTGTGAAGCTTACCCTGATAAGTTGGTCTGGATCGGTGATGCATGTTTTATTATGAATGAATAGTCGGAGAAGACTCCGTACCGTTGATTATTTTCGGGTTTTTCTACGTGGTAGATTGCAACAGGGAATCTTGGGGATTAACCCCAAGGTGCACCCAGAAATCTGGGCAGAAGCAAAGTTCTGTCATTTTGGTGACCTGGGAGTCAACCTTGTGCATAACCGGGTTATGTACTTTTGTGTGATCGATAAATCGGGATTCGGGGAAGCTTAACTCGTGTTGATGACTTGAATTGTTGTGGCGATGAGAACAACGAGTTGAGTAGAACTGTGCCCGCTCTATGTGGTTCGGTTCAAGAGCCCTACCGATGGCATAGAGGGTGGGTCTTAGGCTTCAGCTGAAAAAGACTGTTAGCTCACATTATTGCTGTCCTAGAGGCGGTGGTGGTCCGAGTTCACCGAGAATGTGCCCTGAGTGTACGGGGTGTGTGGTCGTGTGTTCCTACGCCTATGGTGTAGTGTTATTTCATTATTCTATTTGGTTATACTAATGCAATGCAGGGAAGGAGCACCACCACCCCAAGAAAGTGATGGGGTCGTTATAATTTGGTCATCTTTAGCTGACCATTGCTTTTGTTTACCACCGCTGCGGTGGAATGTTTCTTGCAGGTGCTGCGGAGCCTAGTGGCAAGTAGCGGGCTGAAGCCCTAGTTGCTGAGCCGGCCCTCGAAGGCCATGCAAATGTGTACTTTTATTCTCATGTGTGTCCGTCCTGCGTGCCAATGTTTGGAAGACACTATTTGTTTAAAGTAAACTCATGTAAGGCCATAAGGCCAAGTACTTTGTATATTTGTACGCTCATTCCTACTTTGGTTTCTTAGTGGACATTCATGCTGTGGCTTAGGTTCTTTCTTTGCAACATTTAACAATGTTTTCGCTAGAATGTACTCTGTGTAGGACGTGTGCTATTGTTGGATGGTTTCATTTAGTAACCCTTCGGTCTGTCTGTGGTATATGACATCGGGCCCCGGCCGGACATACTGTTATAAGCTATGCGACGGATAGGGGTGTTACAATTTGGTATCAGACTACCGGTTTCATTAATACTTATTGGAATCCGTGGTCGAATTCTTTAAGGGGTGGTGAACATATGTATGTGCGTCATCGTTACAACATAAGAAGACCCCATGAATGTCCACTTAGGAATGAAAATACACATGTTTGAGGAACCAACGTGTTCCTATAATTGCATTTTGTAATATTGTTCGATCACTTAATGGTGTTTTGTACGTGTATAGGTGACCAGGAGTGGTGCAGGGCCTTCAGAAAACCTACATTCTGAGGTAAGTAGCGCACTGAATGATGTGCTTACAACACCTGCTTCGGCAGAAACCATAAGATTGGTGGCTGAAGCGGTATTTGCTATGATAAATGCTCATCCTGGAAGGCAAATGCAGCAGCCTGCCCCTGTAGAGGACCAGGTACCACTTCAAGTGGCAGAACCTAGAAGGGTTGAACCAGTGGTGGTAAAGCCGTTGATACCTAGAAGAGCGACTGAAAATAGCTCAAGCATGTTATGGGCTTTAATCCTCCGGTGTTCTCGGGGAATGAAACCCCATCCCAAGCTGAGGATTGGCTCTCCCGAGTAAAGAGAGTTCTGATAGCTATGGAAACGGGGGTGTGGCAAAAGACCACCATAGCCACGTTCTTATTGGATGGTGACACAAGGTTATGGTGAGAAGGTTTAGAGCTACATCACTTGGGTGGAAGGTAACTCACAGACGTCTCAATGGAGGAATTTTTGAGACTATTCTTGGCAAGGTACCTTCCCTCGGCTCAAAGGATTGCGATGGAGAATGAGTTTCAGAAGTTGACGCAAGGAGATAGTAGCGTGGACGAGTACCTCCACGAATTTAGACGGTGGGGTCTGTATGCTAGCTCTACATTTGCTGATGAGGAGCGTAAGACAAACCGTTTCTATGAGGGTCTGCTGGATGACCTAAGACTACTACTCTCAGGGCCCTATGACGCAGGGTTTCCTAACCTTGGTCAATACGGCTCGGTCCTTGGAGAAATATATGAAGAGAGTTCAAGCGAAGAGGGATTCTAGTGCAAAGAAGGCGGAGTTCAAAGTGTCGAACTTCTCAAAATCTGTGTTCCGAAAATGGAATAAGAAGGCCAGGACATCAGGTCCAACCCCTTCTTCTAGCGCATTCGGGGCGACTACGAATGAACCCCGGACGCATGCTATAACTGTGGAAAGCCGAGACACTATGCATGTGATTGTTGGAGTGGACGTCCAAAGTCCGAGAGGAAGCCTGAAGCAACATATGAGGAGAAGGTCAAGGCAGTGGAGTCAACCGCATCGCACTATGCTCCAACATAACCGATAGTTTATAACCTTGTCCAACAGTAGGCCATAAAGCAAGCTGATGTGATGACAGGTACAGTTTAAATTTATAGCAGTTTAGCTTTAAATACTTATTACCTTGCACATGTTAGCTTACTACTGCTTGTACTAGGCTTTGTTTTGATTTTCAATAATCTGGCAAGTGCATTGTTCGATACGGGAGCTTCACACTCCTTTTTCTCTGAAGGATTTATATCGCACATCGGAGTACTTTCTTCGATGGCAAAGGACAAATTGGATGTGTTGTTGCCTAATGGGCATTCAATGCGCGCGGATAGAGTCTGTGGCGTAAAGATACGGATTGGGAGTCAAGAGTTCGACTTACAAGCGTCGTTACTGCCGCTGGTGGAGTTTGACGTGATATATGGTATAGACTGGCTCTCGGAGCAGCAGACATACATTGATTGCAACCGCAAGGAGGTCAAGTTGGGAACTAGTCGAGAGACGACATTTGCGGGATTGAAAGGGGCGAGCAAGACGTTGATGTCTGCTCTTCAGGTGGTTAAGACAGTTCATGCTGGTGCAGAGCTATTTTTCACACTAATGGAGACTTTGAAGCCTAAGCCTAGTTTGGATAGTATCTTGGTTATATCCGAGTATCCTGACATGTTCCCTAACGATGTCCCTGGAGCCCCGCCGTAGTGAGAGATTGACTTCACTATTGAGCTAGTGTCAGGTGCCAAACCTGTATTACGCTCTCCGTATCGGTTAGCGCCTAAGGAGATGGCAGAACTGAAAGTTCAACTTGAAGAGTTGTTGGAGCAGGGTTATGTGCGTCCAAGTTCGTCGTCTTGGAGCGCACCGGTCCTTTTTGTTAAGAAGAAGTACGGAAGTTTGCGACTCTGTATAGATTATCGAGAGCTGAATAAGTTGACGAAGAAGAATAAGTATCCGATCCCAAGAATTGATGATCTGTTCGATCAGTTAGTTGGGTCATCAGTGTACTCGAAATTGGATCTTAAGTCTGGATATTATCAGTTGAGGATAAGAGAGAGTGACATCCCCACGACAGCTTTTAGCACGCGGTATGGGCATTATGAGTTTACTGTCATGCCGTTTGGGCTGACTAATGCTCCATTTGTATTTATGGATCTGATGAACAGAACATTCAGAGAGTACCTGGACAACTTCGTGATAGTATTTATCGACGATATATTGGTGTACTTGCAGTGCGAAGAGGATCACTTCAAGCATCTGCATTTGGTGTTGGAGACGCTGAGGAGGAACCAACTGTATGCCAAGTTCTCCGAGTGCGAGTTTTGGCTATCCTCCGTGGCATTCCTTTGTCACAAAGTTAGTGGAGAAGGGATTCTGATTGATCCAGTGAAGATAGTTGCGATACGGGAGTGGTCTGTGTTGTGTTCAGTAGAGGAAGTCCGGAGTTTTCTGGGACTTGCCGGCTACTACAGGCGCTTCGTAGAGAACTTCTCGCAGATAGCATTACTCCTCACGACTTTGACGAGGAAAGATCAAAATTTTGTGTGGTCGTCGGAGTGTGCACAAGCTTTCGAAGAACTGAAGATTCGGTTGACCACGGCACCTATCCTATGTTCACTGGTTGGGACTGAAGGTTTTGAGATCTACAAGGATGCTTCGGGCAGTGGGTTGGGTTGTGTTCTACTGTAGCATGGGAGAGTGATAGCTTATGGCTTGCGCCAACTGAAAGTACATGAGAGAAATTATCCGGTCCATGACTTGGAGTTAGCGGCCGTGATATTTACTCTAAAGCTGCGGAGGCATTACCTGTACGGTGTAAAGGTCGACATCTATACCGACCACAAGATCCTGAAGTACTTGTTGGATCAAAAGGATCTGAACATGCAACAACGGAGATGGATGGAGTTCCTGGGGGACTACACATTCAAGATTCATTATGTGTCTGAGAAAGGCAATGCAGTTGCGGATGCATTGAGTCGCAGGGCCCCTGCGCGGGCAAACTAGTTGTCGGTTCATGACGAGCGTTTGATTCAGGAGTTGGAGGCATTAGAGATCTCTTGTGTGGACAAGCAGACTAGTGCCGAAGCACAAATGAACTAGACAGAAGTTCAGTATGACCTAGCTGATCGGATTTGGCAGGCTCTGAATTTGGATAACAACATGAAGCAAATCATGGTGCGGCTTTGTATGTATCAAATTCCTAATTTGGTGTTGTTGATGTATTGTTATGGAAGGACAGTCGTCTGTGCGTCCCAAATGTGGGTAAACTACAGGAGGAATTAATGTACGAGGTTCATCATACCAAGTACTCGATTCACCCAGGGAGCATGAAGATGTACCGTGATTTGAAGAAGTTGTTCTGGTGGCCAGGACTTAAGAAGGATGTGGCACTTTACTTGGTGAAGTGTCAAACGTGCGCCTTGGTGAAGGCGGAGTGTCAGAAGCCCGGAGGTTTCTTGAAGCCCTTGCCTATCCCGGAGTGAAAGTTCGGCGATATTTCTATGGATTTTGTGCATGGTTTGCCAAGATCGTAGAAGGGGAACGACGTCATCTGGGTGATCGTAGATCGTTTGACGAAGGTGTCACACTTCATTCCGAATAGGTAGGATGATTCAGTGGATAAACTGACAAAACTCTATGTGGATAACATTGTTCGACTGTACAGTGTGCCCCACAACTTCATGAGCGACCGAGATGGACGGTTCACGTCCAATGACTGGAGGTTGGTGCAGCAAATGTTGGGAACCAAGCTGAGTTTCAGCATAGCCTTTCATCCGCAGACGGATGGTCAGACCGAGAGAGTCAACAAGACGATGGAAGACATGCTTCGCATGTACGTCTTAGATTTCGAAAAGCAGTGGGAAGATCACCTGTACTTGGTGGAGTTTGCTTATAACAATAGCTACCAAGCGAGCATTCAAAGAGCGTCCTTCGAGGCCCTATACGGTAGAAAATGTCGCACGCCATTGTCGTGGTTGGAAACGAGTGAGTCGAAACTGTATAAACGACAAGAGGTGGAAGACGCCACTTCGTTGGTATGAACTATTCGAGAACGATTGTTGATCGCTCAGGACAGGTAGGCTAAATAATATAATGTCAAGCATCGGAACGTTGAGTTCGCTGTTGGCGACTGAGTGTATTTGAAGATTAAGTCGTTCCAGGGTGTCTCACGGGTACGACGCTTGAAGAAGCTGAGCCCAGGGTACCGTGGACCGTTTGAAGTTCCAGAGCGAATTGGTGAAGCAGCTTATCGACTAAAGCTATCAGTGAAACTGAGTGGTCTACACAACGTATTCCATATATCAGTATTGCGGAAGGCGGTGCAAGAGCCTTCGCAGGTGATTGCGGTCGATCAAGTATCGGTTGATGTTGGGTTGACAATGAAGGTCAAGCTCGTTCGCATTGAGGACTCGAAAGTCAAGCGACTACGTAACAAAGACATCAGGATGGTCAAAGTCCGATGGGACAACTGCGGTCGTGAGGAGATTTCGTGGGAGAGAGAGCAGACCATGCTTGAGGAGTATCCCGAGCTCTTCTTCTCAGGTACAGTTTAAGTTCGAGTACTTTCTATTCCTTAATTTCGAGACGAAATTCATTTAAGGGGGGATTGTAATGCCCCAAAACTCGTAATTGACTTGGTAGTATCTTAAGGCCAATCTGCCGCGTGTTACGGGTCACATGGCCTGGGACACGAGCGTGTCCAGGGCCATGTCGTGCTCAGGTTCGACGATTTTTCGAGTGGTCGACGAAATGCAGTCGACGATCCATGGAGGTAGGGAACACGGCCTGAGACACGGGGGTGTACAGGGCCGTGTCCTGCTCGAGCTGTTAGTCAGGCTATATCGAGTGAGTTACACGGCCTGGGACATGGGCGTGTCCCAGGGCGTGTCTAGCACACGGCCTGTGACACGGGCGTGTCACATGGCTGTGTCCTCTTCGGGATGTTTTGGTTCCTGTGTCGATTGAGTAATACGCCCCTCAACACGGGCATGTACTGATTGACACGGGCGTGGCAAATGTTGACACATGCGTGTCTAAGCCCGTGTCCTGGTCGAGATGCGATGGTTTCAGCGTCATTTGGGGCACACGGCAATGACACGGGCGTGTCCCAAGCCGTGTTAGAGGTCATGCCCTGTTCTGTATTTTCTGGTTTATGGTGAGTGTGGAACACGACCTTGGACACGGGCGTGTCACAAGTTGTGTTCGGGCCAGGAAATTGATTTTAAGTGGGAATCGTGGCCGTTCGTTTCTTTCTATTGGGATCCAAGGGCCTAGGCTGGTCCTTGCTGAGTTAAGTCCGGGAATAGGGTTTGAAACCTCATTTCTCATCAAGCTTTCTCTTTCTAAAGATTTAGAGAGAGGGGAGAGCAAGGAAGAAGGAGAAGGAGAGATCCGGCCGCCGGAGGAGCTTCGGAGCCCCAAATCGCAAGCCGAGTCCATATCTACGGAGACAAGGCCGTTGCGGTGCTTTTCATCCGTCTAGATCTTCATGGCGCCAAAGAGAACCACAATGGTAACGATTCTCTTCTTGGACATGTGAAGTCCTTTTTCCTTTTTGTATAGGAAGCCCGCTCTCGCAAGTATGTGGTGTGTGCGAGGTATCCCTTCGGGTAAACATGAATAGTCCCCGTTGTTTTGCATGTAGAGTCCGGAATCGAAGTACGGACATAGACATGGTGTGTGAAGCCTACCCGGACAAGTTGGTCTGGATCGGTGATGTTTCATTATGCATGAATAGTCGGAGAAGACTCCGTGCCGTTGATTGTTTTCGGGTTTTTCTACGTGGTAGATTGCAACAGGGAGTCTTGGGGATTAACCCCAAGGTGCACCCGGAAATCTGGGCAGAAGCGAAGTTCTGCCGTTTTAGTGGCCTGGGAGACAACCTTGTGCATAACCGGGTTATGTACTTTTGTGTGATCGATAAATCGGGATTTGATGAAGCTTAACTCGTGTCGATGACTTGAATTATTGTGGCGATGTGAGCAACGGGTTGAGTGGAACCGTACCCGCTCTATGTGGTTCGGTTCGAGAGGCCTACCGATGGCATATAGGGCGGGTCTTAGGCTTCGGCTGAAAAAGACTGTTGGCTTACGTTATTGCCGTCCTAGGGGCGGTGGTGGACCGAGTTCACCGAGAATGTGCCCTGAGTGCACGGGGTGTGTGGTCGTGTGTGCCTACGCCTATGATGTAGTATTATTTTACTATCCTGTTTGGTTATACTAATGCAATGCATGGGTGGGGTCGTTATAATTTGGTCAGCTTTAGCTGGCCGTTGCTTTTGTTTGCCACCGCTGCGGTGGAATGTTGCTTGCAGGTGCTGCGGAGCCTAGTATCAAGTAGCGGGCTGAAGTCCTAGTTGTTGAGCCGGCCCTCGAAGGCCATACGAATGTTTACTTTTATTCTCATGCGTGCCCGGCCTGCATGCCGATGTTTTGAAGACACTATTTGTTTAAAGTAAACTCATGTAAGGCCATAAGGCCAAGTACTTTGTGTATTTGTACGCTCATTCCTTCTTTGGTTTCTTAGTGGACATTCATGTTGTGGCTTGTATTCTTTCTTTGCAACATTTAACAATGCTTCCGCTAGAATATACTCTGTGTAGGACGTGTGTTATTGTTGGATGGTTTCATTTAGTAACCCTTCGGTCTGTCTGTGGTATATGGTGTCGGGCCCCAACCGAACCTACTGCTATATGCTATGCGACGGATATGGGTGTTACAAGTGCGCTCCTAGAAAAGCTATAAAAAGACACTCTTGTCTTCATTTAAAGTGAAAGAAAAAGGAGAGGAGTTGGAGCTCTGAGATTTTCCGACGAAGCCCCCGTTCCCATCTCTCATTCTTCTCCTTATCACTCATCCTCCCACTATGCACTCGCTCCCCACGTGTTTGCTCTTTCTTCAAGTTCACTCAGCACGCATTTCCCGCATGCTCACTCCAATAACAAGTCTGCTCCAGTGCACACCTTTGCACTCCGCACCAACGTGCGCTTCCCACATGCCTGCTCTACTTTCAAGACTACTCCCGAAGGCGCCGCGTCTCGCTCCAGAACACGCTACATAGCGCTTAGTTTCATGAAACGCCGAACACTTTAAAAAATTCTAGATACGAGAGGTGACTTAACGCCCTCTAAGAAGCTTATATTTGTACTCAATCGATACTAGTGGATTTCAGCCGAATTGGGCTTGGCCCCGTGGTTTTCCCTTTCCGAGTTTTTCATGAAAAGAATCTTGCTTCCTGCAATTAGTTCTCAATTTTGACTGTTTGCGTGCTTTGCTCACTCTCAGGCTAAGACAGTCTGATTCCTCTGGCAGTGGGAGTACTAAGCAACCCACAACATACTTAATTCACTTTTATGTTCAAAACTAGTTCTCTTATCTTCGTGATGGCTATAACCATTGTCTTGTCAAACATGCATTTTTTGATAGCAACAATTTTGTCCAAACTCATCAGAGCGAAAAAAATAGCGCCAAACGGAGCCTAGGCTCTCCGACGACCTTCCGCTGCGATCCATGCATCGACGCAACAACCCATCAAATGGAGAAAGGCCACCGTTCGCGAACCCGCCCTCTGGTCTGGATCTTCGGCGCGCTTATTTCCTTTCTTTGCCGCCGCCGCCCGTCTCCCAAACAAAGCCCAAAGGGGATAGACAACTGAAATTGCTGTTTCGTGTTTTATAATATCTAGGCGATCTGAATCTTTATAATCAAATGAACTAGAATTTCATTGCTGTTTCATTAACATTTCATTTGGTTTAGGGTTTCTCGAACCTATAAAAGAGCCTCTTCGTCATCCCCAATAGATTCGTTTGGTCTCACACGCGGCTTGCAGGGGCGGGGTAGTTACACAGAGAAGCCCGGAGTTAGCGCGACCAGTCGGCGAGAGATCCTCAATTTTCTCAAAATTTCTCTTCTCGTTGGTATTTAACGAACAATTATTGCCTCCGTTCACCAACTTTGCTCTATTTTGTGTAAGTTTCGTCCTTCCCTTTCCCCGTTTTTATTTAGGGTTTCATAGATTCTAGAGGTACATCGACAATCACAGGAGGTCTTTACCCTTCGTTTTTTTACATGATCTGTAGTTTTTGATGCTTGCTCTTGAATACGAAATTAACTGAACAATTGATGACGGGGGGATGGGTAATCTGGCTTTTTTGGGGGCTAAATAGTTGATTTTGATCTAGCATGGCCCGTTTTTTTTTTGTGTTTGTATGAAATTAAAGGCGTTTTCTTGTAATTAACTAGGCTTTTTTGGCACTTTGCACCCATTTGCATTTATTTTGGCACTTTGCATCCTAGGGCGTTATAATGAGGGGGTATTTTGTCCACCTTTCTTACCGATAGACATATAAGGAATCAATATAGGCCTGATTCCTTCTCAGCTCCCTCAAATCCTTCAGAAATAGCCCCTTTTATTTAAGGAATTTTGGCATCATTTGGACCTAAAATACTCCTTAAATATAAATTTAAGTCATGGGTGCAAAGCATGGATTCCAGGATCGTGATTCGGATTATAAGATCTTACAATCATGTATGATTCAGATTTTGTAAAGCGATCCGCAATCCAATTCTACCATCTGATCCGATCCAATCTCGAAACAATCTCATCTAGGATCTCGATCCTCACAACCTTGGTGCAAAGTAGCAAACTAAATGCAAATGGGGGTGTAAAGTGTCATATTTAAAATTTCGGGGTACAAAAGTTTGTGTCAAACTGGAGCAAATGGTGCCAAAAAAACCTAATTAACTATTTTAATAGCCAATGATTTACTAAATTGTGTTTGCAGAATGGTTGGGATTACTGTTTTGATGAACTTTACCTTGGATATATTTTTAATTGTGAAATTATATTCCTCTTATGATTTTCTGCTGTACAAAACTATCTTTCCTGACCAGCCTAAACCTGACCTCACCTCCTTCCTCTGCACCCAGCTCTCGTTATTCAATCCATTTAGTGGTAGGCCAACTCTCTCCTTGTTTAGTGTTAGTTCTTCATATGAACTGATAATGTTCCCTGTAGTTATTGTGCTTCTTATGCCGAAATTTGAATCTTAAAAAGTTGTTCCAAACAGGATTGTGAATTTCTTATTCCGTGTTTCTTCTTCAACTGCAGAATCGAGGGTTTTCTTCACGATTCTCACCACAAACTTAGGTACTATTGATCAGAGGAAGCTATGGAGGCTCATGGCAAATCCTTGATTGCTGAGGCAAGCAATGTGATTTTTTTATCGAGTATTCTCAACCGAGAAGGTCCAATTCCTAGTCACAAATGTGACTTGAGATGCCAAAATGAACACTTGTTTGGAAACGTGTATCGCTGCAAATTGACCGGAATAACCCATATTTGTGATAGAAATTGTAACCAGAAGATTTTGTACGATAACCATAGCTCCCTTTGCAGAGTGAGTGGGCAGGTTCTCCCTCTTTCTCCGGCTGAGGAGCAGGCGGTGAGAGGCATTCGGAGGAAGCTAGAAGTTGAGAACTCCGATGGCTGCGCTTTTAAGCGCAAGCGAGATGCTCAGCTGCATCCTTCTCCTTTCGAGAGATCATTTAGTGCAGTTTCCCAAATTTGCAGTCAAGTTGGAGATGGCATGGATATGAGTTAGCTTTAAATATCATGATTCCATCTCCAGTTCTCTCTTTCTTTTCCTCTTCTTAGAGGAATAAAACTTCATACACTATTACTAAGAACTGTGAGTCTGCTCCAGTATGCTGTAGAATGTCTAAGTGTACTATGTAACTTCTTCATATTTCTAAACTTTTACATTTTTATGCTACAATGTTTTAACATTTTAGTAATTATTACTAAGAACTGTGAGTCTACTTCAATATGCTGTAGGATGTCTAAGTATTCTTATTTGTCACTTTTATCTGAAATGGTACTCTGAAACTTCTTCATATTTCTAAACTTTAACAGCTTTCTGCTACTATGTTCTGCCATTTTAGCATGGGAATTGACAAAGTACAATTTGCCTTTTTGTTGCTTAATTCTTATGGAATTGACATTGTAATAATGTTATCTATGAGCCCAACTTACAGGTCGCTGGCCAACATGATAATATTTGATTGACTTTGTTTAAATAGTTTGGTGTTTTCATGATATTTTCTTGCAGGGTTATTGATGATCTACTTATTTCATTTTCATTCGATCCTTTTTTTTCCTCTTAATATCACCCATTTTGAACTTTACTGTTACTGTGCAGGGTTTTTCAGGCATGGCGAATAAGGGAAACTAACATTTTTTATTGATTTAGTAGCACTTCTGCTGAATGCACTACTGATGATCTCTTGCATTTTGTAGGGAAGGAGCAAACTCTTTGACATCTTAAAAATTTCAGCATCAATGAACTTCCTTCAACCCTCAATGATCATGCCGTGCCATTAATGGAGCTATAAGAAAGTAAACACTTCCATTACCCTTAAATCATCATTGAGCAACTCCAAATTGGCTCGAGTTTCGAATCTTTCGTAACCTGCGGCCTGTATGTAATCAACCATGTTGTCTTTTCCTTTACTTATTTTATAGTCATAACTACTCTTCCGTGGTGTCTTTTTTGTTGGTTAGTAACTGTGGAAGAATGTGTTGAATGAATCTATCTTAAATACTCTTTTATTCCTTATTATTTCAATATAAAGTTATTCATTTTTACTAAATTTGATGGTACGACCAGCTTTCGATTTTGAAATGTATTACTTAATTTTTTTTATTATTCAATGTTGCCGGAAAGAGAATGCTAAGTTGGATAGATGATAAAAATAGAAAGATTGGTAATGCATTATTATGTTAGATGAACACTGAGAATTGCATATATAGATGGTATAAGATGACATGCAATAGATTTGGTGGTCTAGACATATATAATAAAGGGTAGTGTAGGACTGACAATTGTCTTGTCCAATTTACCTGCCAGTGAGTCTAGTTGAGCATGAATAGGGACTATTAATGGACTCCAATGGGTCAGCCTGAGTCTAGCTGACCAACATGATAATTCGTACTCGTTTTGTTCAATTGTCATGCTTGCTTTACAAAATTATTATGACTGTTTGGCGCTGAGGTGGTGGTCGTGAACACGGTGGTTATAAACCGTCGTTCGTAAACACCTAACCTTATCCGAGTAACTTCATCCACTTTTGTGTTTAAACTAGATTTCTGTGGCGGTCATGAACATTGTCATGCCAAACATACATTTCATGACAACAATGTTTTTGTACAAACTTATTGGAGCAAAAACGCTATGCTAAACGGAGCCTGTCTCCATTTTCTTGCATGCCTGAAGGTTGGTCATATTTTATTTTTCGCTGCAGGATTACTTGAAGGAGAGCGCACACCAATGCGTAGTTGCTACTACGAAAGCAAGTCGGAAGAACTTTGGCCTGGCAAGTAGAGGCGGGGCTCAACTCGGTAAAGGTTTTGCGAGGCCAGTATGGATGGGGCCTGGAGGTGAGCTGGAGATATTTCTGGGATCAGCCAGCCGGGGTTCCACCGAATGAACTAGGAGTTAATCTCCGTGGGTGTCACAAGGTGGGAGACAGGTGGCCGGCGCTGATGTGGGTGGTGATGGTGGGTGGTCTGTGAAGAAATAGTGATCAGAGGGAGGTTCTTGGCTTCGAGAGCTTTCTCTTCTTAACCTAGTTGTTTAGAGTCCTTTTCATTTTGATTCTTCTTCTTTGCCCTCACATCCTCTCTGTACTCATGATCGGGAAGAAACTGCAGAGGGTGATAGTTATTCAAGGTTGTTCTCTTGTATTTAAAATTTTCATGTATAACAAGGATAAGCTCACTGTAAACAATTTTGCATATGTTGATTCTATGGATTCTATCTTGTACAAGCTTACAAATCCTTCCTTTTCATCAGAAAGGATGCTCAGAAAATGAATATTATTTGATTGTCTGCACTCTGCAGCTAGCTTTTCAATGAATCAGAACACGTTGAAGTCCTTTGGAGTCACCCTTTAGTTGTGATTGTATTTCTTTAAGAGGATTAATTTTTTAGGTCAGGACTCCTTGCCTAAAGAAATGATAGGACAATTAATGAGGAGCCAGAAATTATGAGGGCTCCGCGCAAAAGTATATGACACAAGTCAAAATTGCATGGGCCCCACCTCCTTTGTAGATTCCTCATTGGTGCAGGATCATGAGTATTATCAGGAGTCCTGACCTAAGTATTACTCCTTTAAAAGAGATTTTCATTTTAGCATTGCCAACCATTATTGTCAAGTCTACCACATCTATCCCTGTAATTAGTTTCTTTGTTTATGGTTGGTATAGCCCATATCAATCGGATTCATCACTATATTCAATGAAAAAAAAATACATTCTTCATACTTCATATCTTGTATACCTGTCTTTTGTTATGTGTGAGTAGGCAAGACACTGAAATATTTTCAAGTATTCTAACTTTGCCTTTCAATTAAGATTCTGTTTGTCTCAGCTGCAGCGACTTCAGAAGCAATGGTGGGAAGCAGTGGTGGAATAATCAGCTATTTTGCAGAGTGGTGCCAGAATCTGTGAAACTGTTTGGATGAACAGCTTTTGCAGAGCTGTTTCAAACAGAGAAGCTGTTTAATCTGTTTGGCAAAACAGCTGTGCGGTGGAGAGTTCATTTTTTTGAAGGTAAACACAATGGTATATGTGTGTCATGTGCACCATAAACACACACACACACAAACATACACTTACACAATCACACACACAAACATACACTTACACAATTACACACATACACATTGTCACAAAGACAAACACACACACAAACATACATACACACCCTAAACACACACACACAAACACAATCATACACGCCCTAAACACACAAACGCAATCACACACACAAACGCAATCACACACACAAACACACACTAGCACAATCACACACAAACACAAACATGCACACCCTAAACACACACACACAAACTCAATCATACACACACACACACACAATCCCAAACACTCTAAACACACAAACACAATCACACACACAAACACAAATCATACACACACAACACAAATCAAATACACAAACACAAATCAAACACACAAACACAAATCAGACACAAACACAAATTAAACATAGTAGGCGTTGAACATAGTAGGCGTTGAGGAAGATACTCCTCGCTGTGTTCGTCCGAGAGGATGAAAGGGGCGGCACTTGGATGGATTGCCTGGGCAACTCGTGCAGATGGAAAGGGGGAGGTGATCGACAACACCTTTGGAGGAGGATGAGGAGGCCAGAAACGTCACCGGAGTTGAGGAAGAAGAGGATTCCTCGCCGGAAATGGACGCGGTGGAGGAGTTCGGAGTCGGCGGAGCGCAGGTTAGGGCTGAGCAGCGGAGTAGCGACGCCTGGCCGGTGATTGGCAACACCTCTGGAGGAAGATGAGAAGGCCAGAACCTTTGCCGGAGTGGAGGAAGAAGAAGATTCCTCACCGTCTCGCCGGAGATGGATGCGCTGGAGGAGTTCAGAATCGCCGGAGATGGATGCGATGGAGCGGGTTAGGGTAGCGCAGCACAATCGCGAAATTTCTGCGATCTGGAGTCGTGAGAAAATATCGCGACTCCAGATCGCTATTATTTCGTGATTTGAGGGCGGCGGCGACTGCAAAATCCGGGCTGCTTTTTCTGTTTGGCGGAGCGGCACGATAAGTCGCGGCATACTGGAGTTAAAACGTGGAGCCAAACACAGCCTAAGTACTTCATAATGGTTGATATTTTGAAATGCAGATAAAGGTGCTGGCTGCTTTTGCCAAGAAGGTTACTTGTAGATTCTTATGAAACAATATGCTTATGGTATTTTTGAATATATACTATTTCTTCTCTCAGCCAAAACAGTAGATTCTCATTAGCATCTCTCTTCTAATCTAAGTAGAATAGAGAGAAAAATAAATTCAGATGCCCTAAGACATAAAATACGTGACATCACGTGAAATAAGAGTGGGAAAAATAAAATTTAAACTAAAACGTGTATAATGTGTATACTCAACTCCCTCCCTCAAGTTGGGGGTATACTCAACCCCTTGGTGAAGACATTGACTAGCTGATCATACGAATTCACGAACAAAGTATAGATATTTTCCTTGTCTAGGTGATCTTTGATGAAATGTCTGTCAATTTCAGCCGCTTTGTCCTATCATGTTGAACCGAATTATGAGCAATACTGATGTCAGTTTTGTTGTAACAATAAATAGTAACTAGTTTGTTCACCTGGAGACACATATCTTGGAGAATTGTCTTCAACCACAATCCCTCATATACTCCTTGAGCCATAGCCCTATATTCCGCTTCGACACTTGAACGAGCAACAACATTATGTTCTTGCTCTTCCACGATACAAGATTTTCACCCACAAACAAGTAATACCCGCTTTTAGACTTTCTCTCGTCATGACTACCAATCCAATAACATCTGTAAACACTTTAATTTCCAGAGATTGATTTGCAGAGAACAGAATCCCACGTCCGGGAGACTTCTTGAGGTATCGCAATACCCGATCCGCGGCCTGCTGATGGAGAATTGTGGGAGAGTGCATGAATCTACTTAGGACACCCACAATGTACACAATATCACAGTGAGTATGAGATAAGTATATGAGTTTCCCAACTAATTGTTGGTACCTTGAAACATCCACTTTCTCTCCACTAATATCAACATCAATCTTGTGGTTAACCTCAATAGGTGTATCCATGGGAGCACACCCAAGCATCCCAGTTTCCTCCAGAAGATCAAGGGTATACTTTCTTTGAGAGATGAAGATCCCCCGACGAGACCTCACTACTTCAATTCCCAAGAAGTATTTCAACTTTCTCAGATCCTTGACTTCAAATTTTTTACCCAATTGTTCTTTCAAGTGCATGATCTCCTCTAAATCATCTCCTGTAATGATAATGTCATCCACATACACAATAAGTATTGATATTTAAGCTCCTCTGCTCTTGGTAAAGAGAATATGATCAACCTGTCCTTGAGTATAGCCTAGTTGAAGCATGATCTTGTTAAACCGTCCAAATCAGGCTCTAGGGAATGCTTCAGGCCATACATGGATTTCTGCAGACGATAAACCTTTCAATTGGACCTTTCTTTGGTAAAACCAGGAGGGATAGTCATGTAGACTTCTTCTTCCAGATCATCATGCAAGAACACATTTTTGACATCAAGCTGTTGTAGCTCACACCCAAGACAAGCAACACAAGAGAGAATCACCCAAATAGAATTCATCTTTGCAACAAGAGCAAAGGTTTCTTGGTAGTCAATTCCTTGGGTCTGGGTATACCCTTGAGCGACCAAGCGCGCTTTATGTCGTCCCACCACCCCATCTTGATTCTGCTTAACATAGAAAATCCAGCGTGATCCAACTGTTCTCTGTCCAAGGGGAAGGCATGTAAGCCAGCATGTTCCATTTTTTTAAGGCACACATCTTTTCTTTCATAACCTGTTTCCACTCGGGTATCTGAACAGCCTCCTGACAGGTCTTAGAAATCACAATAGATGAAAGAGATGGCATAAAAGCTCTATGAGCCTGAGAGAGGTGATGATAAGAAATGTAGTGGCAATGGGGTGTTTGGTGCCACTAGTATTACCTTTAAGACGAATGAGGGGAACATGGATGTCATCATCTGAATTTGGAGCGGAGATAGGCACCAACACCAGTGGATCATCCAAGGTCTGTGCTTGCTCAACAATCCGAAGCCTGTGAGAGTATGTATATAATATAAGAGGAATAGAAGTGGAGGAATAGAAGCAGTACTGGGTGAACTAGGAATGGGAGGAGAGGGAATATGAGGAGAGACAATAATCTGGAGAGAAGAGTCAATGGTCCCGTCATTGTTACTAAGCGTCTCCCCATGACGAGGACCAAAATATGACTCCCCCTCACAAAAAGTAACATCAACAGTGCAGTAATAGCAACGTGTAGGAGGGTGATAACACTTATACCCTTTGGTGGTAGGAGAGTAGCCAACAAAAACACATCAGAGGGAGCGAGCATCCAGTTTATCGCGATGCGGGATATGAAAATGAACAAAGCTGACTGAGCCAAAGATGCGAGGAGCGATGTGAGAGGTATGAACAATGTGGTTCTTGGCTAAATGGAAGAGGGGCGCATCATAGGAAAAGGAGCGAGACCGTAGATGATTAATGAGATGAGTGGCAGTGAGAACCGCATCACCCCAATAGGACTTGGGAAGGTTCATTGCAATTAACAAAAACTGAGCAACCTTTAGTAAATGCTTATTATTCAGTTCGGTTACACCAATTTGAGTAGAAGTGTGGACACATGTGGTTGGTGAATAATGTCATGTTCAACAAGATAGATACTAAACGCTCCCCGATCATCATATTCTCCACCATTATCACTACGAAACACCTGAATTATGTCGTTGAACTGAGTCACGACCATTTGATGAAAGGATTGAAAAAAAAGTAAGCACTTCACTCTTCAATTTTAACAAATGCAGTCAAGTAGTACGAGAATGACAATCAATAAATGTAACAAACCATTTATAGCCGGATAAAGATAACACAGGAGAGGGATCCCAAACATCAGAATGTATAACATCAAAAGGGCAAGAACTAGGAAAAGAAACACGAAGGATACTATGTGAAAGTGAGGGGATAAGTTGTAAACTACTCTAGAGGGGGGTGAATAGAGTATTCAAATTTTATGAACAACTAGTCAGCTCCCTTGGAGTTTATTTGCGGAATAAATAATCTGATACTTGAATCCTAAGAGCCTAACACAGTGAAGTGCACAAGTGAGAGAGCTAACTGAAATTTCAGCTTAACTATAAGCCTATCACAGCAACTAGCAATCCTAGGTATTTCTATCACAGCCACAGAATGAGCAATTAAACAAAATAGCCAGAGGGACACATGATATATAGTGGTTCCCTCTTAATAGGTACTCCACTCTTCTACCACCCTGGTAGGAATCCACTGCAGGTTTTTGCTAAGGTGCCCTGCCACCAATGATCTGATTCAGGTAGATCAAACAAGACCCTTTGAGCTTTTGATAAGGATGCTCAACCACAGGTTGTTGATAAGGTGCCCTATCACCAATGTTCACTTTTGAAGAGGTGTGAAAACTCTTTTACAAAGGGGTTGAGAGGGTTAGATTGTCTTCTCTGTTATTAATAACAGATTAGAGAAGACTTGTGGATTCTCTAAAGAATCAAAGTCTCCCCCTGGCTCAGTGGAAGTCCAGGGAAAGCCTTTGCTTCAGGATGAAGGAGTTTCAGATATACTGAAACTAAATCCTCAGAGATCTGTAGACTGATTTTTATCAGGTCTTCAGATTCTGGAACACTTGAAGCAGAACTGGAGCTGGTCTTTCTGAAGTCTTGAAAACTCTAAGCAGATGCTCAGGAGACTTGAGAAAGAAGATGATTGCTCTGGGCTTTTGCTTCAGGAAAAACTTCTCTTCTCTTTTTGAGAGATGGTGAAGAGCTGCTCTGATGAAGCTTGAGCGAATGAAGCCTTGAGAAGAAAAATCTCTCTGTGTCTGTAACTTGCTGTGTCTGCTGAGAGAGAAAAATTCTTTTAAATATGTCTTCTCTTTTTCCCTTAAAACGGCTCTATTGATTTGAATATCTCGAGCCCTGCACCATGTTATCTCAATATAGAATATAGCAATAGGAATAGAATGAGCTATTAACTCTCTGTCAGTCCCAATAAGGAAATAAATGAATGGGAAAATATCTCAGCATAAAGACTTAACATACTTGGAAATAGCATACAGCGCCAACGGCTAGAATACAGCCTGGAAAGATAAAGTCAACATATTTTGTATAATAGGACAAAATACTTTATCAAATACGAAATCCCGTAATTTATGCTTAACATATTTGGTAATTAGTTCATTTGAATTTAAGCCATAAATTAGCAAAAACAACTTCAGAAAATCTCTCTAACCACAAGCTAAAACACTTGGAAATAAACCAAGGAATAGAATGAATACAAACTGTTAAAGGCAGACAATAATCGTCGAACAGGGGTTCGATGATCGTCGACCTAGCCAACAGATCGTCGACTAAGGCAGAAATCGTCTGGGACAGAAAACGTCGAACAGCTCATGCTATCGTCGACCAACAAAGAATCTGTCGAAACAGAAATCGTGAAGCAAGACTGCGATCGTTGAACTGCTGATGGCAGATCGTCGACCAATCCTTCAGAGCATAATAAACTTGCTCTGAGATCGTCGACCATTGATCGACGATAATTGTCTTGACTTCAACTATTCTATAGCCCTGCTATCATCGACCAATGGTCGACGATCGCGAGGCCTCGTTCGACGATGGTCGAACGGAAAATGCCTTAACCATATATTCATTCTACAACTTCTAATCTAAGCTCTAGGTCAGTTATAAACTGCCCTAGGGAGACTAAACAAAGTCTAAACATGATCATATATAGTTATATGGATCAAGAGGGGCTGGAAAGGGATTACATGAGCCAAATCACATCTAGGGTACCAACAATCTCCCCCTATTTGGGTCATGTCATCCAATCCAATCTAAAAACTAATACAAACAAGAACAAAGGCAGAGTTTAATCATAATATCAAAACACAGGCAATCCACAGAAAACATATAAATCATAAATCAGCAGAATTATAGAGTATCAAGCAGATTTATCAGATGGTTTAGCATCAGAGGAGTTCTTTGGGATTACAGCAGGTTTGAAAATGATTTCTCTGTTTAGATTAGCTGCTTGTCTTTTGGATAACATCAGGTCATGTTCACCAATGATCTTCTTTTCACCATAGCTTGGCAGGACTGCAGCAGGGTGCAGCTTCATGTATTCTTCAGTATCAAATATTTCTGAGTTGACTTGAATCTTTCTGAGTTCTTTTTCTCTGAATTCAGACATAGTTGAGTATGCTGAAGGGTCCAGTCCTTGAGCTTTGGCTTTCTCCATCATGCTTAGTGCAATTGATTCCTTGAATCTTGCCATAGAGGCAATTCTTTCAGTTTCTGTCTTGTCTGATGGAGAAGGTGGTCTATCAGTATCAGCTTGAGCTGCAATCTCCATATTCCTTTGAAGAGCTGTAGCTAATCTGTTTGAGTCAATAGGAATCTGTACAGCCTTCTTAGGATCAGATTTAGCATATAAAGATCTTGGAGGTGCAAGTTCAATAAATTTCTTGTTGGACTTCTCTGAATAGACAACTCTTTTTCCTTTTGTATCAACTGTCTTAGGACTAGCAGGTTTCCTTGATGTAGAAGATGAACCTCTCCAGGGAGGAGAAGGTTTCCTTTCTAGAGCTTTCCTTTTGAGAGAAGGAGGAGGAGAGAATGTTAGTTGCTGAAAGGTCATCTCCTTTATCTGTTCCATGGGAACACTTTCATTTCTTTGCCTTCCTTGTCCTGATTTATCTTGGCCTCCTTGGCTTTGGTTACTTCTTCTCTGGTAGGTCTGAGAAGGGTTGGAACTGGCTGATTGAGCAGATGGAGCAGAAGAAAGATTTCCAGAGGCTCCAGCACCAGGAGGTGGAGGAAGACCTCTGAGAGGGAATTTCTGAACTGGAGTATCATATCTCTTGGTTCTTTTCTTCTCTCTTGACTGATTCCTTGAGAATCTCATCCATGGTTCATACTCTTTGCTCTTAGGATCAATTCCTTTCCGAATGAAATAAGGAATATCCTTGTTTGAATTTGCAGGAGGAGGAGCAGATGCTTTCCTTTTCTTAGATGCAGCCTTTTTCTTCTTCTTGGTGTTATCAGAATCTTCAGAATCATCATCATCATCATCAGAAGAGTGAGATGAGTTTTTGCCAGCATAGTCATCAAAATCTTGCTCTGAGGGATCCTTGGCAGCTACAGCAGGTTCAGCTTTTTCTTTCTCAGGCTCCTCTCTATCTTCCTTTTCTCTTGCCTCCTCAATGGCATCTTGCTCAAGGAGGGCATCAAGATCAACATTAGGAGTACTCTTCCAAAGTTCTGATTCAGGATACAAATCAGGAACTGTCCTGGGGACCAGTTCTGCAGTTGGGGCTTCAGCTTCCTTTTCTTTAACAGATCCTGGAGCTTGCTCTGGAATTAGTTCAGCAACTGTAGGAATGGATAGAGGGTAGGTAAGAATAGGTGGAGAAAAGATGACAATATCTGCAGGGGCATATGCTTTCTCTAGAGAGATGGCTAGGGAATCCATATAAGAATTAGCCAACTCTTCAATGTACTCAGAGGCAATATTCTCAGCCATAAAGGCTATATATTGTTCAAGGTTTAGAGTACCTGAGCTTGAATCCTTTTCAGTCATCTTGGAAGCATTTTCTGCACTATCTTGCACAGCCTCAACTTCTTCAGCAGCAGCAGCAGCATTGTTGGTTGTGCCTGCATACAAAGAAAGATAAGTTAACAACCAAGTGGGAATAAAATATTCCCCCCAAGGTGAACAACAGCAGGTAATTGATAGAATTACCTGAAGATCTACACATGATACCACTTTGCATCTAGGAAGGAGGTTATAATTCCTTCTAGATGTTCAGTGACATCAGGGATAAACACCTCTGCAAGGCACAAGAGGAGTGCCATACAGGAAAGGAAGAGAGAGTCCTTGACCAAGGGGTCATCAAGGTACTCAGGTCTATAAGGGACCATTTTCTCTTGAAGAGGAGGAACATGAGGAGTAGATGTGAGTGTGAACTCACAGTCTGAGTTAAGAAAGGATTCCAAATCTTCATCAGAATCAATGGAATTTGCAGCATCAACTTGCAACACTGATGCAAGATCATCAGCAGCTGTGATGGGTAGGAAGGAATAAGAAATTAACTCAAAGTTGGAGTTTGAATTAATTAGAATCTTAAATAAAACTATACCATCTGGTTGAGCAGCATCATTCTCAAATTTTTGAACCACTACTTCTGAATCAGTAGTGTTCACTGGAACTTTTTCACAAATGTCCATGGGGACTTCCTCATTGTCTTTCTCAGGGACTTCCTCCTCAGAAGCTAGATTCACTAGGGAGTGAATGTCTTTGTTAAATAAAAATATCAATTTAGAGTCCTGAGTATGGTCTTTAGAGAAAAGGTTTTACCTTCTGGTTGCTCTGAATCTTTGTTGACTTCTGGGACCACTACTGCAAGATCAGTAGTGTCCACTGGAATATCATCTAGAATTAGATCAGCCTGTTGATCTTCAACAGCTGCACTATCTTCCAACTCTTTCTCTGGAATTTCTTCCTCTTGTAGCTCTTGAGCTTCTTCTGCAATGGCTGGAAGGGAAGGAAGGGAAGGGTTATCCTGAAGGGTCAAGGCATCACCTGAGACCACTTCAAACGACATCTCCCCCTGCATGACTTCAGTTGGGGCTGGAGTCATGCACCTCACTGAAGAGGGCTCAGTAGAAGATGGAATGGATTTAATGGCTTCTGTAAGTGCATTTATGGATGCAATGATAGGGGCATTGGCTGCCTCAATCATGGTTTGGATGGATGGGGTGATGAGCTCCACAATGTGTGCAAGCAATTCAGGGGTGATCTGAAATGCTGAGGGTGTAGATGTGGATGGATGACTGTGGGATGCAAGGTGAGGTGGTGATGGAATGATGTCAGTATGATCTGCCACATGATCAATTGGATCATGTGGAGATGGGGGATCATCAACATGAGTTTGGGATTCATGTTGAGATAGGTTGGTGAGGATGGTCGCAGTCACCATGTCAACACTGGCTGAAGCTGCCAGATGTTATGGTGTTGGTGACTGGGATGGAGATGCATGTGGAATGGTAGATGAACCAAAGGGAGGGACTGCAGATGGTGTGGAAATGAATGCAGGTGATGGGGATGCAGTGATAATGAGTGAAGATGGAGAGATTGCTGAGCCTTCCCCAGCAAGATGGAGAGTGGCTGAATCAGCCCTGGTGTCTGATGAAGGGTTAGGATCAACCCTGACTGTCTTCTTGATAACCCTTTGGGATTTCTTGAAGAGGGAGGGGTCCAACATCTTGCTTGCATTGACTGCAGAGGATGCAGATACAAGCAGCAGGGGTGCTTTCTCAGATAGAAAGACACCCAATACTCTGGCAAGAGTTACTTCCTTCTTGCTATTCTTTCTCCTTATCAATTCATACAAAACTTTTCCCCAATTTATCTGAGTCTTGTTCACCAATGCCGACATCAAGGCAAAATGTTGCTTGTTGATGTTATCATGAGCAGAGTGTTTACCCAAAACAACCTTGCCCACCAGGTCTGCCAGAAACTTAAACTCTGGAGACAGGTTGATCTTCAGCAGCTTTGCTGGAATACCATCAGCATGGCCCATCACTGTTAGCATGCGGCCATACTCCTCTGTATCTTGTTCATATTCTTCAGTTCCAGTTGGTAAATCAAACAGCTCTGTCAAGATATCAGGAGTCAGAATGACCTCCTCTCCATTAATCTTTCCCGTCATTGCTTCGTCGCTGGAAGACGAAGTATACACCCATTCTTTAATCTCTGGTATATTGATCTTGGGCGTGGATGACATAAATTTCTTCAGTCCTTGATCTTCACACATCCGCAACATGTCTCTGATTGGTTGATCACATAGGCAGAAGGAATCGAAGTCGACACAGAATCCCGTGTCGAACTTCATCCCGGAAAGAACTGCAGGAAGAATCGCCATTTGATTTGAGAGAATGGCGAATCGAGATGCAAGGCAAGGGGAGAAGAGAATCGCGCGGGATTAGAGTTCGAGAGCGAATTCTAAGCCAGAAGACAGAATATGAAAAGACGAAATAGAAGGACGACGATCTCCAGACCTAAATCGACTATCAGATAAAAAATCTGCGATCGTCGAACACCGATTAAAATCGGTCGTCGAACAATGACTGACGATAGTCAATATTTAACTAATCGTCAAACATCGACCGACTACAAGCATACACCACGATCGTCGATCAATATATGTTGGTCGACGATTCACCACACAGCAAAACAAATCTGTCGTCGACCAATTAGTCCACGATAGATACCTAAGGAGAGATCGTTGACCAGTTGGTCGACGATTTCTGCCTTACTACAGAACGAACTGTCATCGACCATTGGTCGACGATAGTCCTGACCTGGTCGAAGATCGTCGAGCAGTTGTTCGACGATTTTAGACAGAAAGACAGATCTATCCTAATTTTCACTACTCTGAACCATTAATCATACCAAGCTGGTTCAGGAAGAACAAATGCTTTTGTTCATCAAGGGGCTTAGTGAAAATATCTCCTCTCTGCAGATCTGTGGATATAAATTCCATAATTATCTTGTTCTTTTCCACATTATCTCTCAGAAAATGATGTCTAATCTCAATGTGCTTGGTCCTGGAATGGTGCACAGGATTTTGAGCAATTGATATTGCACTGGTACTGTCACACACAATTTTTGTGTTTGAGTATGTGTACCCATAATCCACTAGCTGATTTTGAATCCACAGGATCTGTGAACAACAACTAGCTGCTGCTATATATTCAGCCTCAGCAGTTGAGGTAGACACAGATGCCTGTTTCTTACAAAACCAAGAGACAAGTCTCTCTCCCAGGAACTGACAAGTCCCTGAGGTGCTTTTCCTGTCAACTCTACAACCAGCATAATCAGCATCTGAATATCCAATTAATTCGAATTCTGATTCAGCTGGGTACCACAGTCCTAAGTTAGGGCATCCCTTAAGGTATCTCAAGATCCTCTTGAGAAGAGTTAAGTGAGATTCCTTTGGGTTGACTTGAAACCTAGCACATAGGCATGTAGCAAACATTATGTCAGGCCTACTTGCAGTCAAATACAGTAGGGAACCAACAATGGCTCTATAATTCTTTTGATCAACAGACTTGCCATTGACATCAGAATCAATAACTGCATTTGAGGCCATAGGTGTGCTCATTGATGAAGCATCAGACATTCCAAATCTTTTAACCAGCTCTCTGGCATATTTTGATTGAGAAATGAAGATACCATCAACACTCTGTTCCACTTGGATACCAAGGAAATAGGATAACTCACCCATGCTGCTCATCTCAAACTTGGAGTGCATTAGTTCAGAGAACCTCTTGCATAGTTTGGGATCAGTGGAGCCAAATATAATGTCATCTACATAGATTTGAACTAACAGTTGTGAGTCCTTATGATGTCTAATAAACAGGGTTCTATCTACTACACCTCTCACAAACTTGTGTTCTAGAAGGAAATTTGCTAAGGTCTCATACCAAGCTCTAGGAGCTTGCTTAAGTCCATATAGAGCCTTTTGGAGTTTGAACACATGAGTGGGTAAGGTTGATGAAACAAACCCTGGTGGTTGTTCAACAAACACTTCTTCCTTTAAATCTCCATTGAGGAAGGCACTCTTCACATCCATTTGGAAGACCTTAAATCTCTTATAGGCAGCATAGGTTAGGAAAATCCTAATGGCTTCTAATCTAGCTACAGGGGCAAAAGTCTGATCATAATCTATGCCTTCCTCCTGTCTATAGCCTTGAGCTACTAGTCTAGCCTTATTCCTAACTACTATGCCTTGGGCATCAAGCTTGTTTCTAAACACCCACTTGGTGCCTATGATCAGTTGGCCTCTTGGTCTTGGAACCAAGGTCCAAACTTTACATCTTTTAAACTGGTTAAGCTCCTCTTGCATGGCTATAATCCAGTGTGAATCAAGCTCAGCATCTTTAATGGTTAGGGGCTCAACCTGAGAAAGGAAACAAGCAAACATCACGTCTTTGTTGAGTTGATGTCTTGTCTGGACTCCTACTGAAATGTCTCCAATCACTTGAGATACAGGGTGATCTCTAAGTGTGACAAGATCAGTAGGTTCAACAATGATCTGATCTTCAACAGTTTCAAGATTTAATTCCTCATGTGGAATTTGATCAACTGTTGGAACAGGTGCTTTAACTTCAAGAAGTTCTACATCAGATTCAGAATCTGAGAAAACAACCTGAGGAGTTTGTTGGGGATGATTCTCCTGTGTGAGTCTCAAACCTTCCAAATCCTTACTTAATTCTAGGACTTGCACTGTACTGTTAGAAGAAGAATCCTTCTCCTTATAATACATGACTGTCTCATCAAAAGAGACATGTGCAGACTCTTCTATCTTAAGAGAAGATTTATTAAGGACCCTATAGGCTTTGCTTACTTGAGAGTATCCTAGAAAAACTCCCATTGAAGCTTTTGCCTCAAATTTTCTAAGGTATTCTTTGTTATTGTTATGAACAAAAGCTACACAACCAAATACTCTAAAATAGTCTATTTTAGGTTTCACTTGCTTAAGTAACTCATAGGGAGTCTTACCCTTAAGTTTATGTATCAAACTTCTGTTCAATACATAGTTAGCTGTGCTAACTGCTTCAGCCCAAAAGGACAGAGGCATGTTAGCATCTGCCAACAATGTACTTGCAGCTTCAATTAGGGTTCTGTTTTTCCTTTCAACTACCCTATTTTGTTGAGGAGTTCTAGGAGCAGAGAAGCTATGTTTGATACCTTCCTTATCACAGAATTCTTGCATAAGAAGAGACTCAAACTCAGTACCATGATCACTTCTGATCAAGGCAATCTGAGTAGAATACTCACTCTGTATACACTTTAGAAAATCTGTAAGAACCTTGAAGTTATCAGCCTTAGTTCTCAAGAAGAATATCCAAGTGAACCTAGAGAAGTCATCTACAACTACTAGAGTGTAAGACTTTCCTCCAAGACTCTGTACAGCAATAAGACCAAATAAGTCCAAATGTAGCAAGTACAGGATCCTGGGAGAATCACTTTTATTAACTGATTTAAAGCTATTCCTTGTTTGCTTACCTAATTGACAAGCTGTGCAAAGGCCTTCCTTCTTGTAGGGGCAAGAAGGTAAGCCTCTTACAAGATTGTGTTTAGCCAACCTAGAAATATTTTTCAAATTAACATGACTAAGTCTCTTATGCCAAAGGGTATTATTACAGGTTACTTCATTAAATAAGCATATTTCAGATTTAGATGAATTGAAATCTACAACATAAACATTACCAATTCTAATGCCTACTAACACAACAATATTATTTAAAGCAATATTACAAGCAGTGTCAGTAAACCATACCTTGTACCCAGCATCACACATTTGGCTTACAGAGATTAGGTTGTGCTTTAGTCCAGAGACATAAGCTACCTTCTTGAAGGTTACAGCTCCTATGGTGAAGCTGCCATACCCTTCAGTCTGTCCACAGCTGGAATCTCCAAATATAACTTTTGGTCCCAGCTTGGCTTTGAAACCTGACAGGTTCTTCTTCTTTCCTGTCATATGCTTTGAGCATCCACTATCCAGATACCATTTGTCATGTATGACTGGATAGGTCTTCACCTGCAAAGATATCAATTATACATTGTGGACCCAGGTTACCTTGGGTCCAGTATTCTTCACAAAAGAAAAGCTAGATATAAAAGATCTTGCAGGCTTAGATTGATATCCTAAAGGATGTGATCTCCTAGGTGGGATAATCCATTCAGTTGAAGGATTAAACAACCTAGGGTAGTGATTAGGATTTGCAGTTCTGGAAGTTTGAATTTTATTTTCCAGCTTAAGTCCAGATCGTCGATCAATGGTCGACGATCGCAAGCCATATCGTCGATCATTTATGGTAGAACGATGTTCTGGATTCCACGATCGTCGATCACTGGTCGACGACTCAAGATGAGATCGTCAACCTCCTGCACCAAAGCTATCATACTCAGTGTAGGAGTTCAGCGATCGTCGATAGATGTTCGACGATTGGTTTGACGATCGTCGATTAATGTTCGACGATTTCTGTAAAGCTAGAAATTTTTTCTTTCTGTTCTCTTTCTTGATCTTATTACGAATTTTCTTATACTTTTCAATTTCCTCAATATTCTTTATTCCTGATTCAGAAATAAATTTTACTGGAGTGCTAAATCTCTCCTTTGTGAGGAGGATGGGTTCACTAGGTGTAGCACCTAGGCCTAGTTTATCATTACCAACCCTAGTGTTTGCTATACTGGTTATTTCAGATAGTTTAAGGCTTCTGCCATTTAATTCTTCTTCTAACCTCTTAGATTTAGCTAGTTCTAATTTTAGGAATGTTACTTCTCCTTTTGAGCTTTCTAATTCCTTTTCTAATCTAATTATTTCAGTACTTTCCATGTCTAGTTCCATTATCTTTAATCTAAGTGACTTAATTTCTTTTTCAGATAATAGTAAATCTAAACATAGAGTTTTAAATTTTAATTTGAACTCAGGAGATGAGAAATCAAATGAGTTGATTACCTGGTCTTCCATAGGAAGATCTTCTTCATTGTCTCCTTCTTCTTCAGAATTCTCTACAGCTGACAGAGAGCTGCAGGCATCAATAGCCATGAGGCAGACCTCTTTGGCTTTCTTCTCTTCTTCTTCTTCTTCTGAATCACTGGAGCTAGAGGAGCAGGTATCCTCTTCTGTTTCACTCCAGGTAGCAGCCACAAATCCCTTGTCCTTCTTCTTGTATTTGTGCGAGGAGGACTTGGAGTGGTGCTTCCTGTACTCTTTCTCATTTTTCTTCTCCTTGTGTTTCTTCTCTGGACAATCTGCAGCAATGTGTCCAGGCTTGCTGCAAACATAACAAATGATTTCTTTAGAAAGAGTCTTGTCATACCTTGGTTTATCCTCATACTTGGAGAACTTCTTTCTGAAGTCTCTTCTTCCCATGTTGAGGAACCTCTTGGCAATGAGTGCCAGCAACTCCTCATTTGATTGACTTCCTTCAGAAGTCTCAGCAGCCTTAAGAGCTAGAGAGTGCTCTTTCTTTGTAGGTGTAAGAGTCTTTACTTCAGTTGCAGCAGCTCTGCTCTTCAAAGTTTGCTCATATGACTTGAGCTTTCCCAATAGAGCTTCTGTGGAGAGTTCCACAGTGTTTCTGCCATCCTTGATGGGCTATATCCTTGAGTCCCAAGAGATGGGAAGGCACATCAGGATCTTGTCATTGACTTCTGTCAAAGTTATCTCCTTGTCCAAAGACCTCAGTTCACTTATTATTGAACTGAGTCTTGTGTACATTGTGTTAATGTCTTCAGCATCATCCTTCTTGAAATTTTCATACTGAGAAGTGAGGTTGGATCTCCTGTCCTTCCTCTCATCAGCTGAGCCAGCAACTATGTGGTTGAGGGAATCCCACATAGCTTTGGCTGAGGTACATTCAGCAAGCTTCTGGAATATTTCATCAGACATTGTCTGAGCTAGGATGTTCATTGCTTTTGCATCAGCTGCTTTTGCCTTCCTGTAACTGTCATTGTAGTCAGGAGGTGGCACAGCACTGAGATCAGCAGAAGTGGAAGTAGCAGCAGCAGGCCTAGCAAGTGGTCCTGTCAAAATAGAAGAAAAGATATCTTCATCAATAGAATTCATGTATAGTCTTATCCTGGCCTTCCATATACCAAACTTGGACAAGTTGCATACAGGAGGTCTGGTGCTTGAATAATCCTTAGACTGGGCCATATGTGAAAGTGTTTGTGAATGGTATCAGGAAACAACTTATCACTGGATCTTTTAACCCAGGTGTTAGCCTGTATGAACAGCCAACCTCCCTCTGATACCAATTGAAAGTGAGGGGATAAGTTGTAAACTACTCTAGCGGGGGGGTGAATAGAGTATTCAAATTTTATGAACAACTAGTCAGCTCCCTTGGAGTTTATTTGCGGAATAAATAATCTGATACTTGAACCCTAAGAGCCTAACACAGTGAAGTGCACAAGTGAGAGAGCTAACTGAAATTTCAGCTTAACTATAAGCCTATCACAGCAACTAGCAATCCTAGGTATTTCTATCACAGCCACAGAATGAGCAATTAAACAAAATAGCCAGAGGGACACAGGATATATAGTGGTTCCCTCTTAATAGGTACTCCACTCTTCTACCACCCTGGTAGGAATCCACTGCAGGTTTTTGCTAAGGTGCCCTGCCACCAATGATCTGATTCAGGTAGATCAAACAAGACCCTTTGAGCTTTTGATAAGGATGCTCAACCACAGGTTGTTGATAAGGTGCCCTGTCACCAATGTTCACTTTTGAAGAGGTGTGAAAACTCTTTTACAAAGGGGTTGAGAGGGTTAGATTGTCTTCTCTGTTGTTAATAACAGATTAGAGAAGACTTGTGGATTCTCTAAAGAATCAAAGTCTCCCCCTGGCTCAGTGGAAGTCCAGGGAAAGCCTTTGCTTCAGGATGAAGGAGTTTCAGATATACTGAAACTAAATCCTCAGAGATCTGTAGACTGATTTTTATCAGGTCTTCAGATTCTAGAACACTTGAAGCAGAACTGGAGCTGGTCTTTCTGAAGTCTTGAAAACTCTAAGCAGATGCTCATGAGACTTGAGAAAGAAGATGATTGCTCTGGGCTTTTGCTTCAGGAAAAACTTCTCTTCTCTTTTTGAGAGATGGTGAAGAGCTGCTCTGATGAAGCTTGAGCGAATGAAGCCTTGAGAAGAAAAATCTCTCTGTGTCTGTAACTTGCTGTGTCTGCTGAGAGAGAAAAATTCTTTTAAATATGTCTTCTCTTTTTCCCTTAAAACGACTCTATTGATTTGAATATCTCGAGCCCTGCACCATGTTATCTCAATATAGAATATAGCAATAGGAATAGAATGAGCTATTAACTCTCTGTCAGTCCCAATAAGGAAATAAATGAATGGGAAAATATCTCAGCATAAAGACTTAACATACTTGGAAATAGCATACAGCGCCAACGGCTAGAATACAGCCTGGAAAGATAAAGTCAACATATTTTGTATAATAGGACAAAATACTTTATCAAATACGAAATCCCGTAATTTATGCTTAACATATTTGGTAATTAGTTCATTTGAATTTAAGCCATAAATTAGCAAAAACAACTTCAGAAAATCTCTCTAACCACAAGCTAAAACACTTGGAAATAAACCAAGGAATAGAATGAATACAAACTATTAAAGGCAGACAATAATCGTCGAACAGGGGTTCGATGATCGTCGACCTAGCCAACAGATCGTCGACTAAGGCAGAAATCGTCTGGGACAGAAAACGTCGATCAGCTCATGCTATCGTCGACCAACAAAGAATCTGTCGAAACAGAAATCGTGAAGCAAGACTGCGATCGTTGAACTGCTGATGGCAGATCGTCGACCAATCCTTCAGAGCATAATAAACTTGCTCTGAGATCGTCGACCATTGGTCGACGATAATTGTCTTGACTTCAACTATTCTATAGCCCTGCTATCATCGACCAATGGTCGACGATCGCGAGGCCTCGTTCGACGATGGTCGAACGGAAAATGCCTTAACCATATATTCATTCTACAACTTCTAATCTAAGCTCTAGGTCAGTTATAAACTGCCCTAGGGAGACTAAACAAAGTCTAAACATGATCATATATAGTTATATGGATCAAGAGGGGCTGGAAAGGGATTACATGAGCCAAATCACATCTAGGGTACCAACACTATGATGGACATGTTTTGAGAGTTCACATGTGTCATAAGTAAACAATTTAATTAAACAACAGAATGCATAAATTAGTTTGGTAAAATATAAAGCAGAAGGTGGCCAAGATGCAGATGTCAGTGTCAAATGTCGTGTAAAGTCAGAGCACTGGTGGTGGAATGAGCACTAGGAGATAATGTCTGGTTCAACAAATACAGCCCATCAATGTTTCTACCACTACCAAGCATACACTTCGTATCCGGATCCTGAAACACACAAACATCAGAGAAAAAAGTTACAGAGCAATTTAAAGAAGCAGTTAAGTGGCTTATGAAGAGAAGATTGTGAGGAAATGAAGGGACATGCAACACCGAAGAAAGAGATAGGTCCGAAGAACAGGCAACAGTTCCTTTGCCATCAATAAAAGAAAAGGAACCATTAGCATCACTAAACTTATCACGACCAGAGAGATGAGTATAAGAGGTGAAACCTGAGACAGAGCCAGTCATGTGATCCATCGCATCTGAGTCGATGATCCACTCGAAAGGGGATGGTGACACAATATGAGCACTGGAGATACCTGAAGTAGCAAATGAAGCAGTGGAATCAGCCGATGGAGTGTCAGACTGGGAAAGCAACATACGGTGAAAGGCCTCTAACTCCATAGCAGAAAGACTTCCATAGTTGTCCTCATAAACCTCAGTTGAATGCGAAGAATACGGAGTGCGGGTACCAGTTGTTGAAACCGAAAATTCAGTCTCTATGGAGTTCACCCTTGGGAAAGGGGTGATCGCACACCTACTTCTCTCCTACAAGCCAAATAACAAAGGAAAAGAAAAGGGAACTGACCCAAGGGCTCAGCGTAGAGGTCCCACCACACACCCGAAAGATCTTAGAGCGCTTACCCTCCTTAGCAAAAAGTTGAGCTAAGGCAACCTCAGAAAGCGCTAGAAGACTGAGAGAAGTGAGCATGCCTTCTGAGGTACCCCTTGGGTCCTATTTATAGATTTCTGAAAAACGGCATGTAAATAGCCAACCTCTGTTGTTCCAAACAACTATGTGCAGCCTAACTGGGTCTACCAACAGCGTAACTCCGCTGTTCTAACTGGCTATGGGTAGGCCAGCGGGGGCAAAATGGTAAAAAATATCATAGAACTGGGCGACTGGCCCTCTGAAGCCTCCACTCGCCTGGGGCGACGAGTGCTCGATGGAGCTGGCACTCGCTGCATCCCTTTAAGTCTGGGCGAGTACGAGCCCGACTGGACTTGCTCACCTGCCGCTTACCGAGTAACTTGGGGAGAGTGAGAGCACTCTAGCTCTACACGCCCCCCGATGAGTCCACCTTACCTAGGCGAGTCGGGGGCTGCCAAGCTCTGGCCCCATTCGGTGCTTGCCCGGGACTTGGACTGCTTGGTTCAGCCGGTCTGGCTCCTGGAGACCCTACTTGCCAGATACGAGGTTGTACACATCCCCGCTTTTTTTTAGCTTGGCAAAGCTCGGAAAGAATCATTTAACCCCAAGTATTCGGTGAGTACGGCAGGAGCCAGAGAGAATCTTCGGGTGGGGTCCACTTACGACTATATATATACGCCTACGTACCTGGGTGACTTTTGTCATTCACTTTGTTCTAAACTTGCTGAGATGCCTATCCCCAAGGAAATCTAAGAGAGGCTTGTCAGGATCGGCATGTGATGTGACAGGTCTCAGAAGTCGGCGAGCTGGAATTGGCGAGTTAAGTCAGACGAGCTGGACTGATCGGTCGGCTCGGCCTTAGACTTATTTTTCTATAAATAGGCCCCCCTCACCAACCCCGGTCCACCGCTTTTATTGCTTTCATACCCCCTATCCTTGCTTTCTCTTGTTCTCGTACTCGTGCCTTAACCCTCCTGCGAGCATGGGCAAGACAAACCCCTACGCTGATGGTCGCTTCAAATGCGCTCAGCGCTTCGCCGACTACTGGTTCTTCGAGGGGAATGTAACCGAGGCGGAGTATTGTCCCCGTGCAGGAGCTGGAGAGCCGAGCGGGAAATAACGGGTTGCTTCCCTTGTTGCTATGCCGGCCCTCGAATGCCAAGAAAAGAATTTTAGTATTTTCATATGTGGTCGGCCTGCGTGCCGATGTATGAAAATACTTTTGTAAAAGGCAACAGTTGTAAGGCCTTAAGACCATTTTTTACTTTTGTGTATTTTCATAAAACATTCCTGATATATATATATATATATATATATATATATATATATATATATATATATATATATATATCTCTATATATATATATAGTGGACATTCGTGTGTACTTGAGTTCAAAAGTTAACCCTTAAAGCTTCTGCTAGAATGCTCTGAGTTAGGATGCGTGAAGTTTTGATATTAACATGTAACTCCGCCGACTACTTGTGGGATATGGCATGGGGCCCCGGACGGACCCTATGTTATATTTCATGTGACAAATGGAGGTGTTACAAACAAGCTAAAGTTTAACACAACTTTTCATCCTAAAATGGATGGTCAGACCGAGAGGGTAAACACAAAGATGGAGGATATACTCCGTATATGCACCATAGATTTTGGTAAGAGGTGGGAGGACCATCTCTATATGATTGAGTTCGCTTATAATAACAACTACCAAGCGAGTATACAAATGACGCCTTTCGAGGCTTTATACGGTAGAAAGTGTCAAACTCCATTAGCTTGAACAGAAATAGGCGAAACAAAGCTATTTAAGTAAAAAGACGTTGATGATGCAACATCGATGATACGAACAACTCGAGAACGATTGTTGGTTGCTCAGGATAGGTATTCTTAGTATTATAATAACAAGCACATGGATGCCAAGTTCACTGTTGGCGATTGGGTATATCTCAAGATCAACCCTTCCAAGGGTGTATCAAGGATATGATGCTTGAAAAAGCTGAGTCTGAGATACCTTGGACCATTTGAGATTGTGGAGTGTGTTGGTGAAGCTGCCTATAGTCTAGCTCTTACAACAGAGTTGAGCAATTTTCACGATGTATTCCACATATCAGTGTCGAGGAAGGCTATGCATGAGCCTACTCAAATGGTTGTTGCAGATCAGGTGTCAGTCGATAGTGGGCTGAAGATGAAAGTCAAGCCCATTTGTATCAAGAATACGTAGGTCAGGAAGTTGCAAAACAAGGCGATTAGGATGGTCAAAGTCCATTGGGACAACTATGGTTGTGATGAACTATCACGGGAGCGCGAGCAAACCAAGATGGAGGAGTTTCTCGAATTGTTCCGTTGAGGTACATTTTCTATAATATATACATTTATGTCGTTTTCTGAACTATATAATTTTAGTATGAAATTTCTTAAAGGGGCAGATTTGTAACACCCCAGGTTTCCCACATTTTAAAACCAATAAATTACATTTTAGAGCTATGCTGGAGATAGCGATACCACTCAGCGGTAGTGAACATGATGATGTAGTCAATGCAATCAAAAAAATGACGAAGTTGAATTGCCTACCACTAGCAATAGTGGTACCGCCGAGGATAGTGTGCAACACGTCGAGTGCTGTTTAAGCAATCATTAAGCGACAAAACGGTACTGGATGAGACCGCCGTCACCGCCCAAGCTACTGCCAGGAGGTAACGATACCACTCTACGATAACGATTTTTGAGAAAATGGTAAGTTTGAATCACGACCATTCATTCTATCTGAATTTATGATCCAATTGCTGGGATCTGTTCTGAATCAGATAAAAGGGGCTGAAGATGAGAATTAGTTCCCATTATCTCTTTCTCTCTCTCTCTCTCTCCATCTTTGAGAAAAGAAGAGAAGGAAAGGAAAGGAACAAGAAAAAGGTCAATATCAGCCTTTGAGAGATCTTTGGATGAGTTCTTATGGTCTGAATCACGAGTCGAAGCTAGATCCATGGAGAGGAAGTCACTGTGAGTGTTTCCATCCGAATTAACTACGACTTCATGGCTCTAGAATGATCTGCAAGGGTAACGACTCTCCTTCTAAATGCTAGGACATGCTAGTCCTTTTGTGTGGCATGTTTTCATGAAAGTGGTTCCACCAATTGGTGGGAGATGAAGCTTGCCAAGGGGTTGATATGGAGTATCACCAGTAGAAATTATACATAGAATTCAGAATCGAAGTACAAAATAAGCTTGCTGTGTGAATCCCATCCAGATAAGTTAGTTTAGATTGGTGATGTTTTGATTTGCATGCCAAAGAAGACTCTGTGGGAAAAAATGTGTAGTTTTACAGTATTTTAGGATGTGCTGCTTGCTGCAGTTAGTACTAGAGGTGTACTCCAGGAAATACCCTTATTACCGTAGATCAGAGTTTTGTTGTTATCGCCTCGCGATAGCGATATCGCTAGTGGTAGTTCTTGATGAGCATTGTGGATGCATGTACGGTTTACTAGTCCTGAGGTGCTGTAGAATGCTGTAAGTAGTACTAGTTGTGTGCTCCCGGAAACACCTATTGTGATAACAGAAATGATGTTCTGTTGATATCATGTGGCGATAGTGATATCAACAGAACATCATTTCTGATCATCATTTCTGAACTGTCTTCTCGCAGTGCCAGCTTCCGCCGACCCGGGTCTCGTCACCCGGGAAGATGAGGCGAGAACTGTTGAACTGCCTCCACCAGCGGCTAATCCCGCCCTGCAGGCGGGAAGGGTGGCTTCTGAACCCTAATGCTTCCGGCCAGGCCGGGATCATTGCGCGCAAGCCATTCCGCCCGGGGCGAGGAAAGCCTCTTCACCTCCTTTATGGAACCGATGGGGGGGGGGGGGTCGGGCCTTCTCGTCTGACGTCAGTCGACGGTTCTCGCCGGACTGCAGGTATGCGAGACATTCTTGTCAGCTAATCGTTATGCCTTAATCAAATCCTTGGGCGCTCTTTTGCAGGGGATCCCAGCTCGCGGTCGGGAGCCAACGAGGGAGAAGAGGAAGAAGAAGAAGAAGAAGAAGATAGCGAGGGCTCCCCCCCCCTCCCTTCGTCTGGCGAGATAGAGGAAACCTCGAACAGCGCCGGGAACGCGAAGGGGCGAAGGACGAAGATCTCGGCCATTTTGTCCAAGCTCATCCGGTGAGACCGTGCTCATACCACCGCGGCGAAAGTGTTCCGCGAATCCGTGGAGCAAAGGCTGGAAGCTCTGGAGCGAGATTTCTTCTTGGGCGAGACTGATCGACCGGGAGGACCTACTGCCGAGTCTTCGCCAGGGAGATGCATCACGCAGATCTGGGATCATGCTCGACGGATCAACCTAGGGTGTACCACCCTGTCATCCTATTTCAACCCGCTGGTGCCTCCAAGAACTAGGCGGCGGGAACGAGGACGATGGTGCTGGGAACCCTACTAGTCCTCTAGATCTCGCCTCTTCTCTCTTTGTAGCCTCCCCTTCTGCCAATGTACCTTCATGCTTGTTTGTAATAACAATTATTATTATCAATTTTATTCAGCTCTCGCCAGCGAGAGCATGCCATTATCCGTCTCTTCTTTTCTTGTGCTGCGATTTTAAGAATATGTGCCGGCACTAGGATGTTTGCGCCGAAACTAGGATGCTTGCGCCGAAACTAGGATGCTTGTGCCGAAACTAGGATGCTTGCGCCGATTAGAAACGAGTCTTGATTGCTGCCATCCCGAGGGGGAAAACCGAGGCGTCGCCGGCCCAGATCGTGACAGCTGTACTCCACCGTTATTTTCTCTCTCTATCGGACGGAGCCGTAATAATCACGGTTCTCTATAAATAGGGAAGTCTACCAACCGCATTTACTTCTCCGATCCGGAACCTCAACTCCCTTTCATTGCTCTCGCACTCTTGCTTCCGCCTCTACCTCTCTATAGCTCTCGCTCTTACCCATAAACCAAAATGCCAGGCGAGAACGAGGGTCGCGCTCATTGCGCGGAAGCGTTCCGAAAGCATCTCTTTCCTTCCTGCACCCTTACCCTGGACGAGTACAACATGATCGTCAACCGCTTCATTCCTGCTGGCTTCTCGGCAAGGAACCCGGGTAATCATGACAAGGTTAATACCCCGGGGGCGGGAGAGCTTTCCATCCTCCTCGAACATTTCGAGGTGGGTTTCCGCCTTCCCCTCTGGCCGGATATTCGCCAAGCTCTCTGTTACTACGTGGTAGTTCCCGCCCAGCTGAAACTGAACTCCGTCGCGATCCTTGTGGCGTTCATATGCTATATGTGATCCGAGAGGATCGAGTTCAGCCTACCAATCTTCCAGAAGCTATTCAACTTCCGCGCCAAAGGAGGGGTGGTCTTCTTCTTTGGGCAGCTGCTCAAGACCACCAGTCTCGCCAACAAACATCACCACTGGGGCGAGAAGTTTGTCGACGTCACCGACGACTTCGGCAACGTCCCGCTCCAGCCTGTACAGTACGAGGATGCCGCCTATAAGCCGCCTGCTTTGGGGTCGCGCGAGAGCGTAATTCTGGAGTTCTTTGGCACGAAGGAGTTCAACGTCCACTTCCTCCGGCGAGACGTCGACTCCCTTCCTCCCGTTCACCCGGGCGAAGGTATGGTCTTGCCCTAGATTTGATTCCTTGTCAGGATCTTCTTGTGCTGAATAGTGGCAACTTTGCAGGAGAGCGGGAGGTCCCCCTGCGCCAACCTTTCGCTGAGGCCCAGGGTGCCGAGAGTCGGGCTGCGAGAGATTCTCTCGCTCTCGCGAGAGCTAGCACTCGCGCCTGCCGGGACGATTCGGCTCAGCCCTTGCCGCCAAAAGCCAAGAAGCGGAAAGGCACCATTCCCGCCCTCCGATCGTTGAAGAGGCCAAAGTCGTCTGCTGCCGAGAAGGGGAAATCCTTGGCAGTCTCGCCTGTCCAATCTCTCCCCCCCGGGCAGGTCCTTCGAAGGGCTCCTACAGAGGGCCAGCGTGATGGATGCTGCTGCCAGGAGCCGTGCCGAGGCTTCTGCCGGGAACCCACCGGCTGGAAGCGAGGCTGGGGGTGAAGGGGCCGTTGCCGAGACCTCTGCCCGGACTCCGCCCAAGGAGGTGCCGAAAGGGCACAGAAACTACGGTTTCGGCGTGAAGTACTTCGACGCTGAGGGTAAGCCTCAGCTCCAGTGGGACCCCGCGTCCAACCTGATCAAGGTTTCGACTCTCCTTCCCAGCTGGGCGGAGCGAGATGAGGTCACTGGTGAGGCCTTCTCGCTAGGCTATGGCCTCTACAGCCGAGAGGATGCCAGCGTCTACGACCAGATGCCCACCCGGCTTTTGGCCTTCGACTCCACCTGGGCCCTGCTGCGCGGGTTCGAGCTCGCGCACATGTGCGCTCGCCGGAGCATCAGCATAGATAAGAATTTCGCGGATATGTACAAGGCGAGGGATGGAGCGGTGGCACAAGCGCGTGCCTTGGAGAAAGAGCTCGCGAGTGCTCAGCAGGAGCTGGCGAATGCTCAGCAACTACTATCCCTACGCCCCGCAGCCGAGGTAAGCGAGACCTTCCTGGACCCTTGTTCTCGCTTCTTGAAGCCACGTTTGTGCAACATTTCTCTGAGCTGATCTCTTTTCCACAGGATTCTGTCCCATCCATGGCGCTCCGCGTGGAGCTGGCTGATGTGCGCTGCGAGAACGTCCTGCTGAGGGACCAACTCCGGCGTGCGGAAGCGGCGAAAGGCCCGCCTCCTCCAACGCTTGACGAAAGGCTGAAGAGTCGTTACTTCTCGGAGTACGACATCGACAAGCTGCTGCAGGCGAATGCCCAGGCCACCGTCAAGCTCACCCTCGAGACGTTGCGGGACGTGAAGCTGCTGCGGGAGGCGGGCGAGACCGTCGTTGCCGACCGACTCCTTCCATGGCTCTTCGACCCCATCCTGAAGCCTCCAGGCGCGCCCGACTCCCCGCCCTTGGACATCCCGAAGCCTTCTACCGCTGCCGGCGAGACATCCGAGGCGAGCTCTAGTGAGGGATCCGGCGAGGATTCGAGCGAGAGCACCAACGGTGATTACAGCGCGCCCCCTTGAAGGGTCTTTTCTTTTGTTATTATTCTCCTTTATAATGAGCGAGAAGATCCAAACTCCTGTAATTTATTATTAAATATAATGCAATGTTTTACTTCTCGTTGTCGATGTGTTTGCTTGAATGAGTAGGTTAGTCAGCCAAGTGACTCCCGCGCGGGCTTCCGCCGAGACCCTTAGTCTCCTTAGGGTAACCTTCCTTAGAGATCAATTAGGAGGGAGCCTTGCGCTATCGATTAGGTCGTCCTGCCCAGGTCTGCCGGAAGCCTTCTTCGGCGAGGTCCCCCTAGCCGAGACCTTCGGGCCGAGACCTTTAGGGCCTTCTCTCCGATCTAGGCCAGAGCCGTGTCAAAACATCTTCCGACGAACTAAACCTATGCCCCACCGGCGAGCCTTCGGACCTGCCAGCTAGATGGGAGCCTGCGCAGCGGGTCTACCTGGGGCCGAGCCGAGCTCGGGGTGTTGATGAAGATCAAACCAAACGTCTCCCCCGCAGGCGAGCCTTCGGACCTGCCAGCTAGATGAGAGCCTGCGCAGTGGGTCTACCTGGGGCCGAGCCGAGCTCGGGGTGTTGATGAAGATCAAACTAAACCTCTCACCCATAGGTGAGCCTTCGGACCTGTCAGCTAGATGAGAGCCTGCGCAGCGGGTCTACCTGGGGCCGAGCCGAGCTCGGGGTGTTGATGAAGATCAAACCAAACCTCTCCCCCACAGGCGAGCCTTCGGACCTGCTAGCTAGATGAGAGCCTGCGCATCGGGTCTACTTGGGGCCGAGCCGAGCTCGGGGTGTTGATGAAGATCAAACCAAACCTCTCCTCCGCAGGCGAGCCTTCAGACCTGCTAGCTAGATGAGAGCCTGCGCAGCGGGTCTACCTGGGGCCGAGCCGAGCTCGGGGTGTTGATGAAGATCAAACCAAACCTCTCCCCCATAGGCGAGCCTTCGGACCTGCCAGCTAGGTGAGAGCCTGCGCAGCGGGTCTACCTGGGGCCGAGCTGAGCTCAGGGTATGTATGAATATCAAACCAAACCTCTCCCCCACAGGCGAGCCTTCGGACCTGCCAGCTAGATGAGAGCCTGCACATCGGGTCTACCTGGGGCCGAGCCGAGCTCGGGGTGTTGATGAAGATTAAACCAAACCTCTCCCCCACAAGCGAGCCTTCGGACCTGCCAGCTAGATGAGAGCCTGCACAGCGGGTCTACCTGGGGCCGAGCCGAGCTCGGGGTGTTGATGAAGATCAAACCAAACCTATACCCCACAGGCGAGCCTTCGGACCTGCCAGCTAGGTGAGAGCCTGCGCAGCGGGTCTACCTGGGGCCGAGCCGAGCTTGGGGTGTTGATGAAGATCAAATCAAACCTCTCCCCCACAGGCGAGCCTTTGGACCTGCCAGCTAGATGAGAGCCTGCGCAGCGGGTCTACCTGGGGCCGAGCCGAGCTCAGGGTGTTGATGAAGATCAAACCAAACCTCTCCCCACAGGCGAGCCTTCAGACCTGCCAGCTAGATGAGAGCCTGCGCAGCGGGTCTACCTGGGGCCGAGCCGAGCTCGGGGTGTTGATGAAGATTCCTTCAACTAGACCTATTCTACCATCAGGATGAGAAGACATAGTCGGTCAAAGCAAAAAGCATTATGATAGCATTTTTGGAGACAGTCAATGTTTTGAAATGGTAACATTGAAAAGATAATATTTATTTACAACATTACAATCCTTCTCTCCCCTTACGGGTAGAAGCGTTTTAAGTCATCACCGCTCCAGGTGTGGCTTAAGGTCCTTCCCTCCACATCCTTGAGGTAGTAACCCCCATTAGCCAAAGTCTTCTCTACTATATAAGGCCCTTCCCAGCTGGGGTTGAGCTTGCCAACCGGGGCCGACCTCCCAGCCGCGTCGACCTTTTTCAGCACTAGGTCCCCCTCGGCGAATTGCTTGACTCTAATATGCTTATCGAAGTACCTGTCCATTCGTCATTTGATCTCTTCTTGCCTGATGACAGCAACATCCCGCAGCTCTTCCACCATATCCAACGAGAGGCGCAACTCTTTCTCATTCCCCAACCTCCAAGCTTCGCTTCCTTCACCCGTGGCCATGACCCGTGGAGACCGAACCTCAAACTCCACCGGGAGGACAGCCTCACAACCATGAGAGAGCTTGAAGGGGGTCTCCCCTGTGGCCGTGTTCGGAGTTGTTCGCAAGGCCCACAGGACGGAAGGGAGTTGCTCCACCCAGTTACCCTTCAGGTTTTCCACCTTCTTCTTGATCAAGTTCACAATGATCTTGTTCGCCGCTTCCACCTGGCCATTGCTCCGGGGGTGATGGATAGAGGCAAACCTGAGGTCTATCCCCAATTGAGTACAGAAGCTAATGAACTCTTCGCTGGCAAACTGGGGACCATTATCCATCACTATCGCTTGGGGTAGCCCATGCCTGCATATGATTTCCACCCAAACAAAGTTCCTGATGACCTGGGAGGTAACCTTGGCTTGAGATTTGATCTCCAGCCACTTTGAGAAGTAATCGATCATGACTAGGAGGAACCTACTCTGCCCGCTAGCTGGAGGAAAGGGTCCAACTAGATTCATCCCCCAAATGGCGAAGGGCCATGGTGTCGTGTTGCTTCGAAGCCTTTGAGCGGGCAAGAGCTGGAGGGGAGCGTACACTTGACACTTTAGGCATCTCTTCGCAAACTCAACTGCATCCTTCCTCAAGGTCTACCAGAAATACCCTTGCCTTATCACCCTTGCCTCCAACGTCCTTCCTCCTGAGTGGCTGCCGCACTCTCCCGAATGTACCTCTTCCAGGATCCTCGGGGCCTCCTCCTCGGTCACACATCTCGCAAGGAGCCCCGACAACATCTTCCGGTGCAAGCCCCCTTCCAGCATCAGGTAGTTGGCTGCCTTTCGCCTGAAGCTCTTCGCATCCTTGACCTCCTATGACAGCTCGCTTGTGGTAAGGAAGGTCACCAACGGGTCTACCCATGAGGATCGCCGACCTACCTCCATCAACTCCCCTTCTTCAATTGCCGGTCGGAATAGTTCAGTTAAGGTTCCTCCTCCCCGAGGCCCAAACTTTGCCAATCGATCAGCTGATGTGCTTTCCTCCCTGGGAACATGTTGAATAGAGAAAGAACGGAAACCTCCGATGATTTCCCTTACCTTGGATAGATACTTCACGAGGGTAGGCTCCCGAGCCTCAAACTCCCCTCGGATCTACGATGCTACCACCATCGAGTCGGTGAAGGTCTCCACATCCTGAATCTCCAACTCCTTTGCCAATCGAAGGCCGGCTATCACAGCCTCATACTCCGCTTGATTATTGGTTACGGGGAAGTGGAAAGCCACCATCTGTTCTATGGTAACCCCTTAAGGACTCACCAACACTACACCCCCTCCCAGGGAGTGCTTTCCCGAGGCCCCATCAACCATCATCCTCCACGCTTCCTGCGGCTTCGGCTCTTCTTTCTCAGCTTCAGTGACATAGTCTGCCAGAAAGTCCGCCACAGCCTGAGCTTTGATGGAGAGTCTCGGAACAAAAGAGGTGTCGAACTCGCTGAGTTCGATGGACCACTTTGCCAGCCTTCCTGAGTGCTCTACCCCCTCGAAGACCTTACGAAGGGGATGGTCGGTTACCACCCTAATCGAGTGCGCTTAAAAGTAAGGACGAAGCTTCCTAGCCGAGACGATCAGGGAATACGCCAGCTTCTCTAGGATGGGGTATCGGAGCTCCGCCTTTCTAAAGATTCGGCTTACGTAGTAGACGGGTAGCTGTTTCTTCCCTTCTTCCCTAACCAAGACGGAGCTCACAGCCTCTATCCCCACCCCGAGATACAAGGCGAGATCTTCCCCCTCCTTTGGGCTTTGAAGTAGCGGAGCTTGGGAGAGTTTCCTCTTCAGCCCTTGGAAGGCCTCTTCGCATTCGATCGTCCATTCGAACACCTGGTTACCACGAAGCACTTTAAAGAAAGAAGAGCACCTATCCCCGGACCGAGAGAGGAACCTGCTTAGCTCGTCCAACTTTCCGGTTAGACGCTGGACCTCTTTGGCGCTGCGAGGTGATTCCAAATCTAAGATAGCCTTAACCTTATCCGGGTTAGGTTCTACCCCCACCGGAGTCAAGAGGTGTCCGAGGAACTTCCCGCGACTAGCCCCGAAGACACACTTCAAGGGGTTCAACCTCATCTTGAACCTCCACAGGGTGGCGAATGTTTCTCCTAAGTCTCGCAGATGTGAATCCACACACTTGCTTTTGACCATCAGGTCATCGACATAGACCTCTAGATTCTTTCCCCTTTGATCTTGAAAGACCCGATCCATCATGCGTTGGTATGTTGCCCCTGCGTTTTTTAAACCAAAGGGAATCATTTTATAGCTGAAGCGCCCCTCTCTCGTGATGAAGGAGACATCCTTGACATTGGGAGGGTGCATCCGGATCTGGTGGTAACCTGAAAAAGCATCCAAAAAACTCATAACAGAAAAACCGACGGCTGAATCAACCAGCGCGTCGATTCGAGGCAGGGGGTAGCAATCTTTAGGACATGATTTATTCAACAAAGAGAAGTCAATACACATACGCCATTTTCCTCCCCCTTTCTTTACCATTACCACATTGGAGATCCAGTCTGGATACTGGATCTCTGAGATGAAGCCTGCCTCTAGGAGCTTCTTGACCTCCTCTCAGATGGGCTCCTCAAGCTTGGTGGCGATGGCCTTCATCTTCTGGCGTATGGGGCGAGTCCTGTGGTCCAGGTTCAGGCGATGACAAGCCACGTCCGCGTCGATGCCCGGCATGTCTGCCGCGCTCCAAGCGAAGATGTCGATGTTGTTTTGGATGCAGGCTCGCATTCGCTCCTGATCCTCGAGGATCAAGCCTCCGCTGACCCGCACCAGAACTGTTGAAGCCAAAAATGACCTCAACGAATGTTCACAAACCAGGGTGCAACCGACGCCTACTTCTCTCAAACCTCGACCCTTGACTGGCTGCTAAGATCCTAAGACTGACCCAAAGCCTCAGCAGGGAGGTCCCACCTCACACCCTGAAGATCTCTGAGAGCTTCCCCTCCAAAACCAAATGCTGGGCTGGGAGCTCTTCAGAAAGCACTAGAGTTGGAGAATAATGAAAGCTTGCTTTCCAAAGAGCCCTTATGGGTCTATTTATAGCCTTCCCTTGACCTGAAAATACTGAAATACCCCTGATGGGTCTGCCAATAGCCGAATTCCGCTGTCATCCCAGGGGCATATAGGTAATTTTACCCGAGGATAATTAAATAATAAAATAATATTTTCCTGGGCACCAGGCCCTACCACATGGACCCACCTAGCGAGAACTCCGGCCGATAAGGCTCTCGCCGGGTCCCGATTGAGCTTACCTTGGCGAGAGCTCCGGCCAAGAAGGTTCTCGCCCTTGGTGGTCTTAATGCCATTGTCGTTGAAGGCTCACCCAATGCCCTCTCGCCTACCTCTGGGCGGGAGCTCCCTCAAGGCAGAAGCTCGTCTAACCTGAAGCCTGGCGCGAAGGGTCTCGCCTACAGCTAGGCGGGAGCCCCTTGAGAAGCGGGAACTCTGTTGATTTGCCCTTGGGCTAGCCTGAGGCTAGCCCAACTCAGACCACTGAAGCTTCTGGGTCCTACCCAGCGAATATGGGGTTGTACAGGTAGGGTGTTACAACGCTCATCTACAATAGATGTCATCTAGCAGCGCACTCCTCTAGAGCAATTGTCTTCGAGAAATGTGACGCACTCGAGTGGAATTCTGATCAGTAGAGGGGCACGTGCAACGAATGACAAAAAATGGTGGAAGGAAATAGGAAAATGCGGTCTCCTCGAGGAAGAAGATAGAATGGGCTATTTATAGACGGAGTAGATTTTAGCTGATTGCACTTGTAGGCACATGACCAGTGATGGTGCGAGAAGGAAAATCCCCCTACCCGTGCTTGAAGGAACCTTGACTGGAGAGAAAAAATGAGGTTTGAGAAGGAAAAGGTTTTGCCTCGCACTACTAGTGGTTGTGCCAAAATTAGCTCGTGCGTACACTCGTGCATTTCTCGGGTCATTTTTCCCTTTAGCCGTGCATGAACAGTGGTCGTGTACAGAGAGGGGGCAATAATCGTACGAGAAGGAATCCACACGAGTAGTGGCCTAGCCTATAGGGTCACACATAAGAGCGTTTGGAGAAGTTGGAGGAATGGATTGTGTTGGTCTTACTTATATATGATATGAGTGAAGGACCAAACACTTGACTGAATTTGGAATTCGAGAGGACAATTCAATTCGTCGAGTTATCGCGAGACATCTCAACGAATTTATCGAGTTATCTTGAGTCATCTCGTGTCATTTCAACGAATTCATCGAATCATCTCGTGTCATTTAAACAAATGTGTCAAACTCATCTCGACGAATTCGTCGAATCATCCCGAGTTATTTCGAAGAATGTGTCTCGAGTCTTCTTGAGGAAATCGTCGAGTTATCTCGTGTCATTTTGATGATTCTTTGAGATATCAAGAGTCATCTCGACGAATTTGTCTCGAGCAAAATTTCATAAGTTTCGGGTCTGTCGATAGCGACTATTTCATCTGTTTATTCCTTTGGGTATAAATAGAAAATGTCTTAGGGTTTTTTTAAGTGCTACTATGCTAAGCCTGAGAGGAAGAAGATAAACGGAAAATGTTTCCGCAAGGTCCCGATCCCATCAATGTCGCTCAACCCGACTCCGACGCTCGTCGCCGCCGCCTCTTCTGGAGTAGACCTAGCTGTCTGTAAAGAGGCAGAGTGGTTTCCGCTCTCCTTCCCAGATTTTGTTTGACAAAGTGTCGACATTCTCCTGTTCGTGTGGATCACTATAGAGCCTGAAAGTGAGGGATAAATCTAACTTAACTCTAGGGGGTGAATAGAGTATTTTAAAAATAATTAACTTATTTTTATACCGGATTAAAGTAGGTGATATATGTGTATATGAAAAATAAAAATCACAACACACAAATAAAACAAGTAAAGGCAATTCAGATGACACAAGGAATTTATAGTGGTTCCCCAATAAACCTAGGTACATCCACTCTTCTACCACCCTGGTACGAATCCACTACAGGTTTTTGCTCAGGTGCTCTGCCACCACAAGTTTTTGCTCAGGTGCCCTGTCACCAGAAGATCTATTTTTCTAAGGGAGATATAGCAATCCTTTGAGCTTTTGATCAGGTGCTCAAAAACCAATCCCAAGTATTTTGATCAGGTGACTTGTGAACCAAAAGGTTAACTTTTGAAGGGAGTTAAAACCCTGTACATAGTGAAAGAAAATGAAAATGATTTTAACTTCTCTGTCTCAAATCTCTGAGAAGATTAGTGGACTATTGATGATGTCAAAGCTCCCCCAGAGTTATGTAGATGATCAGGAGATGGAAGCTTTGCTTCAGGGTGTAGGCCTTCAAAGTTGATGTTGCTCTTCAACAAAATTTTTGGACTGATACATGATTTGTTATCTCTTGAAAGCTTAAAGCAGATGATGAAGAACTCTGTATGTAAAACTGTATTTGTTCTTCACTTAATTTTTGGACTAAGAATTTTTGGACTGATACACTCAGGAAGCATTAGCGGCTAATCCCGCCCTGCAGGCCAGGCCGGGATCATTGCGCGCAAGCCATTCCGCCCGGGGCGAGGAAAGCCTCTTCACCTCCTTTATGGAACCGATGGGGGGGGGGGTCGGGCCTTCTCGTCTGACGTCAGTCGACGGTTCTCGCCGGACTGCAGGTATGCGAGACATTCTTGTCAGCTAATCGTTATGCCTTAATCAAATCCTTGGGCGCTCTTTTGCAGGGGATCCCAGCTCGCGGTCGGGAGCCAACGAGGGAGAAGAGGAAGAAGAAGAAGAAGAAGAAGATAGCGAGGGCTCCCCCCCCCCTCCCTTCGTCTGGCGAGATAGAGGAAACCTCGAACAGCGCCGGGAACGCGAAGGGGCGAAGGACGAAGATCTCGGCCATTTTGTCCAAGCTCATCCGGTGAGACCGTGCTCATACCACCGCGGCGAAAGTGTTCCGCGAATCCGTGGAGCAAAGGCTGGAAGCTCTGGAGCGAGATTTCTTCTTGGGCGAGACTGATCGACCGGGAGGACCTACTGCCGAGTCTTCGCCAGGGAGATGCATCACGCAGATCTGGGATCATGCTCGACGGATCAACCTAGGGTGTACCACCCTGTCATCCTATTTCAACCCGCTGGTGCCTCCAAGAACTAGGCGGCGGGAACGAGGACGATGGTGCTGGGAACCCTACTAGTCCTCTAGATCTCGCCTCTTCTCTCTTTGTAGCCTCCCCTTCTGCCAATGTACCTTCATGCTTGTTTGTAATAACAATTATTATTATCAATTTTATTCAGCTCTCGCCAGCGAGAGCATGCCATTATCCGTCTCTTCTTTTCTTGTGCTGCGATTTTAAGAATATGTGCCGGCACTAGGATGTTTGCGCCGAAACTAGGATGCTTGCGCCGAAACTAGGATGCTTGTGCCGAAACTAGGATGCTTGCGCCGATTAGAAACGAGTCTTGATTGCTGCCATCCCGAGGGGGAAAACCGAGGCGTCGCCGGCCCAGATCGTGACAGCTGTACTCCACCGTTATTTTCTCTCTCTATCGGACGGAGCCGTAATAATCACGGTTCTCTATAAATAGGGAAGTCTACCAACCGCATTTACTTCTCCGATCCGGAACCTCAACTCCCTTTCATTGCTCTCGCACTCTTGCTTCCGCCTCTACCTCTCTATAGCTCTCGCTCTTACCCATAAACCAAAATGCCAGGCGAGAACGAGGGTCGCGCTCATTGCGCGGAAGCGTTCCGAAAGCATCTCTTTCCTTCCTGCACCCTTACCCTGGACGAGTACAACATGATCGTCAACCGCTTCATTCCTGCTGGCTTCTCGGCAAGGAACCCGGGTAATCATGACAAGGTTAATACCCCGGGGGCGGGAGAGCTTTCCATCCTCCTCGAACATTTCGAGGTGGGTTTCCGCCTTCCCCTCTGGCCGGATATTCGCCAAGCTCTCTGTTACTACGTGGTAGTTCCCGCCCAGCTGAAACTGAACTCCGTCGCGATCCTTGTGGCGTTCATATGCTATATGTGATCCGAGAGGATCGAGTTCAGCCTACCAATCTTCCAGAAGCTATTCAACTTCCGCGCCAAAGGAGGGGTGGTCTTCTTCTTTGGGCAGCTGCTCAAGACCACCAGTCTCGCCAACAAACATCACCACTGGGGCGAGAAGTTTGTCGACGTCACCGACGACTTCGGCAACGTCCCGCTCCAGCCTGTACAGTACGAGGATGCCGCCTATAAGCCGCCTGCTTTGGGGTCGCGCGAGAGCGTAATTCTGGAGTTCTTTGGCACGAAGGAGTTCAACGTCCACTTCCTCCGGCGAGACGTCGACTCCCTTCCTCCCGTTCACCCGGGCGAAGGTATGGTCTTGCCCTAGATTTGATTCCTTGTCAGGATCTTCTTGTGCTGAATAGTGGCAACTTTGCAGGAGAGCGGGAGGTCCCCCTGCGCCAACCTTTCGCTGAGGCCCAGGGTGCCGAGAGTCGGGCTGCGAGAGATTCTCTCGCTCTCGCGAGAGCTAGCACTCGCGCCTGCCGGGACGATTCGGCTCAGCCCTTGCCGCCAAAAGCCAAGAAGCGGAAAGGCACCATTCCCGCCCTCCGATCGTTGAAGAGGCCAAAGTCGTCTGCTGCCGAGAAGGGGAAATCCTTGGCAGTCTCGCCTGTCCAATCTCTCCCCCCCGGGCAGGTCCTTCGAAGGGCTCCTACAGAGGGCCAGCGTGATGGATGCTGCTGCCAGGAGCCGTGCCGAGGCTTCTGCCGGGAACCCACCGGCTGGAAGCGAGGCTGGGGGTGAAGGGGCCGTTGCCGAGACCTCTGCCCGGACTCCGCCCAAGGAGGTGCCGAAAGGGCACAGAAACTACGGTTTCGGCGTGAAGTACTTCGACGCTGAGGGTAAGCCTCAGCTCCAGTGGGACCCCGCGTCCAACCTGATCAAGGTTTCGACTCTCCTTCCCAGCTGGGCGGAGCGAGATGAGGTCACTGGTGAGGCCTTCTCGCTAGGCTATGGCCTCTACAGCCGAGAGGATGCCAGCGTCTACGACCAGATGCCCACCCGGCTCTTGGCCTTCGACTCCACCTGGGCCCTGCTGCGCGGGTTCGAGCTCGCGCACATGTGCGCTCGCCGGAGCATCAGCATAGATAAGAATTTCGCGGATATGTACAAGGCGAGGGATGGAGCGGTGGCACAAGCGCGTGCCTTGGAGAAAGAGCTCGCGAGTGCTCAGCAGGAGCTGGCGAATGCTCAGCAACTACTATCCCTACGCCCCGCAGCCGAGGTAAGCGAGACCTTCCTGGACCCTTGTTCTCGCTTCTTGAAGCCACGTTTGTGCAACATTTCTCTGAGCTGATCTCTTTTCCACAGGATTCTGTCCCATCCATGGCGCTCCGCGTGGAGCTGGCTGATGTGCGCTGCGAGAACGTCCTGCTGAGGGACCAACTCCGGCGTGCGGAAGCGGCGAAAGGCCCGCCTCCTCCAACGCTTGACGAAAGGCTGAAGAGTCGTTACTTCTCGGAGTACGACATCGACAAGCTGCTACAGGCGAATGCCCAGGCCACCGTCAAGCTCACCCTCGAGACGTTGCGGGACGTGAAGCTGCTGCGGGAGGCGGGCGAGACCGTCGTTGCCGACCGACTCCTTCCATGGCTCTTCGACCCCATCCTGAAGCCTCCAGGCGCGCCCGACTCCCCGCCCTTGGACATCCCGAAGCCTTCTACCGCTGCCGGCGAGACATCCGAGGCGAGCTCTAGTGAGGGATCCGGCGAGGATTCGAGCGAGAGCACCAACGGTGATTACAGCGCGCCCCCTTGAAGGGTCTTTTCTTTTGTTATTATTCTCCTTTATAATGAGCGAGAAGATCCAAACTCCTGTAATTTATTATTAAATATAATGCAATGTTTTACTTCTCGTTGTCGATGTGTTTGCTTGAATGAGTAGGTTAGTCAGCCAAGTGACTCCCGCGCGGGCTTCCGCCGAGACCCTTAGTCTCCTTAGGGTAACCTTCCTTAGAGATCAATTAGGAGGGAGCCTTGCGCTATCGATTAGGTCGTCCTGCCCAGGTCTGCCGGAAGCCTTCTTCGGCGAGGTCCCCCTAGCCGAGACCTTCGGGCCGAGACCTTTAGGGCCTTCTCTCCGATCTAGGCCAGAGCCGTGTCAAAACATCTTCCGACGAACTAAACCTATGCCCCACCGGCGAGCCTTCGGACCTGCCAGCTAGATGGGAGCCTGCGCAGCGGGTCTACCTGGGGCCGAGCCGAGCTCGGGGTGTTGATGAAGATCAAACCAAACGTCTCCCCCGCAGGCGAGCCTTCGGACCTGCCAGCTAGATGAGAGCCTGCGCAGTGGGTCTACCTGGGGCCGAGCCGAGCTCGGGGTGTTGATGAAGATCAAACTAAACCTCTCACCCATAGGTGAGCCTTCGGACCTGTCAGCTAGATGAGAGCCTGCGCAGCGGGTCTACCTGGGGCCGAGCCGAGCTCGGGGTGTTGATGAAGATCAAACCAAACCTCTCCCCCACAGGCGAGCCTTCGGACCTGCTAGCTAGATGAGAGCCTGCGCATCGGGTCTACTTGGGGCCGAGCCGAGCTCGGGGTGTTGATGAAGATCAAACCAAACCTCTCCTCCGCAGGCGAGCCTTCAGACCTGCTAGCTAGATGAGAGCCTGCGCAGCGGGTCTACCTGGGGCCGAGCCGAGCTCGGGGTGTTGATGAAGATCAAACCAAACCTCTCCCCCATAGGCGAGCCTTCGGACCTGCCAGCTAGGTGAGAGCCTGCGCAGCGGGTCTACCTGGGGCCGAGCTGAGCTCAGGGTATGTATGAATATCAAACCAAACCTCTCCCCCACAGGCGAGCCTTCGGACCTGCCAGCTAGATGAGAGCCTGCACATCGGGTCTACCTGGGGCCGAGCCGAGCTCGGGGTGTTGATGAAGATTAAACCAAACCTCTCCCCCACAAGCGAGCCTTCGGACCTGCCAGCTAGATGAGAGCCTGCACAGCGGGTCTACCTGGGGCCGAGCCGAGCTCGGGGTGTTGATGAAGATCAAACCAAACCTATACCCCACAGGCGAGCCTTCGGACCTGCCAGCTAGGTGAGAGCCTGCGCAGCGGGTCTACCTGGGGCCGAGCCGAGCTTGGGGTGTTGATGAAGATCAAATCAAACCTCTCCCCCACAGGCGAGCCTTTGGACCTGCCAGCTAGATGAGAGCCTGCGCAGCGGGTCTACCTGGGGCCGAGCCGAGCTCAGGGTGTTGATGAAGATCAAACCAAACCTCTCCCCCACAGGCGAGCCTTCAGACCTGCCAGCTAGATGAGAGCCTGCGCAGCGGGTCTACCTGGGGCCGAGCCGAGCTCGGGGTGTTGATGAAGATTCCTTCAACTAGACCTATTCTACCATCAGGATGAGAAGACATAGTCGGTCAAAGCAAAAAGCATTATGATAGCATTTTTGGAGACAGTCAATGTTTTGAAATGGTAACATTGAAAAGATAATATTTATTTACAACATTACAATCCTTCTCTCCCCTTACGGGTAGAAGCGTTTTAAGTCATCACCGCTCCAGGTGTGGCTTAAGGTCCTTCCCTCCACATCCTTGAGGTAGTAACCCCCATTAGCCAAAGTCTTCTCTACTATATAAGGCCCTTCCCAGCTGGGGTTGAGCTTGCCAACCGGGGCCGACCTCCCAGCCGCGTCGACCTTTTTCAGCACTAGGTCCCCCTCGGCGAATTGCTTGACTCTAATATGCTTATCGAAGTACCTGTCCATTCGTCATTTGATCTCTTCTTGCCTGATGACAGCAACATCCCGCAGCTCTTCCACCATATCCAACGAGAGGCGCAACTCTTTCTCATTCCCCAACCTCCAAGCTTCGCTTCCTTCACCCGTGGCCATGACCCGTGGAGACCGAACCTCAAACTCCACCGGGAGGACAGCCTCACAACCATGAGAGAGCTTGAAGGGGGTCTCCCCTGTGGCCGTGTTCGGAGTTGTTCGCAAGGCCCACAGGACGGAAGGGAGTTGCTCCACCCAGTTACCCTTCAGGTTTTCCACCTTCTTCTTGATCAAGTTCACAATGATCTTGTTCGCCGCTTCCACCTGGCCATTGCTCCGGGGGTGATGGATAGAGGCAAACCTGAGGTCTATCCCCAATTGAGTACAGAAGCTAATGAACTCTTCGCTGGCAAACTGGGGACCATTATCCATCACTATCGCTTGGGGTAGCCCATGCCTGCATATGATTTCCACCCAAACAAAGTTCCTGATGACCTGGGAGGTAACCTTGGCTTGAGATTTGATCTCCAGCCACTTTGAGAAGTAATCGATCATGACTAGGAGGAACCTACTCTGCCCGCTAGCTGGAGGAAAGGGTCCAACTAGATTCATCCCCCAAATGGCGAAGGGCCATGGTGTCGTGTTGCTTCGAAGCCTTTGAGCGGGCAAGAGCTGGAGGGGAGCGTACACTTGACACTTTAGGCATCTCTTCGCAAACTCAACTGCATCCTTCCTCAAGGTCTACCAGAAATACCCTTGCCTTATCACCCTTGCCTCCAACGTCCTTCCTCCTGAGTGGCTGCCGCACTCTCCCGAATGTACCTCTTCCAGGATCCTCGGGGCCTCCTCCTCGGTCACACATCTCGCAAGGAGCCCCGACAACATCTTCCGGTGCAAGCCCCCTTCCAGCATCAGGTAGTTGGCTGCCTTTCGCCTGAAGCTCTTCGCATCCTTGACCTCCTATGACAGCTCGCTTGTGGTAAGGAAGGTCACCAACGGGTCTACCCATGAGGATCGCCGACCTACCTCCATCAACTCCCCTTCTTCAATTGCCGGTCGGAATAGTTCAGTTAAGGTTCCTCCTCCCCGAGGCCCAAACTTTGCCAATCGATCAGCTGATGTGCTTTCCTCCCTGGGAACATGTTGAATAGAGAAAGAACGGAAACCTCCGATGATTTCCCTTACCTTGGATAGATACTTCACGAGGGTAGGCTCCCGAGCCTCAAACTCCCCTCGGATCTACGATGCTACCACCATCGAGTCGGTGAAGGTCTCCACATCCTGAATCTCCAACTCCTTTGCCAATCGAAGGCCGGCTATCACAGCCTCATACTCCGCTTGATTATTGGTTACGGGGAAGTGGAAAGCCACCATCTGTTCTATGGTAACCCCTTAAGGACTCACCAACACTACACCCCCTCCCAGGGAGTGCTTTCCCGAGGCCCCATCAACCATCATCCTCCACGCTTCCTGCGGCTTCGGCTCTTCTTTCTCAGCTTCAGTGACATAGTCTGCCAGAAAGTCCGCCACAGCCTGAGCTTTGATGGAGAGTCTCGGAACAAAAGAGGTGTCGAACTCGCTGAGTTCGATGGACCACTTTGCCAGCCTTCCTGAGTGCTCTACCCCCTCGAAGACCTTACGAAGGGGATGGTCGGTTACCACCCTAATCGAGTGCGCTTAAAAGTAAGGACGAAGCTTCCTAGCCGAGACGATCAGGGAATACGCCAGCTTCTCTAGGATGGGGTATCGGAGCTCCGCCTTTCTAAAGATTCGGCTTACGTAGTAGACGGGTAGCTGTTTCTTCCCTTCTTCCCTAACCAAGACGGAGCTCACAGCCTCTATCCCCACCCCGAGATACAAGGCGAGATCTTCCCCCTCCTTTGGGCTTTGAAGTAGCGGAGCTTGGGAGAGTTTCCTCTTCAGCCCTTGGAAGGCCTCTTCGCATTCGATCGTCCATTCGAACACCTGGTTACCACGAAGCACTTTAAAGAAAGAAGAGCACCTATCCCCGGACCGAGAGAGGAACCTGCTTAGCTCGTCCAACTTTCCGGTTAGACGCTGGACCTCTTTGGCGCTGCGAGGTGATTCCAAATCTAAGATAGCCTTAACCTTATCCGGGTTAGGTTCTACCCCCACCGGAGTCAAGAGGTGTCCGAGGAACTTCCCGCGACTAGCCCCGAAGACACACTTCAAGGGGTTCAACCTCATCTTGAACCTCCACAGGGTGGCGAATGTTTCTCCTAAGTCTCGCAGATGTGAATCCACACACTTGCTTTTGACCATCAGGTCATCGACATAGACCTCTAGATTCTTTCCCCTTTGATCTTGAAAGACCCGATCCATCATGCGTTGGTATGTTGCCCCTGCGTTTTTTAAACCAAAGGGAATCATTTTATAGCTGAAGCGCCCCTCTCTCGTGATGAAGGAGACATCCTTGACATTGGGAGGGTGCATCCGGATCTGGTGGTAACCTGAAAAAGCATCCAAAAAACTCATAACAGAAAAACCGACGGCTGAATCAACCAGCGCGTCGATTCGAGGCAGGGGGTAGCAATCTTTAGGACATGATTTATTCAACAAAGAGAAGTCAATACACATACGCCATTTTCCTCCCCCTTTCTTTACCATTACCACATTGGAGATCCAGTCTGGATACTGGATCTCTGAGATGAAGCCTGCCTCTAGGAGCTTCTTGACCTCCTCTCAGATGGGCTCCTCAAGCTTGGTGGCGATGGCCTTCATCTTCTGGCGTATGGGGCGAGTCCTGTGGTCCAGGTTCAGGCGATGACAAGCCACGTCCGCGTCGATGCCCGGCATGTCTGCCGCGCTCCAAGCGAAGATGTCGATGTTGTTTTGGATGCAGGCTCGCATTCGCTCCTGATCCTCGAGGATCAAGCCTCCGCTGACCCGCACCAGAACTGTTGAAGCCAAAAATGACCTCAACGAATGTTCACAAACCAGGGTGCAACCGACGCCTACTTCTCTCAAACCTCGACCCTTGACTGGCTGCTAAGGTCCTAAGACTGACCCAAAGCCTCAGCAGGGAGGTCCCACCTCACACCCTGAAGATCTCTGAGAGCTTCCCCTCCAAAACCAAATGCTGGGCTGGGAGCTCTTCAGAAAGCACTAGAGTTGGAGAATAATGAAAGCTTGCTTTCCAAAGAGCCCTTATGGGTCTATTTATAGCCTTCCCTTGACCTGAAAATACTGAAATACCCCTGATGGGTCTGCCAATAGCCGAATTCCGCTGTCATCCCAGGGGCATATAGGTAATTTTACCCGAGGATAATTAAATAATAAAATAATATTTTCCTGGGCACCAGGCCCTACCACATGGACCCACCTAGCGAGAACTCCGGCCGATAAGGCTCTCGCCGGGTCCCGATTGAGCTTACCTTGGCGAGAGCTCCGGCCAAGAAGGTTCTCGCCCTTGGTGGTCTTAATGCCATTGTCGTTGAAGGCTCACCCAATGCCCTCTCGCCTACCTCTGGGCGGGAGCTCCCTCAAGGCAGAAGCTCGTCTAACCTGAAGCCTGGCGCGAAGGGTCTCGCCTACAGCTAGGCGGGAGCCCCTTGAGAAGCGGGAACTCTGTTGATTTGCCCTTGGGCTAGCCTGAGGCTAGCCCAACTCAGACCACTGAAGCTTCTGGGTCCTACCCAGCGAATATGGGGTTGTACAGGTAGGGTGTTACAACGCTCATCTACAATAGATGTCATCTAGCAGCGCACTCCTCTAGAGCAATTGTCTTCGAGAAATGTGACGCACTCGAGTGGAATTCTGATCAGTAGAGGGGCACGTGCAACGAATGACAAAAAATGGTGGAAGGAAATAGGAAAATGCGGTCTCCTCGAGGAAGAAGATAGAATGGGCTATTTATAGACGGAGTAGATTTTAGCTGATTGCACTTGTAGGCACATGACCAGTGATGGTGCGAGAAGGAAAATCCCCCTACCCGTGCTTGAAGGAACCTTGACTGGAGAGAAAAAATGAGGTTTGAGAAGGAAAAGGTTTTGCCTCGCACTACTAGTGGTTGTGCCAAAATTAGCTCGTGCGTACACTCGTGCATTTCTCGGGTCATTTTTCCCTTTAGCCGTGCATGAACAGTGGTCGTGTACAGAGAGGGGGCAATAATCGTACGAGAAGGAATCCACACGAGTAGTGGCCTAGCCTATAGGGTCACACATAAGAGCGTTTGGAGAAGTTGGAGGAATGGATTGTGTTGGTCTTACTTATATATGATATGAGTGAAGGACCAAACACTTGACTGAATTTGGAATTCGAGAGGACAATTCAATTCGTCGAGTTATCGCGAGACATCTCAACGAATTTATCGAGTTATCTTGAGTCATCTCGTGTCATTTCAACGAATTCATCGAATCATCTCGTGTCATTTAAACAAATGTGTCAAACTCATCTCGACGAATTCGTCGAATCATCCCGAGTTATTTCGAAGAATGTGTCTCGAGTCTTCTTGAGGAAATCATCGAGTTATCTCGTGTCATTTTGATGATTCTTTGAGATATCAAGAGTCATCTCGACGAATTTGTCTCGAGCAAAATTTCATAAGTTTCGGGTCTGTCGATAGCGACTATTTCATCTGTTTATTCCTTTGGGTATAAATAGAAAATGTCTTAGGGTTTTTTTAAGTGCTACTATGCTAAGCCTGAGAGGAAGAAGATAAACGGAAAATGTTTCCGCAAGGTCCCGATCCCATCAATGTCGCTCAACCCGACTCCGACGCTCGTCGCCGCCGCCTCTTCTGGAGTAGACCTAGCTGTCTGTAAAGAGGCAGAGTGGTTTCCGCTCTCCTTCCCAGATTTTGTTTGACAAAGTGTCGACATTCTCCTGTTCGTGTGGATCACTATAGAGCCTGAAAGTGAGGGATAAATCTAACTTAACTCTAGGGGGTGAATAGAGTATTTTAAAAATAATTAACTTATTTTTATACCGGATTAAAGTAGGTGATATATGTGTATATGAAAAATAAAAATCACAACACACAAATAAAACAAGTAAAGGCAATTCAGATGACACAAGGAATTTATAGTGGTTCCCCAATAAACCTAGGTACATCCACTCTTCTACCACCCTGGTACGAATCCACTACAGGTTTTTGCTCAGGTGCTCTGCCACCACAAGTTTTTGCTCAGGTGCCCTGTCACCAGAAGATCTATTTTTCTAAGGGAGATATAGCAATCCTTTGAGCTTTTGATCAGGTGCTCAAAAACCAATCCCAAGTATTTTGATCAGGTGACTTGTGAACCAAAAGGTTAACTTTTGAAGGGAGTTAAAACCCTGTACATAGTGAAAGAAAATGAAAATGATTTTAACTTCTCTGTCTCAAATCTCTGAGAAGATTAGTGGACTATTGATGATGTCAAAGCTCCCCCAGAGTTATGTAGATGATCAGGAGATGGAAGCTTTGCTTCAGGGTGTAGGCCTTCAAAGTTGATGTTGCTCTTCAACAAAATTTTTGGACTGATACATGATTTGTTATCTCTTGAAAGCTTAAAGCAGATGATGAAGAACTCTGTATGTAAAACTGTATTTGTTCTTCACTTATTTTTTGTACTCTATTCTACATTCATTAACATCTTCAATTTTCTGAAGGAGTATATATATGATAGCAGATTTCAAACCTTTGAATTTTAAAATCTTCCCTTAAAATTGTCTGCATAATCTCTGGGAGTTGGAACGGCTACTATTGTCTTGAATGCATTTCCATAACTGTCCCAGTAATTTGGTATGGTAATAACTCTATGAAATCCATAATTAATGATGCCTGGTAACGACTATATTCATTGGGAATATTATGCATTAATTATCAGAGTATTACTTAATTGAATTTAATTGAAATCGATCTGTCAGTAATTGAACTGAAAAACTGCAGAGAATTAGTCGAACAAAACCTGGAAGGAGTTAGTCGAACTCAACAAATTTTCGCCGGCCTGAGCTCCAAGTTCGTTGAGCTGATAACTCTCTTTCGTCGAGCTGAGTTCCAAGATCGTTGAACTGAATAATTTATTTCTTCAATCTGAGCTCCAAGTTCGTCGAACTGAGTAAGTCCTTTGTCGAGCTGAACTTCAAAGTAGTGAAAGCAGTTCGTCGACCTTAGCTTGTCTTTCGTTGAGCTCAACTCAGAGAAGAAACTCTGAGTTCGTCGATCTGAGATCGATGATCGTCGAACTTAGTTCAGCTTTCGTCAAACAACTTTTTCTGCAAACCTTAAAATGCTTTTTATCTAAATTCTTCTGTCTCTAAAGTCTTTTGAAGGTAGGTTACAACAATCTAACATCATGTGACTGGCCTTGACCCTGGAAACATCCTATGACCCTAGACTATACATGTTGGGTCATCTAATTAATCCTAATAGTGATCATATCCCAAATACAAGTATGGTTCCTACAATGTCCCCCTATTTGGGTGAGGACACTATAAAAACAAATAAAATCACAAAGCAAGAAAGTATCTGACTGAATTATAAATTATTCAACAGATATGAGCAAATGTGCCTTGTGAGTATATTACAACAATCATAACGTTTAAAATCATAAGCAAAGAATTATGAATCCTTATGTGAAGCTGCAGAAGAAAAATCTGAAGCAAGTTTAGTGAAAATCACTTTTCTGGAAGGATCTTCTGCTTCTCTCTATGTCATCTTCATGTCTTCAGAACCAAGAATCTTCACAGAAGTAGCTCTAGGCACAACTACCTCTAGATGCAAAGACATATATTGGTCAACATTAAATAGATTTTCCTTTGCATACATGTCTATCTCTTTCTGTCTATAGTGAGACATTGTTGAGTATTAGAATGTACCCTTCCCTTTTTCTCTGGCTTTCCTGATCTGAGAAAGAGCTACAATCTCATTGAACTTGGCCATTCTGAAGTTGGGATCCATCTCTGGATCATAGATTGGAGATGGTGGCCTTTCTTGAGTTGAATGTTGATGGTTGCTCTGACTGTTGTGAGACTCAGACCTTGAAGGTCTATCTTGTTCCTGATGAGAATGTCTGGATTGCTGAGAAGTTGTAGACCTTTGAGATGAAGAGACATTTCCTACGAAACCAGTTGCTAGAGGAGGAGGAGGACCTCTCCTAGATTATGGAGGTGGAGAGTATCTCCTACTCTTCTTTTTGTCTTTCTGCTAATTCTTAGAATATCTCATCCAGTGTGGAGTTTCTGGAGTGAGAGTAATCCCATGCAGGATGTAGTATGGAATGTCAGCTGTAGAGGAAGGTTTAGAAACAACCTTAGCTAGAGTCTTCGTCTTAAATTTCCTCTTCTTGGAACCAAAATCTTCTGAGTCCTCTGAATCTTCTGAATCATTATCAGATTCATCAGATGGTTGATCATATAGAGCATCAAAATGTTTTAACACATCAACAAATATTCCTGTCTGAGCCTGTAGCTGTGTAACTATATCTTCTCATTCAGCCTGTGGCTGTAGATCTATATCCTCGGTATCAAGCACTTCAGCTGAAATTGCTGCTGCTGCTGATGGAACTTCTAGAGCTTCTTCATTAAACATCTCCCCCTACCTAGATCCAGGGAGACCTGAATCTAGGCCCTTAGAAGAAGGGATAGAAGTGGAAGAGGCAAGATGAGCAGAAAGAATAGAAATGGAGGCAGCTAGAGGAGCTAAAGCTTCATCTATCAGCTTCTTGAGTGTGGGAGTAATGAATTCAATAAGATTATTGGAAATAGAAGAAAAATTCAAATACATAAACTCAGAAGAGTTCTGAGTAGATGTAAATGGTGGATTTTGAGTTGAAGTAGATGTAATGGAAGGTTGATGAAAGTTTGGACAAATTGTGAATGCATGTGGAATTGAAGATGGAGGGATGACAGATGGGAGTTCATTTGGAATAAATTCCTGAACTGGTGAATGAGGTGGAGATGGAGGAGAGAGTAGATTGAATGTAGGAAAAGAGGTAGAGGGAATGTCCTCAATAAGATGAGATGGTAGCGGTGATTGAGGAACTGGAGAATGTGGAGGTGATGGAATATGAAAGGAGGGGTTAGATCTGATTAATCTAGGGGGGGTGAATAGAGTATTAAAACTTTGGCTCTTTTTAAAGTTTATATCAGAGTAAATATAATGATACCATATATTAGTTAAGAATAAGAAAACTATGCTAACTATTCCAGCAATCACAAGCACAGCAAAAAAAAAGCAAATTAAAAGGAGCAACCAGATGACACAAGAAGTTTATAGTGGTTCCCCTAAACTTGGGTACATCCACTCTTCTACTACCCTAGGTAGGAATCCACTAGCAGGTTTTGATCAGGTGACTGCCACCACAAGATCTAATTCAGGTAGATCAGGAAACCCTTCAGGCTTTTGATCAGGTGCCCAAAAACCAACTTCAAGTCTTTTGGAAGGAGACTTGTCAACCAAACTAACTTTTGAAGGGAGCAATAACTCAGTACAATGGGGTGGAAAGAGTTTGATGGAAGTCTTATATTTTCTCAATACAACTTGAGAAGACTGTGAATTCTTGTGTTGTCAAAGCTCTCCCTAAGAAGTTGAATGCTTTAGGAAGAATGAGCTTTGCTTAAGGGTGAGTAGGTCTTCAGCTTGATCTGCCAAGGTCCAGGAAATCTAGTGACTGGTGTTGAATAGAATGTCACTAAGGATTTCTGGAACAGAAGTTGAAGAAGACTCTTGATCTTGATGATTTGTTCTTCTTCAAACTAGAGTGTTGGCAGAGAATGAGAAAAGCGTTGAGAGCGTCGTCTATTGGTTGAATATTCTTTGTGCAGTGATTCTTGATTTCTTCTCTCTATATCTCTAACTCTTTTGTCTCAAAAAAGAGAGAATCTCTTTTATTCTACTGCTGAAAATTCTCCTTTGAACTTTTGAATTCTTTCAATAAATGCTGGCTGATCTGGAGAATAGAAAATGGTTGGAATAAGAGCATTAATGAGTTTCCCAACTGTCCTTGATAGAATAAGCAAATATTTATTCTGATGAATACCATATTTAATGAAGCAAATAACGGTTATATTCAAAAGAATATTTGCATTAAATACTCAGAATAATACTGCTAATAAATAGAGAAAATAAGGAACAGAAGAAGGAAAAACTCATTCTAGAACTACACAGAAAACTTCGAACGCTGAACAGAATTCGTCGACCTGAGATCAAAGATCGTCGACCAGAGAATTCAAGTTCAACGACATGAGCTCTGAGAGCTTCTAACTGAGAATAACTTTCCAATTCTACACTCTGAGTTCGTCGAGCTGAGAATCTGACTGAAGAAACTAAGCATCGACCTGAGCTCTGAGAACATCGAGCTCAGCTTAGAGAATTAACTCTGAGTTCGTCGATTTGAGATCGACGATCATCGAGCTGAGTTCAAAGAATTTTGAACTGATCACTGTCTTCTGAAAACTGCTAAATCTGAGTCTCTGAAGTCCACTGCTGGCTTGTCCAAGGAGGTAGCACTAATCAGGACTTAGCCTAAACTCTAGGACAACTAAACATGACCCTGGTTATACAATATTGGGTCAGACTCAGCCTAAGTTAGTGATCCTAGCCCAAATCTAACTAGGGATCCAACAATCTCCCCCTATTTGGATGAGGACACTAACACAAAAACAAAACAGTCATAAAGCAAAAGAAAATATATCTGACAAAAAGAATATTCAGCAGATATTTACAGAATTGTGCTTCAAGATATACTTAGAGAATAGAGTTCAAAAGACAATTAGAAATTTTCAGAAAAGAAACTCATTTCTTCTTCTTGGCTTTGTCTTTGTCTGATCCTTCAGATGATTGTCTGAATTTGATTTTCCTGTTAGGATTAGCAGCTTCTTTCTTTGACATGTACATGTCAGATGCTCTAATCATAGTTTGGGATGAAGTTCTGGGTACAATAGCCTCTGGGCAGTGGCGTATCAAGAAAATAAATAATGGGGGTGCACAAATTGATAATGGGGGTGCACAAATTTTTTTTTGAATGCGTCACTTGGTTCTAAAAATTATAACATGAGAGACCAGACATCAACTTCCTTCAAAAAAAAAATTTAAACGTTTCAATCTAATTGGAGTTGTTTCTCCCTCATCTGGCAACCGTTTTTGACGTATAAGTAGTCAAAATTCATTGCCTCGACGAGAGGAATCCAAATACACTAACCATTTTAAAAAATAATGGGGGTGTCAATGTCCCTCGGGCCCCCCTCTAGATCCGCCCCTGCCTCTGGGTGCAGTTTCATATAATCATCAACATTGAAAAACTTGTTAGCCTTAACATACCTGATCAATTCTTCTTTTCTGTAGGTTGACATAATTGAGTTTTGAGATATGTCTTTGCCTTCAGCTTTTGCTTTGCTAATCTGAGAAAGTCCTATAAGCTCATGGAATCTAGCCATCTTGGCAGAAGTCTCCTGTTCTAGATCAACAAAAGGATTTGGAGGAGACTCTGGCCTTTTTGAACTAGAATTTTTAGACAAGCGGCGACTTCCTGGGCGAAATTTTTTAGAAAAGCTCGGCCGCGTCTACTACGTTTTAGAAAACCTCACACTGCCATCCAAACACTTCTGTGTATCTCTCTAACCTATTGCGCAAGCACTATTTTTGAATGAATGATTGCACACTAGTCTCAGGGAACTTTTTAAAACATGTGAAACTATAATCTCAAAAATTGACTTCAAGCGGCGACTTTGGGGGTTACAGATCTTACTAATCTATGAGACTCTCACACCGGAATATCTAAATATTGTCCTCAAATTATTTATTGTTTTTTCTTGATGATGCGCGGGTAGGGGTGCAAACGAGTCGAGATCGAGTCAAGCTTGGCAAAATTTCCAAGCTCGAGCTCGAGCTTTTCATTTCGAGATCGAGCTAAATGTCAATTTATCGAGCTCGAGCTCGCGAGTTTTTTTTGCTCATGAGCTTTATTTTCTTTTATTTATTTATTTTTAAAAATTTATAAATAAAAAGCTCGCGAGCTTATGAACAACAGTAGATGAGTTCGAGTTCGAGCTCGAGCTCGTCGAGCTCCATAGGCTCGAGCTCATGTCGAGCTTTTTTCAAGCCGGCTCAACTCAACCTTCACTTCTATGCACGGGCACTTAATCGTCCAAAGAAAACACGATTTTTTTTTGTCAAGAACTGATTAATTAAGGGAATTGTTATTAGTATCCCATAAATAGATATTTGTAACTCTTTGATATTTGTATCTAAAAATCTAAAATAGATATTTGTACTCATAATTAATATTGTACTTATACATAATTATATTAAGAAAAACCGATGGAGTCTCCTGAGAGGGGTTAGCCGCGCCCGCACACCATGCATGAGCTGCGGATATCCTAACCTCCTCCAATGTAACCAAAGTCGCCGTCGTCACAAACCGTCATCGCTGCCGGCGCGCCAACATCCATCATCGCCGTCGCCGCGCCAACCGTCATCGCCGTCGCCGCAAACCACTATCGTCGTCGCCGCAAACCGCCATCTCCGCGTCAGCCGCCATCACCGCCGCCGCGTCAACCGCCATCTTCGCCGCCGCGTCTACCGCCATCACTGCCGCCGCGTCAACCGCCATCATTATCGTCGTCTCGCCAAACGCCAGGTCATCGAAAGGATCTCGGACGACTCACCATCGCCGTCGTCGTAAACCGCCATCGCCGACGCCGCACTGAAACCACCATCGTCGACACTGCACCGAAACCGTCTTCGCCGACGCCGCACCGAAACCGCCATCACCGCCGACGCGTCAATCGCCATCACCGTCGCCGCGCCAACCGGTATCATGTGTCTTCGCCTTATAACACGTGAACTTGATATTTGTACTTATACATAATTATATTAAGAAAATCGATGGGGTCTCCTGAGAGGCGTTAGTCGCGCCCGCACACCATGCATGAGGTGCAGATATTCGAACCTCCCATGACAATCAAAATCGATGTTGCCACAAACCGCTATCGCCGCCGCCGCGCCAACAGCCATCATCGCCTCCGGCGCGCCAACCACCATTGCCGTCGCCGCAAACCGTCATCACCGCCGCCGCGTCAACCGCCATCACCGCCGCTGCATAAACCGCCATCATCGCCGTCGTCTCGCCAACCGCCTGGTTATCGAAAGGATCTCGGACGACTCACCATCACCGTCGCCGTAAACCGCCATCGCTGACGCCGCACCAAAACTGTCATCGTCGACGCCGCACCGAACCACAATCGCCGCCGCCGCGTCAACCGTCATCATCGCCGTCGCATCAACCGATATCATGTGTCTTCGACTTCTAACTCGTGGACTTGGGAGTGGGTTATTGGACTTAAACTACTCTGTTGTTATGCTAGAACATACACATACGATCTAAAACGAACTATTTATAGGTTGACCGACCAAGTTCTGTATTCATCACACATGGTCATATGAGTTGCTTGTCATGCGACTATTCTTAGAGCATTGTGGTAGTCAAAATAGCTATTTTAGCACAATTGAGAATTGTTTGCTTGTTTTCGTGACAATAATCACTGCACTCTTTCATGTCAAATGCGGGTGCTTTGTATTTCTCTGATGTATGCATCTCTCATATTAAGACAACTATTTTCACATGTTCATCGGGAGTCAGGAATGACCGGAGAGCTGTGGCGAAATATAAGGGGCGTTAGACGTCAAAGGAGAAAGGAAGCGCCGGCGAGAAGATGGGCGAAAGGCGTGACGGAATGGAGGCCGCCACGGGCGGCGAGATATTATCAGACCGCCGGCGAGAAACTGCGAGCGGAGAGGCAAAGGTTCGGCTGCGGAAGTTTAGGGCTTGAGACAAACAGAAACGAATTTTGTGTTGGGTACAAATATCAGGTAAATTTGGGGGGAAATGCTAAAAGTTGTATTATTCTGAATATGAATATCCAATTGTGAAGTGTGAATAACAATTCCCTTAATTAATGCATCTTAGGTCCAGTCTCTATACCTACTTCTCTTACAATTTTCTTAATGAATTTTAAATCTCGTGTTCTTTAATTAAGTTGAATAAAAAATGATTTACTTCAAAATTATGAGCCAGAGCAATAGATTTGAATTAGGTTCGCTCTAAAACCTACTTTTATATAAAAAAGAAAATTAGGCTGAAAATGGAAAAGCTTCCTTTAGAGATGATTAGGCATGGTTTGGTTTGGCCTTTTCCCCCGACGGCGGGAGGAGAATAAGAGCTTTTGAAATCGGATGGGGGAGATCGTGGTTGGAATCCCTTCATTTTTCTTCTTTTTCCATAACACGGCGGGTGCAAATGCCACCGCCGGCCATTTAATTACCCGCCGTGCGGCGGCATTTGTCCCAAATGAAGAGCTCCAAACACTCCGCCAAACGAAACCTAAATTCACATACTAATTTTTTTTGTGTAATCTAGGTAATAAACAGGAGACAAATTTCCAAATTTAATTCCTACTAATGCAACCATTGCTTCTAATAATAAATCCCTTAAAGCTGCAAACTTTATATATAGTGAAGCCGTAATGGCATCTGGGAGCAATCTCTAATGGCTACTTGGATCGCAATTATTACTGCGGGCATGGCCTTGCTCAGCTTGTTGATGCCGCCGGGGCTTGATCCGGCGGTATCAGCGCCGGTGAGCACCGACCCAGTCAACTGTTTCGACAAAAACCCAAAGCTGAAATGTTGCCCTCGTCGTAGTTCTACAGAGATCGTCAACTTCAAACCCGAACTTCGGGCATCGCCGCCCCGAATCCGGCGGCCGGCTCACGCTCTGCGCCCAGAAGCGGCGCGGAAGTATGAGAAAGCGATCGCGCTGATGCGGGCGCTGCCGGAGGATCATCCCTGGAACTTTATCCAGCAGTCTAACGTTCACTGTGCATACTGTTCCGGCGGCTACGTTCAACTCGGACTAAACATCACCCTCGATGTGAGATTTACTCTGCTTTTCCTCTGCCGTTTCCTTGTGCTGGGATCTGTGTCTGTCTTTGCAAAAATCTCCCGAGGATCCCCTGACGAACCAGACGTTCAATTTCATCTTTGAGATCGGCGCACTCTTCAGTGTTGTGACCCGTTGCGCGGTGGAACTCGCAGTATCTTGTCTGGTCTGCCTTGGGGTTTGGCCGCGACGCTCTTGATCGTTGGAAGGCCGGATCATTCTGAATGGCGTACATCACATTTGTGCGGGTGGTATTCAGAGGGGTGTATTCCTGAAATGGATGTTGCCCCCCATTCCTTGGAAGGTCTCGTTGTCGGCTATTGCGGCGACGCTCACTCTGGTGTCGTTCTTCTTGTCTTGTGAGAGTTGGTTCCTCTTCTTTCTTCCTTTTCTGTCCACCTCCAAACTGCTGTCGGTGCGCTTCAATAGCTTCGTCGACTGCTATTTGGGCCTCGACCCGATGAACGAGATCTGGATAACTGGGCACGGTCTCCCTCATGAGTGCTGAATAGAAGCCACTGGGGCAGAGTCCGCTAAGGAAGACGCCTCTGAGAAGCTCGGGGTTGACGCCTGAAATTTGACGTGCCTCCGAGGTGAAGCGGCGAAAGAAGTCCCTGAGAGACCCCTTCATTTTGCCGAATACCTGAAAGGTGAGAGGGATCGCGAACAATTCTCCGATTTGCGATGAACTGGTCAGTAAATTGCCTGGTCAGCTCTGCGAAGTTAGTAATGGTGCCAGCTCTCAGGGAATGGAACCATGTACGAGCCTGTCCTTTGAGTGTTGCTGGGAACACTTGGCAGAGCAACTGGTCTGGAGCATTGTAAATCCTCATAATGGTGGTGAAGTGGTTGATGTGTTCAAGTGGATCATCGGTCCCGTCAAACGTCTAGATGTTTGGAAGCTTGAATCCATGTGGAACGGGATGATCGAGGATTTGCGGCGTCAAGGGGGAGCCTTGGCAGAGCGGTCGGTGAGCCTGAAAGTCTCTTCTTCCAGCCTGGCGGTATTCTTCGGCAATAACTTTCCGAATTTCCTCCCGAGTAAATCTTTCGAGAGGAGGGGGGTGAATGTCGCCGGCGAGGTGGTGATGAAGATGATCCGCTCTTACTCCTCTTTGACCTGGGTGAGTGGAGCCGGCGGCGTCAGAATAATCCTCGGGCTCTTCCTGGACCCTTTCCGGGTTTGGTTGCAGTGGAGGATTTGCTGGGGCTGGCGGCATAGGGGGAGCAGGAGGTGCTCCCATGTTTCGGAGTAATGCAAGCATTTCTGTTTGTTATTCTTCCATTTGGCGGACGCGCCCCTCCAGGGCGATGACAGAGGAGAAAGCTAATTCGGCAGTCAGTGGCACGTCCACTAGTGAGTGGGATCGTGTTGGTTCGATGTGTCCGCCAAGTGCGGATCCTTAAGTGCTGCGAGTACTTCTCTTCGCCATGGAATCTTAGCTTTTGAAGCCGTAAAGATGAGTGACTTGTCTTCTGAAGGATGTTGGAAATGTTTCTCACAGACGACGCCAAACTGTTGCGGACTAACTCGACGCCCCGGTCGGACCGGATAATCTTGGACCGTCTAAGCTCACGGAGCGGTCGAGCGCGCACACAGTCGATGAAAATGAACAGTGAAGAAAGGTCTTGATGACGTGGAAAAACCCCTGAAATGGGTAAAAAACCACGTGATCGGGTCCGTGCCGGTCAAATTCCACTAGTTTTGGGTGATTACAGTATGCTTGGAGAATCGGGGCGGCGCGCGCTTGCTGGCTTCGAATGTCTTCTTCGTTCGGCCTCCACGCGGTCTTGGGCGTCCCTTTGCTGACACCACGCGGGTGGGGTGCTTATAGCCGTTGGCACCTACTGGTGGCCGTTGGTGGCTATAGGTGGCCGCCGGTGACTGCTGGTGATTGCTGGTGGTTTGCGGCGAGTGGTGGTCGACTCGGTGGAGGAGGCAGGAGAGCTCTTACCTGAAGAAGAAGAGGAAGAAGCGGAGAAGAGAAAGGTGAGAAATAAGAGTCTCCTGAGGGTCTTTTTATAGCCTGCAGGAGTGGATCATGGCGGGCCTCACCACTAAAGTGGTGGGATAGTGGGTAGTTACCCCTTCGATCGGACGGCCGGGAGGGCCTTCCCCTTGATCGGATGGCGGGGAGGCCCCCCATGACGGCGGCGGCGGCCAGGCGGCCGGGTCGGCCGGGCGGCCGGGTCGGCCGGGCGGCCGGGTCGGCCGGGCGGCCGGGGCGGCCGGGCGGCCGGGGCGGCCGGGCGGCCGGGTCGGCCGGGCGGCCGGGGCGGCCGGGCGGCCGGGGCGGCCGGGCGGCCGGGGCGGCCGGGCGGCCTGGGCGGCCGGGCGGCCGGGGCGGCCGTGGCCGGGGCGGCCGTGGCCGCGGCTGGCCATGGCCGCGGCTGGTCAGGGCCGAGGCTGACCACGGCCGCGGCGGCCGGGGCGGCCGAGGGAGGGCCGGCCGCCGGCGGTGGCTCGGCCTCTTGTCGGCGGCGGTTCTCCTGGCGGCGGTTTTTCCCATGAGGGGAGGGAGTGGGGCCCGCCCCCATCACCTCCATGAGAGATCATGGGGGGTGGTGCCCAACCATGACTTCCTTGAGTGGAGATCATGGGGGGCTCCTTGCTTCCTATAAATGATGGTGGAACCCATCAAAAATGTTTTTTGTTGGCTCTTTCCCAGCAAGCATTCTTCACAAATCTTCTTTCTGCGGTCAATTTTTTGGTAGCCATGAAGTCATGTTATTTGTTTTATTGGTATGTGATCTTTATAGTTTTAAGTGCAAAAGTTTAGTATATCGAACACGGATAACCTACTCTAAAATTTTTAAAATAGATTATGATAAAATAAAACTTTTTAAAAATTTGTTATTTTTTTTTTTTAAAGAAACATGCACTCGACAAAATTACAAATAAAGATAAGAATGAAATAGAAAACTTGAGCTGTAAATACTCAAGGTTTATTAATATTGTAAGAAATAAAACACTAAATTATTTTCACCTCCACAACAACGACGTCAAAAACTTGATACACTCAAAATAGATTTGCATATTAACGCAAGTGCATATGACAGCTCAAGTAATATAAATTGAGTTAAGATCATTGTCACAGAGAAATGATTAATTTAGCGTTCGCAAGTACTAGCTCTATATTTTCCTTAAATTCAAACAGATTGATTTAAAATGAATTTTTGATGATGGAAAATTAAAAGAAAATAATAACAAAACTAAACAATGCTTACATAAGAAAGCTTTTATTAAGTTGGAGAAATAGTCTTATACGTTCATTTTCTTTGTCTATTGGGATGAGTTTTTAGAGTGAACCTTCATAAAATATTTGATTACTATCCTGCAACGATTTGAAAGAGGACGTCATTATCTCTTGATCTCTGGAATTCGTTTATCTTAATTCTCTTAATTATCTCTAACTTTTGTAGAAAAAGAATAACACGAATAACACAAATCAATGTTACTAACTCAACATGAAATCTCTTTCTTTTTTTATGCTATATTGAAATTTATGTTACACTTACGTCACTCCTCTTTCGAATCTTGCAGCACAGTATAAATATGAAATTTGGCTAAAGATTTACGTGACTGTTCTCTCGAATCTCGTCGTGCAAAATAAAGGATTCCACAAAACAAAAACATAAATTCAATAAAGATAGTTCTTCAAACAATTATAAAGTAAAAAATTAAAATTACAACATCACAATAACACAAAATACTCTCAACATACAAGACTTAGACATTTAGTTCACACTTAAGGAAAACCAAACACAATAAAAAAGATCTTGCAATACACGATGATTAGAATCAACATTGTAGGAATTCTTTACCGAATTTTTGCTCTAGCCGCCAATCTTCTTCTTTTCCTCTAGTCGTTCCTCCTCCGAATGATGAAGATTATTATGATAATAATGATCCCCAGTACTGGCCGAAATTCCTCCTATTTATCCTCCTCTTGTGCTAGCCGAACCCCCTAACTTAGTCCCTCAAAATTTATTCAAGAGAGAGATCACAAAAAATCGTTTTCCTTTTATATAAATTATCCTCTTTAATGAGAAATCTTTTGAATGAAATATGATTGCCTTACTTCTTCTTTCTTCTTATTTGCTGCTTCCAAAATTGAGTTTGGTGTGTAGTGCTTGTTCAACTGGTGGACTATAGTGATCTTTCTCAGCTTGAGTACACATTGGTTGCTCTGAGGGCTATAGGCTGGTTGATATTCACGACTATCTCGATATCGATCATGTTAAGGGTGAACATCATGTCGGATCCACCTCCATTTCTTGAAGTTCGATCAGGGGCGAACCTATATTAGGGCGAGAGTGGGTGGCCGCCCACACTGGAAATTTTTCGCGGAATTAGGGATTGCGAGCGAGACTGCGGAAGCGAGCGCTATTTTTCTTCCTCTTCTCGCCAGTCACCGAGGTTTCCTTCCTCTCCTCAGACAGAAGTTTCCTTCCTCTCCTCACAGGGGTTTCCTTCCTCTCCTTGCCGAGCTTTCACAAGTTCTCTCGTGACTGTTCTCTCTCGCGATCAACTTGGTACCCTAACTTCCCTGTTCGAGCTTCTTCCCTCTTACTGTTCATCTTCAACATCGCTTATCTTCTTCCGCGTATCTCGTTTTGCAGAAGCTGTCGATCTTGCAGTAATTCCTTCTAGAAATCATTGTTCCCTCTAAGAATCTTAGGTAATCCCTTTCTGTACATTTCAGATTATTTTAGAGGTTCTGCTTTTCTTGCAATTTGTCCGTGAATCAGTGAATGCTAACTTATTTCCGCGCTTAATTTCCTAGGAAGATAAAAAGATCTCAAATAAGATAAATATATTGTTTTAAATGGAGAAAAATTAGGAAGTTTTTATTTTTTTTTATTGATTGCCTACTAATTGATTTTGGCTTTTACTTGGGTATTTAGTTTAGTTTTGATTTCATTCAAGTCAAATTAGTCTCGATTCAAGTTGTTGATTCAACTTATGATGCATGAGTTCTTCATTGTTGTCATTCTCATCACACTGTTTGAGTCACTTTCTTTTATGATTGGTTGTATTTCAAATTTTTTATCTTGTAATTTCTTTTCTTATGATATACATATTATGTGGTCTTGTATTTTGTATGTAATCCCGATATAGAACCCTAAGAGCAAAGCCCAAATCTGACGTTGCATTACAAAATTCCATTGACTGCTAATTATTTTGGACCTTCATCTAAATAAGTCTTCCACATCACTACATCCAATTCAACCACTACCTCTACTCTATCAAGCAAGACTTGGCCAACAGATTTCTTTAATCAGCAAAGTCAACCCACTCCCTTCCCAATAGTTGCCCATCGGAGCCCAGTGAACCGAATGATCAATTAGGTTTCACCACGGCTAAAATTCAAAGCTCATTTCCTAGATTTAAACATTAAGGGACAATAAATGAAATTCTTTATTTATTTATTTTTAAACACATTTTTTTTAAAAAAATTTGTGATATTAATATATTATTGCTATATTTTTCGTGCAAAAAAATTTCTTCAAGTTTTTAAGTTCGCCCACACAGAAAAAAAAATCCTGCATCAGCCACTGAGTTTGACCGTATTAGATTTTCAATGACCGTTATATTATTATGATATGTGAGAGTGTACGGTAAAGAGAGGAAAAATTAGAGGCAATAAGACAACATTGGCTAACAAAATCCAAAAAATGACGCTAAGTACAAAATTCAGACGCGTCAGCACGCAACATCTTTGGGCAGATTACGTGTCACGCAATTAGTGATCCTCAACGTAAGAATGAACACTAATTATACTTGAGCCTTTCGTAGATCCACCATCTTTGAGCGAATATATTACTAGAGCTCACACTGCCATCCAAACACTTCTGTGTATCTCTCTAACCTATTGTGCAAGCACTATTTTTGAATGAATGATTGCACACTAGTCTCAGAGAACTTTTTAAAACATGTGAAACTATAATCTCAAAAATTGACTTCAAGCGGCAACTTTGGGGGTTACAGATCTTACTAATCTATGAGACTCTCACACCGGAATATCTAAATATTGTCCTCAAATTAATTATTGTTTTTTCTTGATGATGCACGGGTAGGGGTGCAAACGAGTCGAGATCGAGTCAAGCTTGGCAAAATTTTCAAGCTCGAGCTTTTCATTTCGAGTTCGAGCTAAATGTCAACTTATCGAGCTCGAGCTCGCGAGCTTTTTTGCTCATGAGCTTTATTTTCTTTTATTTATTTATTTTTAAAAATGTATAAATAAAAAACTCGCGAGCCGGCTCGCGAGCTTATGAACAACAGTAGATGAGCTCGAGCTCGAGCTCGAGCTCGTCGAGTTCCATAGGCTCGAGCTCAAGTCGAGCTTTTTTCGAGCCGGCTCAACTCAACTTGCACCTCTATGCACGGGCACTTAATCAACCAAAGAAAACACGATTTTTTTTGTCAAGAACTGATTAATTAAAGGAATTGTTATTAGTATCACATAAATAGATATTTGTAACTCATTGATATTTGTACCTAAAAATCTAAAATAGATATTTGTACTCATAATTAATATTTGTACTTATACATAATTATATTAAGAAAACCGATGGTGTCTCCTGAGAGGCGTTAGCCGCGCCCGCACACCATGCATGAGGTGTGGATATCCTAACCTCCCCCGATGTAACCAAAGTCGCCGTCGTCCCAAACCGTTCTCGCTGCCGGCGCGCCAACAACCATCATCGCCGTCGCCGCAAACCACTATCGCCGTCGCCGCAAACCGCCATCTCCGTCGCATCAACCGCCATCACCGCCGCCGCGTCAACCGCCATCTCAGCCGCCGCGTCAACCGCCATCACTGCCGCCGCGTCAACCGCCATCATTATCGTCGTCTCGCCAAACGTCAGGTCATCGAAAGGATCTCAGACGACTCACCATCGCCGTCACCGTAAACCGTCATCGCCGACGCCGCACCGAAACCGCCACCGCCGACGCCGCACCGAAACCACCATCGCCGCCGACGCGTCAACCGCCATCACCGCCGCCGCGCCAACCGGTATCATGTGTCTTCGGCTTATAACACGTGAACTTGATATTTGTACTTATACATAATTATATTAAGAAAATCGATGGGGTCTCCTGAGAGGCGTTAGCTACGCCCGCACACCATGCATGAGGTGCAGATATTCGAACCTCCCATGACATAACCAAAATCGTTGTTGTCACAAACCGCTATCGTCGCCGCCGCGCCAACAGCCATCATCGCCTCCAGCGCGCCAACCACCATTGCCGTCGCCGCAAACCGCCATCACCGCCGCCGCGTCAGCCGCCATCACCGCCATCGCATCAACCGCCATCCTCGCCGTCGTCTCGCCAACCGCCTAGTCATTGAAAGGATCTCGGACGACCCCCCATCATCGTCGCCGTAAACCGCCATCGCCGACGCCGCACCAAAATCGTCATCACCGACGCCGCACCGAAACCAAAATCGCCGCCGCCGCATCAATCGCCATCATCGTCGTCGCACCAACCGGTATCATGTGTCTTCGACTTCTAACTCGTGGACTTGGGAGTGAGTTATTGGACTTAAACTACTCTGTTGTTATGCTAGAACATACACATACGATCTAAAATGAACTATTTATAGGTTGACCAACCAAGTTCGGTATTCATCACACAGGGTCATATGAGTTGCTCGTCATGCGACTATTCTTAGAGCATTGTGGTAGTCAAAATAGCTATTTTAGCACAATTAAGAATTGCTTGCTTGTTTTCGTGACAATAATCACTGCACTCTTTCATGTCAAATGCGGGTGCGATGTATTTCTCTGATGTATAGATTTCTCATATTAAAAAAACTATTTTCACATGTTCATCAGGAGTCAGGAATGACCGGAGAATTGTGGCGAAATATAAGGGTCGTTAGACGTCGAAGGAGAAAGGAAGCGTCGGCGAGGAGATGGGCGAAAGGCGCGACGGAATGGAAGGCGTCACGGGCGGCGAGATATTATCAAACCGCCGGCGAGAGACTGCGAGCGGAGAGACAAAAGTTCGGCTGCGGAAGTTTAGGGCTTGAAAGAAATATAAACGAAGTTTGTGTTGGGTATAAATATCAGGTAGATTTAGGGAAAAAAATGCTAAAAATTGAATTATTCTGCATATGAATATCCAATTGTGACGTGCGAATAAGAATTCCTTTAATTAATGCACCTTAGGTCTAGTCTCTATACCTAATTCTCTTACAATTTTCTTAATGAATTTTAAATCTCGTGTTCTTTAATTAAGTTGATTAAAAAAATGATTTACTTCAAAATTATGATCCAGATCAATAGATTTGAATTAGGTTCGCTCTAAAAACTACTTTTATATAAAAAAGAAAATTAGGCTGAAAATGGAAACGCTTCCTTTAGAGATGATTAGGTTTGGTGTTTTCCTCAGGCGACAGGAGGAGAATAAGAGCTTTTGAAATAGAAAGGGGGAGATTGTGGTTGAAATCCCTCCGTTTTCCTCCTTTTCTCATAACACGGCGGGTACAAACGGAGCAAACGCCGCCGCCGGCCATTTGATTATCCGTCGTGCGGCGGCATTTGTCCCAAATGAAGAGCTCCAAACACTCCGCCAAATGAAACCTAAATTCACATACTAATTTTTTTTGTGTAATCTAGGTAATAAACAGGAGACAAATTTCCAAATTTAATTCCTACTAATGCAACAATTGCTTCTAATAATAAATCCCTTAAAGCTGCAAACTTTATATATAGTGAAGCCGTAATGGCATCTGGGAGACTGGGAGCAATCTCTAATGGCTTCTTGGATCGCAATTATTACTGCGGGCATGGCCTTGCTCAGCTTGTTGATGCCGCCGGGGCCTGATCCGGCGGTATCAGCGCCGGTGAGCACCGACCCTGTCAACTGTTTCGACAAAAACCCAAAGCTGAAATGTTGCCCGCGTCGTAGTTCTACAGAGATCGTCAACTTCAAACCCGAACCTCGGGCATCGCCGCCCCGAATCCGGCGGCCGGCTCACGCTCTGCGCCCAGAAGCGGCGCGGAAGTATGAGAAAGCGATCGCGCTGATGCGGGCGCTGCCGGAGGATCATCCCTGGAACTTTATCCAGCAGTCTAACGTTCACTGTGCATACTGTTCCGGAGGCTACGTCCAACTCGGCCTAAACATCACCCTCGACGTGAGAATTACTCTGCTTTTGCTCTGCTTTTCCTCTGCTTTTCCTCTGCTTTTGCTATAATTTCAAGCAGTTTTAAGTTTAAAAATCGGAGATTTTGAGCTTTGCAAAACAGAGTCCTTTGTTTGCCTTGCAATTATGCGATATTTCTTATTTATTTATAAGGTTTATTTAATGGGACCTCCCCTTCAATTTTGTATAATTACAGCTTGCACCCCTCTAACTTTCAAAATTACATTTACCCCCTTCATTGTTTACATTTCATAACATCGGTGCACAAAAAGACCCCCCTTGAAGATTTACTGCAAGGCAATACTTTTGTGCATTAATGTTATGAAATGTAAACATTGAGCAGAGGTTTTTGTAATTTCAAAAGTTAGAGGAGGTGCAAGCTGTAATTACGCAAACTTCAAGGGGAGGTCCCGGTAAATAACCCTTATTTATAATTTACAAAGTCTGTCTCTCAGTATACATTCATGCAGTACATACATATTGTACACTTCTATTCATATACATACAAGCATACATACGTAATTCTCTCCTTACCTCCATATATTGTACATCATACATGCATGATGCATGCCTATATATCTAAATTATTTCTTTCCCCTTCTCTTCACCCTACCTAAGACTCTCCTTATAGAAAGAGGCCTTCAACTAATTAGTCTCTCTTCTAGTCTTTTCAAAGGAGATCCTCTCCATTCTAGATGAACTAGAGAGTTCCTTTTGATTGTGAGGATGAAATACTTAATTATCTAAGGAGAGATAATTTTTAAAGATGTGATGCATAGAATTCAAGCAGGTTGGTTGAAATGGGGAGACGCGTCAGATATCGTATGTGATCGTAAAGTATTATTAAAACTTAACGACAAATTTTATTGTATTGCAATTAGACCTGCGATGCGCTCTATTGTTCTTAGTGTATGAGCATAAAATTGGGAGTTGCGGAGAAGAGAATGCTTAGGTGGATGTGTGGACACAAGAGACTGGATCGATAAAATTAGGAATGAATGTATAAGGGATAAAGCATGAGTGGCACCGATTGCAGAGAAGATGCAAGAAGCTCAACTAAGATGGTTTGGACACATACAAAGGAGACCATTAAAGACAAATGTTAGGCGTTGTGAGAGTTTAGTCATTAGCTAGCTAGACATGTTAAACGGGGGAGGGTAGACCAATAAAGACTTAGAATGAATCTATAAGAAAAGACATGATGTACTCGAGCATCAGTGAGATTATGACTAAAGATAGAGCACAATGGCGACAAAGGATTCATGTAGCCGACCTCACTATAATGGGATAAAGGCTTAAGCGTTGTTGGATAAAAAAAATAACAACATGAAATTATTTAACCCCTTGAATAAAAAAAAATCTAAACTCTAACAACTTGTTCCAAATCAAGAGGTTCCAATACCTCTTTCCCAATTTCCTTGCCTCTCTTTCTTCATCTTTGTCTACATGCATATGAATAAAATATAAATTATAAAATAATAGGTCAATATAAAACACAATGTTATGTCATGAAGCTTCCCAGAATAATAGATAAGCAGCATATAAATGAAATTTTGTGGCAAAATACATAAATTACTTCCTGAAATTAAGCTTATGTTAGACTTAGGACCCTCAGTTTTTTTTATTGATCTTGAAAATTTAGACTAAGGCTGTGTTTGGTGCGGCTTATCGCGGTTTATTTGTTCCGGTGAGGTTGAACAAAACTTTATTGTCATAGCAAAATTTTATGCCTCAAACTAGTTTCTTTTTTTGGTAACGGTAGTAATATTTGTCATACCAAACATACAATGACACTTTCGTCCAACCTCACCGGAACAAATAAGTTGCGATAAGTCCCGCCAAACGCAGCCTAAGGCTCCGTAGCGGCCATGAACATGGGAGTTAAATTGTCATTCGTTAACGCCCATCTAAGGAATTTCATACACTTTTATGTTCAAACGGATGATATTTGTTGGGTGATCCTTAACGAATGCCGGTTTAACCCATGCATTTTGCAACCGCCACCACCATGCCAAACGGAGCCTAAGCTTGAAATATGTCTTTGAACAAACTTTCTGTGAGATTTTAACGGTTTTAAATGACTGAGGAACTATTGTGGCGGCAATAGCACATACTATGTGAATATTAATTCATTAAGAATTGAATAAAATAATTTAAGATTACTATTTTATAACATATATAAGCTTTTGATCCAAAATAAGCATAAATACTTATATTAATTTATTTCCATTATTTTAAAAATAAAATAATAACACAAATATCTCCATCAACCTCATATCACCGCATTAGGATAAGGATGCAAATTTGGCCCAGGCCCAGGTTTGCCTGGGTTTGAGTCCGGGTAGGCCCGGGTTTAGTTAGGTCCAGGCCAGGCCTAAGGGGGCTCATAAGGCCCCCCTTGTTTAGTCAGAGCCCGACCTAATTCCTAGGTCGGGCCCGGGCCGGGCCTAGAACCGCCTGGGCATTAAAGTCCACTTAGTTGCTGGGCGGCCAACAATTTAATGTTGGGTGGACAACTATTTAATGCCGGTGGCCTAACATTTTTTGCCGGGTAACCATCAATTTAATGTCGGTCGCACAACATTTCTTCTGGATGGCCAACATTTAAATGATGGCATCCCAACATTAGCCGCTTGAGCTTATTCGGGGGTTTGCTTGGGCCTGGTCTAATAGACTCAGGTAGTCCCCCTTGTTATTCTGAGACTCGGGCTTGACTTAAGCCTGGCTTGAGCAAGACCCAGCTTGAGCCTAACATCAAGAAAGCTCACGCCCGGGGGGCCGAGGCCCGCATGGCTTGTTTTTGCACTCCTACCTTAGAGACCGTTTATAAAAATTTATTAGATACTACTCCAACGATTAATTTCAAACTTAGGCTCCATTTGGTTCGGCGGTGGCGGGTCGATCCGGTGGGTGGAAACGGAGCATTCGAACCGGAGGGGGAAGGTGGCTGCTCCAAACAGAGCTTTTTTGGGCGTTTCTCAAGACGGGTGGATGGAAACGGAGCAAATGCCGTCGGAGGTTCATTTGTTTACCCTCCTTCTTGCAGCCTTTGCCCAAAACGGAGCAGCGAAACGCCCAAACAAATAGAGCCTTAATATATATATATATATATATGCTAATTGCAGGCTTACAAAATAAAATTGAAATATACATCATAGTCATTAAGAATCTGTTTGGCCGGGTTTTTTTTTTTTTTGATTTGATGAGTTTTGAAAAAAAACATCACTATCATAAAATGAGAAGACAATGATTATGACCGCAGCCCAAAAAAAGAAAACTACTTTAAATGGAGTTCCTTAAGTGAGGTCGTGCGTTCACGAACGACTGTTCCTAAAGTGAGGTCGTGCGTTCCTTAAGACGATGAAGTTCCTTAAGTGAGGTCGTGCGTTCACGAACGACAGTTCTCAGCCACCATGCCAAATGGAGCCTAAATGCAATAATAAAACATTTTTTCAGTATTTTTAAATGTCTGAAGGTTGAGCACATGCCTTAAAGAACCATACAGATATTAGTCTAACTTTCTGCCTGTTTCATTCTTTTTTAGATTATCAAATTAAATAATCTTACAAAGCATATGATAATATTCTTGCCCAAGTGTAAAGTTTTCCCCCATCGATCTGCCCTTCTGCCGTAAGAATTTCTTGCATAAAATGGCAATTATGTTTTAAATTATATCCTTTTTCCTTTATATGCTGCTCGCTTCCATATGGCAACAGAAATAATGGATTGCTATGTCCACAATAAACATATTAATCGTGACATCTTAACTTTACATACTATTATTGTGGGTAGCGCTTTCTCGGTTTGGAAGAATTGATTAGTCTTAGCTCGAAAGTGAGTCAAGCGTGCAAATAATCAAATGAGAACCAACAGCAGATATAACAGGTCTTTTTACGTGGAAAAACTCGGAAAAGGAAAAATCATGGATTGAGTCAGTTTTGTGCCAACCAAATCCACTAATTTGTTTCAAGTTACGAGTCTTTGAATTTTCGAGAGGATAACAGATCATCACTCATAATACAACTACTTGAAGATGGAAAAGAAGCGGAGTCTCCATTTGTGCTCGTAGAAGAGATTTTTAGAGTAGGCGCTGGAGCAGATGCTTGAGCAGACGCTTGAGCGGGCATTTGAGCTGACGCTTGAGCAGGCATTTCAGCAGACCCTTGAGGAGAGCTGGTCAAACTTTGAAGGAGATCTCCAAGTCGTTGTTGAAGAAGGACTTGAGAACTGATGTAGGTTTTCAAATTCCGAAGGAGATCTCTGAGTGTCTTCGCCAGAAAACTTCAGAGATCTCTTTATGATTGTTTGTCTTCAAATGAAGGTACGCAAGCTTTTTTAGAGTTTTTTTTGGGTACATATACGTACCGGGCGCGAGAAGATCTGACAGTCTGATCTGTCAAAATACGGTCATAAATACACATACGGTCGTAATACATGGGTATTACGACCGTATTTTGACAGATCGAACGGTCAGATCTTCTCGCGCACGGTACGCATACGTACCAAAAAAATGTCGGCATTTTTATAGTTTTTTTGAAGGGTGCTCTGGTAATTACATCGTCTTGAAGTTTGAATTGACAAATGAGGTTGACACGCTCCTGATCACATAAATAACCAGTTTTTGAAAAACGATGGGCGTGCTCCCCGGATGGTCCCCGAAGGTCTGCCGATGGCGAAGATGACTGGAGATTGGCGGTGTTGACAAATGGTGGTAGCAGAAGGTCGGCGTGTGTGGGGAGCGCAAATGTTGTGCCGGAGCAGGGGCGCCGGGTGCGTGCTAGGGAGCATGTGTTGTGCATACGGTGGGGGTGTGCGCATGCATTTGTCATGCGCGTGTGCGGGACCCCAATTGTATTCAGGCTTGTTGCTCGCCAGGCTCGGGAGCGTTCTCACCTAGTTGACTCGGCCCAAACTGATGTTCCGGTCGAAGCCTTAGTTTTGGCTAAGTCATCTTGACTTGGAGGGGCTGAAGAGCGCCATTCGTGCTGAGCCTTCGTGGTATGCTGCCATTGAAGTTGCTCTCCCAAAGTTGGAGCACTTCCACCTCCGGCGGTATACGCCCGGTAAGCATTTTTTGAAGACGAGAGATATTCCACAGAGAAGAGAGATATTCTGCCGCCTGAGAAAAATTTTTCGCCAAGGTATAGTAGATTTTGATGTCAGATGACGCTAAGGGAATCCATCACACATATTCAAGGATGATGTTATAGGCAGATCAACTTTGGCTAATGACAGCTCAAAGTTAACGACAGACCGATAATATTAATGTCCGACCAAAAATTTAATTGGCAAACCAAACATAAAATTCATAGCTGGAAGATCGTGAAACCTGTTTTGCATGCTCTTACGTTTTCAACATAAATGAAAACAATTTTTTCTCCCAAATTAGCCACATGTGCCTCTGCAGTCAAGTGAGACTGGAAACTCCTTCAGGTGGCTAGAATACGCCTCTCAGATCCTATAATATACTGTTGGAGTTTTTGTGATCTAGAAGTAGTCAACGAGTTAATATCGCTACCAACTTAATATGAGTTTATGGGATCACACGTAATAACGTACGAGAAATTAGATAATTGATCGAGATGACTCGACTCATAAAGTTTATGGGTGTAAAGGCAAACTTAGTTGATTAGAAACTGTAAGACAGTTTGTCGGCTAGAAAGAATTTGCTGGTAGGAAGGCTTGTCGACAGGATGGTCCAGTTTATATAGCTGATGCAGCCGATGTAGTCGATGCAGTCAACATGACATGCAGTCGATGCGGCCGATATTTTTGAAATAGCTGTTTGACAGCCTGCCGACTGGATGGTCCAGCGGATGCAGTTGATGCAGTTGATATGCATGCAGTCGATGCAACCGATAAGATTGACTGCTTGGATTTAATTCGAAGTCAAATATCGGCCTGATGCACCTTTCTACTGCCTTATGCCCTGGACCCGGTTCGACTTTTCTTTGGGTAATTTCTGTTAAAGTCAAACACAGTTCACCGAACATTAAATATAGATATAATTTCAGGGTTAGGACAAACAATTTTTCCTCCTTTTCCCGAGCCCTAATTTCGGAAGAGTTCCGTGCGGCGAACCTGACGGCGGCCTCCCTCTGCGAATCGGAGCCCTTGTGCAGGCGCGAACATAGCAGTTCGGGGAGACGATGACCTCATTCATCCCTTCCAGCCTATCCTCGTGTGACGATAGAGAGGTGTCTCTCTCGTTAGTGTGGAAATCCTGTAAAGTCGCTGACGCTATTCTGTGTTCACGGACTCTACAAAACAGGAAGATTTCCTTGGAGCTTCTGGATCGGCTTTGTCTCAATCCTGCACGGGTATTTTGCGCCTTCAGATTCCTACTTTTTGATTAATGTTTCATCGCAATATCCAGTTTCTTTTTAAGATTTTCTAGAACTTTATTCCAATGCGCACATGTGATGTGATGTTCCACCCACAATAGAAAACCCCATAAATGCATCCTATCCTACTAACAGAGAGCCTAAAATCTCTGTTCTGGTCCTTCTGGATGGGAATGGATGTAAATCTATCTGCTCATATAATCACCCATATTTAGGCTTTGTTTGGCGCGGCATTTGGACCTGTCATTTGCGGCAAACGGCGCCGCACAACGTGTGACCAAATGTCTGTCGTCTCCTCTCACCGTGTTTCCTCCCGCCGGCAGGGGCGGATCTAGAGGGGGGCCCGAGGGACACTGACACCCCAATTATGTTTCAAATTGATTCGTGTATTTGGATTCCTCTCATCGAGGCAATGAATTTTGACTGCTTATACGTCAAAAACGGTGGCCAGATGAGGGAGAAATAACTCCGATAAGATGAAAATGTTTAAATTTTTTTTTGAAGTTGATGGCTGACCCCTCATGTTAAAATTTTTAGAACCCAACGATGCATTTTTAAAAAAAAATTTGTGCACCCCCATTATCAATTTATGCACCCCAATTATTAATTTTCTGGATCCGCCACTGCCCGCCGAGTCATAAAAAATGAAGGAAAATTCTTCGTTTCGGTCGGCAGCCTCCTCCCTCTAACTTGATCAGCGACCCCGTCTTCTCCCGCCCCGTCTCCTTGAGCCTAGTCAAACTAAGTATTAATCAGTCAATTCTTTATTTATTGGGTTAAATAGACAAACAGTTGCAACATTAAATAAATGAGAACAAGGCCATTTCGGGATGATCTTCTTTAGGGCCCACGAAAATTTTATGCATTTTCTCCCTAGGAACTTATATTATTTAAAAGTAGGATTTTTCTGCACAAGAATTGTTCTTATTTTAAATTATATGTTTTATTTAAGTAAGAATTTATACAATTAGAAATAAAATAAAAAAAAATTAGACTAGAATTTGAAATGAATTTGAAATTATAGAAATCCAATTTTATATTAACAGTCCAATAAAAATAAATTAAACCTACGACCTTAGAATAAAATAAAGATGTTGTTATGTGCAATTTAATTTTGATTATGATTTCTTGATGACTTGTGAATCCGTTAAGGGCCCTGTCTGCACATAAATGTCTTGGTAATATTTTTGATAGCACAGTTTGCACATAGCTGAAATTAATTTGCGCATAAAAGCTTTATTTGGTGCAGTGATGACTGTTGTGAATGCATGCAGCGGTCATGGACCATCATTGTGAACGTCCAATCTCACATAAAAAAATTCATGCACTTTGCTCAAAATTAATTTATTTTCTTAATAGTAGTTGTTGCGGTTCGCTCAATGCTCTCGGTAGACCGGTTCCCGATCGGTCTGTTTTAGCCCCGGGTGATTGAGTACGCACACAGTCAAAGTAGAAACCGAGAAATTGTACACACACAGCTTTGACGTGGAAAACCCCGGAAAGGGAAAAAAACCACGTGGTCGGGTCTGTGCCAGCCAAACTCCACTATCTGCATCTGTTACAGCGCTCTTGTAAAGAGAAAGCGAGGGCGACAGGCCGCGCCTCGTTACAAATACTGGGGAGTTGAGAGAGCTCTCCTTGGCTGACAGGTCATCGCTTAGGAGTCCTGCACTTTGATGTGCGTCTTTCTTGAGCGCTTGCTCTTCTGGCTTGCGCGCCGCAGGATGCTTGCGCTCTATGCCTCGGACTGAGGAGGGCTGCCTTCACTGGCCCTTCGTTTCCTTCCTTCTCTGGGCGGCGTTCGCAGAAGAACCTGCCAAGTTAGTGAGTGAAAGAGGAACGGAGGAGGAGAGAAGAGAGAGAAGCTCTGGGGGAAAGTAGCAACAAAGAGAGAGAAAGCGAAGGAGAGAATGAATCCGGGTCCCCCTGAAATGAACTATCAGGGGTGCTTATATAGGGTTTCTGAGGTGGTTGGGGGTGGTTACGGTGGTTAATCGCAGATCGGAGGGCCGCGATCGCTTGCGGCGATCGGAGGGCCGTGATGGCCCGCCATGATCGGACGGTGGAGAAAAGGCCGACCCACGACGGTGGTCGAAGGAGGCGCGTCGGCCGATGGCCTCCTGAGGGAGGGGGCGGCCGGCTGCGAGGAGGCGGCAGGCCACGGTTGGCGGCCCCGGCTGCCGACCGCAAGGGGGCAGCCGGCCACGGACAGCCGGCCGCGGCCGCCGGCCGCGAGGAGGCGGCCGGCCACGGTTGGCGGCCGCAAGGGGGCGGCCGGCCACGGTCGGCCGGCCGCAAGGAGGCGGCCGGCCGAGGCCATCAGCTGCAAAGGGACGGTCGTTCCTGGACGGCCGGCCGTGGCCGCAGGACGCAAGGAGGCGGTCGGCCGTGGCCGCTGGCTGCAAAGAGGCGACCGGCCCCAGACGGTAGGCCGCCGGCCGCAAGGAGGCGGCCGGCCGCGGCTGCCGGCCGCATGGGGGCGGCCGACCGCTAAAAGGGGGGCGGACGACCGTGGGAGGCCGGCCACCGACTGTCGCCCGCCCGTAAAGATGGCGGCGGCGACGGTTGCGATTTGGCGCGAGGGAGTTACGATCCGGTGCGCGGGAGTTACAATCTGGTGCGCGGGAGTTACGATCCGGTGCGCGGGAGTTACGATCCGGTTCGCGGGAGTTACGATCCGGTGCGCGGGAGTTACGATCCGGTGCGCGGGAGTTACGATCCGGTGCGCGGGAGTTACGATCCGGTGCACGGGAGTTATTATAATTATCTATAAATTAAAGGGTACCCATCATTTGCCCCTCAAAATTCCGTCGTCTTGGAGCGAACGGCAAGCGCGAGAACTTTTTTCTTTGCAACGGAGCTAGGCGGCGATGGCCGGAATGGGTGCTAACACCAAGATGGGCGGCGACGGCAATAGTGCTAAGGTAAGAATCCGAACGAAGAGAAGGTCTGGGTACCGGACGATGACCCCGCGCGTGCGCGCGGGGCCGACCCCGCGCGTGGGCGCGTGGGGCTGAATCCGCGCGCAGGGCGCGCGCGGTGCGGCCGCTCTGCTTACGAGTGGCTCGGCTGCAAGTGCGTGCTAGGCCTGCGCGTGCTTTGTGTGCATGCATGGCTCGTATGCGTGGGCGTAATGTGCGCTTGGACTCGCTTTTCTGACCTTACTTTTCTTTTCTTTCAGGTTTCCAAGCGGGGTGTGCAAAGCCGTCCTATGCGGCTGCGCTCGAGTCTCCCCCTCGAGCACGTGGATATTTGGAGGAGGCGCTTCAACCTGCCCCCCTGATTTGGAGGTGCGGATCCCTAGTCCTGAAGAGCGGGTGCAAAACCCTCCACGAGGCTGGATGACTCTTTGTGAGTCGTCACTTCGGTGCGGTTTTCGCCTTCCGGCTTGTGAGGAAGTTGCCGAGATTCTGAAGTTCTGCGGGATTCCTGCGTCGCAGTTTACCCCTCTTGGGATGACGCGGATCATGGGGTTGATTGCATTCTTTGGCGAGCGTGGATCGAGGTTTTCCTTAGACATTTTCAAGGATTGGTGTGTGGTGCGCGCCGACGGCGGGGGCCGCGTGGACGTCCTCAACAACAAGCGGTGGCTGGAGTTTGAGACCCGGGCGGATCGTCGCCACGGGAATACCTTGTTTGGATATGTCAGGAACCCAGGCGGATTGCCAGAGGTGTGGAACGTGCTTCCGGACCTTTGTCGACGTTCTAGAGGACACGAGCGGGAGTTTACTCCCGTCCTTGGTTTTGCAGAGCTCCGAGAGCTGGGGAACATCTTGTACAACATCTCTACTTTCATTGATGAGAAACGCTTGCTGTTATGCGGGTTGTCTGCTGATTCAGGACGTGCTGCCGCCATCCCTCTCTCCCGTGACAGGAAGAGGAAGCTAGTGGTTGGAGGCCGTGGAGCTGAGGAGGCGGGTCCTAGGCTTCTGCCGCGACAGGATGTTCTTCCGGAGGGGGCTTCCCCTTGCGGCTCTAGAGTTGGAGGCGAGCCGGATGACGCGGATCTTGAGGTCATGGGGTCCTCTGCCCCCTAGGCCTCCCCAACACAGGTTGCAGTGCGGCATGTGGTGAAAGGAAAGAGTATCCTCTTCTTTGGAGGCGATGAACCATGCGGTATGTGCGATCTCAACTTTTGAGTAGCGGTTTTTAGGGAAAGCTCTTCTGACTTGTCCCTTTTCTTTTGCAGATGGAGACTCAGGCGAGCATTGCGCTTACGTGGAATGACCACTACGTGAGCCTGAAGGACGGCTACATGGCCCTTCAGGGTGAGCTCGGAGAGGCGAAGAGTTCCCTTTCGGATCTGAAGGGGCGACGAGAGCGCGATATTTCGCGACTTAGGAAGATTGGGTCCGAGCTGCGGTGCGAACTAGAGGACGTCAAAGCTGCACACAGGGCTGAGAAGACGGTTGCGGAGGAGACTTTGCGTCTTCTAGATGAAGCTCGGGCAGAGCTGGAGTTATCCAGGGCGGAGGTGATGCGGCTTTCCTCCGCGGAGCGGGAAGTTGAGTTGAAGGCGGCTGGTCTGGCAGAGTACCGGGACTCTGTGGATTACATGCGAGACCGGTGTCTGATCTCGGAGGAGGTCCGCGAGGAGGTGTGGACTCAGAAGGTGGAGCCACAGATGGAGGACTTGCGGGAAGTCGCTTTCTGCCAGGGGATGGCGAAGACCCTTCGGATGATGTCCCGGAAGCGGGGATGTGACGTTGCCGGCTTCGGTCTTGAGGATTTGTCAGAGGAGGGCGAGGCCGCTGAGTGACGGCTACATCTCTTTGATGCTCTTTGTTGATTTGTATACATGTACTTCTTTGTGTTGGTGGGCTTGTCTCTGTCGGTTTGTACCTTTGTACATTTTCGGTTTGTACCTTTGTACTTAATATGTTTGTTGAGTGGTTATCACTGTTTTTTCTTCTGATTGTTGTAGCCAATTGTTGTCTTAGCCAAGCACCAACTGCGAGGGGCGGGCCCTGTGCGGTGGAAGAGTATTTGCCCTGGATGGGGGGTGAAGAGTTATGAGAGCTCCGACCTATTGTCGGCGGGAGGCCATGTTCGTTCGAACCCCTGCGAGTTGCGGTAAACCCGATGTCATTGGAGGGGTGTGGCCCTGTAGACCCTGGCGACGTCGCAACTTACTACGAGGCGAAGGGCATCCCCTTGTTCTAGGGTAGAGAAGCTGAGACCATCGCGCCGCGGGCTGCGCATAACTGAGGGAGTTGGCTCCCGACGATGTCGCGACCTGTTTCATAGGAGAAGGGCGAGCCTTGCCACCATGAGAGCGAGGTCGAAGCCGCCGTGCTACAGTCTACGGGGGACTCAACGTTTGGTCCCTTTAGCGACTCTGCAACCTGTTGTTAGGCCGAGTACATCGCGCTGTTGACAACGCACAACTGGGGGAGCTGGTCTCCAGCGTTGTTGCAAACCGCTAGGCAGACGAAGGGCGCACGCCTGAACTGCGCCAGAGAGAGTGAAGCTATCGCGCCACAGTGTGGTTGTGGTTGGTTAAGATGTGGATTTAGCGGGGCCGGAACCCGATTTAGTTGCGATTGTAGCTTAGTTAGGCACCAGTCGCGAGGGGGGCAGGCCCTGCGAGGGTGGGGCGTCAGACTTCGGATGAAGGTGAAGAGTCATAATCCTCGGCCTATTGTCGGCAGGAGGACATGGTCGATTCGAACCCCCGCGAGCAGCTGATGGACCCTGAGGTTGTAATTACACCGATCGTGGGGGCTTTCCTAGGATGGCGAGGTGTCAAGCTTCGGATGCAGGTGAAGAGTCATAATCCTCGGCCTCTTGTCGGCAGGAGGACATGGTCGATTTGAACCCCCACGAGCAGCTGATGGACCCTAGTATTTGCAAGGCGTGGCCCCGAAGACCCGCACGACGTTGCAACCTACTACACAGCGAAGGCCGGGTCCTTGCGCCGGTGGAGTGAGGTCGAGGCTACTGCGCTGTGGGCTGCGCACAACTGAGGGAGTTGGTCCCTGACGATGTTGCGACCCGCTCCTTAGGAGAAGAGTAAGCATTTCTGCCATAGGAGAAAGGTCGAGGCCACCGTGCTACAGTCTGGGTGGGACTTGGTATTCGGTCCCCAGGCGACATAATAACCTGTTGCAAGGCCGAGGCTGTCCCGCTATGGGCCGCGATCAACCGGGGGTGATTATCCCCGACGACGTCGCAAACCACTGGACGGGTGAAGGGTGAACCTTTGATCTGCGGCAGGGGGATCGAGACAATCGTGCTACAGTTGCTCGCCGGACCCCAGGGGATGGATTCCAAATCGATCCTGCAAGTTTTAGGATTTAGTGACATCGCAATCACAGTATATAAATGTAAAGAGATGAGTTGTTTCATTTTTTCTTTAGCCTGGTCGCGTCATTGCACGATGACGGAATCCGAACCGCCAAGCAGGGCGCACGTCGACGGATCCCAGACCGCTTTGTGGAGCAGACGATCCTGGCCTCAGGGGGGTCTGAGGGACGAGATGTCCTTCTGACGTGTTTGATGCATGACAAGAGTTAAAATGAAAGCAGAAAAAGCAGTAAGCAGGATAGTTTGTGCACGAGGGTTTTCCTCGCGACTTTACAGTTGTCTATAGGTAGTTTGATATAAGGAAACGTTTTTAGGAGGCACGTTTGCCTCGGTTCTGGCACTTCTCCAGAGCGGCCTTTTAGATGCTGGTTCATGAGATGATCTCCGGCCGTGCTTGGTGCAGATAGCATGAGCGCGCCATGTCCTTGCTGCCCCTGACGACCCCAACTCCTGCAGGTGTGACAAACTTCATTGTGAGGTGCGGAATTGACGGGACTGCCTGGAAAGTTGTCTGGAGGTGGCGACCAAAAATCGCATTGTAGGGAGATTCTGTATCGACCGCCACGAATTGCACGTCGTGGGAGACCTGCTTTGGAAATTCTCCTAGTGTCACTGGAAGGGTGAGGGTGCCTGCCACGGACACGGGCGCCCCATTGAAGCCGTAGATGGGGTGTGATGCTGGACGAAGATTCTGCCTTTGGATTCCCATACTGGTTAACGCTCTACAACCCTGTATCCGGCGAGTGGGCTAACAGGAGCCAAACCGGCCGGCTCAGACCGCACCAGAGCCCCAGACGAGTTCAGCGGAGCATGCCGAGTACGGGCTCGGCAATCATCGGGCCGAGCTCGGAGTTTGTGGAGCTGAGCCCAACGAAAGGAAGTCAATTCATCGGGCGAGCAGATCCGGCCGAGTACGTGCGCGCCCAGAGCCAAGGGGCGGGCGAGTGCCAGTCCGCCCGTCACTCGCGAGCAGAGGCTTCAGAGCCAACTCGCCCAGGCCCAAGGTGAGACGAGCCAGGCCTGTGGCATTGGGTAAGGCGAGCTCACTCAACGCCTTCTCCCGTGGCATTGAGTGAGGCGAGCTAGGCCTATGGTATTGAGTGGGGCGAGCTCCCTCACCGCTTTTTACCTCGGCGTGGGGTGAAGCTTTTCCGCTCCAGTACTCGCCGCCCTTGCCGAGTGGACGCTATCTCGGGGCCATCTCCCCCCTCAGCTGTGGTGTATTTTTATCATGTTACCCCCTTTGGATAGTCTATAGTCCTCGAAAATAGTGAAGGTTGGATATTTGCGGACCGTCTTTTCTTATAAATAGGACCCAAGGGGTACCTCAGAAGGACACGTTTTCTTGTGCCTGGTCTTCTAGCGCTTTCTGAGGTACCTTAGCTTCAGCACTTGGCTAAGGAGGGGAAGCGCTCTGAGATCTTCCGGGTGTGTGGTGGGACCTCCGTGCTGGAGCCTTGGGTCTGTCCCTAGTCCTTTTTCCTTAGTCATTTGGGCTCGTGAGGAGAGAAGTAAGTGTGCGATCACCCCTTTCCCAAGGGTCGAACTCCTCAGAGACCGATTTTTCGGTTTTAACAAACGCAGTCATGAATATAACATTTACTGAGTTGTCGTTATCCACCAGAATTCGCTTTATGCGGAAGCTGGGGTTGTCGATTTCTGCTACAATAACTAGCGGGTCCTGGTGTGGTGTGCGGAGGCCCTGAAGGTCCTCCTCGCTGAAGCTAATGGTGGGAATGATTCCAGCCGCCTTGTCCTCTTGGGGAGCGGCGATGGAGTTGACCGTGGGAAAGGGAAAGCCGGAGATGACTTCCACAATCCCGATGACCTGCCTACCCCCCTGCGCTTCTCGGTGCGCAGGTGGAGGTTCTCTCCGCGCAGGCGGGCCCCCGTGCTTCTCTCGCACACATCCTTGCAGAAAATGCCCGAGTATTCCCTGCCGAACAAGGCGCTCTATCTCATCTTTCAACTTTACACACTCTTCAGTAGTGTGCCTGGTTCCTTGATGGAAGTTGCAGTACTTTGACGGATCAGCCTTTGGATTGGGCGGGAGCGCCCTTGGTATCTTGAGCGCCAGATCGTCCTGAATGGCATATAGGACGTTAGCGCGAGTGGTGTTGAGAGGGGTGTAAGTCCGGGGAGGCCCGTAATCCTGGCCTCTCCGGGGCTCCTGATTGCTATGCTCGATGCGACGGTTCTCGTCGCGCCTCTCTGCCGGTCTTCCGGAGGGCTGCTCCTGCTGCTTCTGCCTCTTTTGGCCTCCTTCAAACTGTCGACGGTGGGCCTCAATGGCCTCGTCCGCGGCTATCTGAACTTCCACTCGGTGTACCAAATCTGCATAATTGGGGAAAGTATCCCGCATTAGAGCGGAGTAGAATCTGCCTGGTCAGAGTCCCCCGAGGAAGACTCCTCGAAGGAGTTCTGGGTCTACCCTAGGGATCTGTCTAGCTTCTGTATTAAATTGGCGAAAAAACTCTTTCAAGGTCTCGGTTTCACTCTGTCGGATGTCGGAGTGGTGGGATGGATCCTTTGCGATCCTGTGATTGGCCAAGGACTGATCCAGGAATTGCTGGCTCAGCTGGGGAAAGTTTCTGATAGACCCCTCTCTGAGGGAATGGAACCAAGTGCGGGTCTGCCCCTTGAGGGTGGTAGGGAAGACCTGACAAGCAGTTCATCGGGAGCGTTGCAGAGGTGGAGGATCGTGTAGAAGTGGTTGATGTGCTCCCAAGGATCGTCCACTCCGTCGTACGTCTCGACATGGGGGATCTTGAATCCATGAGGGACGGGATAGGCCAATACTTAAGGAGCCAAGGGTGATGCCCCCCGAGCGCCATCGCTCGCCGGCCGACTGGTCCAAACTCTTCATCGAACATTTCGCGGAATGCTTCCCGAGTCATTCCTGCACCTGGCATTGCCGGGACCGGCTGCTGCTGATTGCTGAGGAGAGGGGCGATTCCCGCCGCCCTGATATGGCGAACAGGATGCTCGACGCTGTCGTGCCTTGACAACTCGGATTCTTCTTCTATGGCCCTCTGGCCTCCTGCTGGTTGTATTGGTAGATTTTCCTGAGTTGAGACCCCTACGGGCACGTGGGGGCCTGCGAGTTGTCTCAAGAGGGCGAGCATCTCGACCCGGATGTCTGGCGGGGGCGCCGCGTTCTCGGGCGGCGCCACCCCAGGTGCTGCGACGCCCTCTTGCGGTGGCGCGTTCGCTAGAGACTGCGACGCGGCTCGATCCTCCTGCTCATGCCGGATCGACCCCCTAGTCGTTCAGGTGCTCTTTCCGGCCATTCTGTCTCGCCCTGACAAACTTCTGAGTCTTCTCTTGCTTGCTGGCAATGTTTCCCACAGACGGCGCCAAACTGTTGCGGTTCGCTCAATGCCCTCGGTAGACCAGTTCCAGATTGGTCCGTCTTTGTCCCGGGCGATTAAGTGCGCACACAGTCAAAGTAGAAATAGAGAAATTATACATACACAGCTTTGACGTGGAAACCCCCGGAAAGGGGAAAAAATCACGTGGTCGGGTCTATGCCAGCCAAACTCCACTATCTGCCTCTGTTACAGCGCTCTTGTAAAGAGAAAGTGAGGGTGACAGGTCACGCCTCGTTACAAATACTGGGGAATTGAGAGAGCTCTCCTTGGGTGACAGGCCACCGCTTAGGAGTCCGTGCACTTTGACGTGCGTCTTTCTTGAGCGTTTGCTCTTCTGGCTCGCGCGCCGCAGGATGCCTGCGCTCTATGCCTCGGACTGAGGAGGGCTGCCTTCATTGGCCCTTCGTTTCCTTCCTTCTCTGGGCGGCGTTTGCAGGAGAACATGCCAAGATAGTGAGTGAAAGAGGAACGGAAGAGGAGAGAAGAGAGAGAAGCTTTGGGGAAAAATAGGAACGAAGAGAGAGAAAGCGAATGAGAGAATGAAGCCGGGTCCCCCTGAAATGAACTATCAGGGGTGCTTATATAGGGTTTCCGAGGTGGTTAGGGTGGTTACGGCGGTTAATCGCAGATCGGAGGGCCACGATCACTTGCGGCGATCGGAGGGCCGTGATGGCCCGCCATGATCGGACGGTGGAGAAAAGGCCGACCCACGACGGTGGTCGGAGGAGGCGCGCCGGCCGATGGCCGCCCGAGGGAAGGGGTGGCCGGCCGCTGCCGCGGCCGCAAGGGGGCGGCCGGCCATGGACGGCCGGCCGCGAGGAGGCGGCTGGCCGCAAAGGGGCGGCTGGTCCCGGACGGCCGGCCGCAAGGAGGCGGCCGGTCCCGGACGGCCGGCCGGTCCCGGACGGCCGGCCGGTCCCGGGCGGCCGGCCGCAAGGAGGCGGCCGGCCGCAAGGAGGCGGCCGGCCGCAAGGAGGCGGCCGGCCGCAAGGAGGCGGCCGGCCGCAAGGAGGCGGCCGGCCGCAAGGAGGCAGCCGGCCCCGGACGGCCGGCCGCGGCCGCCGGCCGCAAGGAGGCGGCCGGCCGAGGCAGCCGGCCCCGGACGGCCGGCCGTAAGGAGGCGGCCGACCGAGGCCGCAGGCCGCATGGGGGAGGCCGACCGCTAAAAGGGGGCGGCCGGCCGTGGGAGGCCGGCCACCGGCCGCCGCCCGTCCGTAAAGATGGCGGCGGCGTTTGCGATTTGGCGCGGGGGAGTTACGATCCGGTGCGCGGGAGTTACGATCCGGTGTGCGGGAGTTACGATCTGGTTCGCGGGAGTTACGATCCGGTGCGTGGGAGTTACGATCCGGTGCGCGGGAGTTACGATCCGGTGCGCGGGAGTTACGATCCGGTGCGCGGGAGTTACGATCCGGTGCGCGGGAGTTACGATCCGATGCGCAGAAATTATCATAATTATCTATAAATTAAGAGGTATCCATCAGTAGTCGTAACTTTTATGTTGCCAAACATAAATTTGACGATTTTGACTAAATTCACCGTAACAAATAAGTAGCCTCAAAAGCAGAATTTACCTAAAATTATGGACTTTTTCGTCTTTATTGTCTCTAGCAAACTCACCTAGCCAAACCCATTGTGTGTGGTGGACTTCAAAATGAATTCGAAATTTAAGAAAATCAATTTTATATTAGCAGTCCAGAAAAAAAAATTAAAGGCTTTTTGGGCACGATGGTGATTATTGATCGGCCGTTCATGAATGCTCGACCTCCTCTAAAAAATTTCTTATAATCTTTGTCTTGCCAAACATTGGCAACATACATATGTTTTTGAACTTCAAATAAAATAACGGTCGACTTCTTCGTCTTTTCTTCACCAGATTCATGGCTCCTGGCATTTTTTCACATGGCACCGAGCTTACCTCTACTTCTACGAGCGCATACTCGGAAAGCTCATCAACGACACCTCCTTCGCCATTCCATTCTGGAACTGGGATGATCCCGCCGGCATGAGCATTCCGGCCATCTACAGAGACAACACTTCCTCCCTCTTCAACCCCACCCGCTACCCCCGCCGCCCTGAACTTCACCGATCTCGGTGGCTGCGAAGGAGACGGCGCTCCCGGCTCCCTCGACAAGCAGAAGCAGTGCAATCTCCGCCTCGTCCGCCGTCAGTTCTTCGCCGCCTCCAATTCCCCCTCCATCTTCTTTGGCGGCCCATTACTCGCCGGAAGCAACAACTTCCCCTGCTTCAGCCCCATCGAGAATTCTCCACACAGCCCCGTCCACCTCACAACTGGATCAGACATGTCGGTGGTAACTAAGGCCGCCGTCGATCCCCTCTTCCTTCCCCACCATGCCAACATCGACAGGCTATGGGCGATATGGGACGGATTACAGGGGAACATCAGCAAGGTGTTCGACGACGCCGATTTCCTTGACGCCTCCTTCCTCTTTTGGGACGAGAAGATGCAGAGGGTGCGCGTTCATGTCCGCGACATAATCGACACGAGAAAGCTGGGCTACGTCTATGAGAATGTTCCTCTGAAGTGGATGAACATTGAGACGACGGTGGAGGATGAGACAAGAATCCTCTGTTCGCGAAATTTTTCTCAGCCGAATCCCGCCATTACCGGCGGCGTGAAATTCCCTTTGCCGCTGAGCTCCGCTGCGAGAGTAAAAGTGAGGAGGGCGCCGGGGGAGAGCGGTGGGGAGAAGCTTGTGGTGTTTGAGATAGAGTTGGACGGGAGGGACGAAGTGTGGTTTGATGTTTATGTGAGCAGAGTGGGGGGCGGCGGCGGACGAGCCCAGGCCGGCAGCTTCATCCACATGGAGAGGAGTTCAGATAAGAAGATTGCTATTACGACGGAGATGCAGGTAGGAATAGCAGAGGTTATAAAGCAAATTGGTGCCGCCGACGATGACCAGATTGTGGTGACTTTAGATCCAAAGATTGGGGGTGAGAAGATGACCGTTGGAGGAGTTTCCATCAAGCGGCCGTTGAACTTTTTGAATTCATGAACCTCACCTTTCAATTAAATAAGATCTTAATTGTATTTAAGCGTGTGTCTAGAACCAAAGGGATTAAAGACCTTTAGATTGTTACCTTTAATTAAATTCTGCTTGTTGTGTGTTTCCTCTTCCTCTGTTTTCCTCTGCTATAAAATCAATGCTGTAAGCAACGTTTGAAGAATTGAATGAATATGAAATTTCGGGTTAGTTTGATTGAGGGAGGAGCTGGCGGGTTCAAACGGAGGTATCGAACTGGAGGGGGAGGCGGGGCTGGAAAAGCTCCGATTTGGGGGCTTTTCCTCTGTCCGGCGGGTGCAAATGGAGCAAATGCCGCCGGCGTCCGTTTATTCACCCGCCGTCCGGCGGCGTTTGCTCCAAACGGAGACGGCGAATCATCAAACCAAACGAAGCCTTCATCTCTTTTTTGTTCTCTTGCCGTTCTCCGCTCCTACTTTCTCGATGCAATGACAACATTTCAAGTTAACAGTGGCATCAGAGCTCGATGATTCTGCATATATGCCAAAAATTTAGAAAGTATATATGAGCTCATCATATACGTATCAATCTTCCGCGTCTCAGTCCGCATCCCCTCTGTTTAATGGGGAAATGTTGGGGTGTGCATAAAATCGGGCCCGAGGGCCCGGACCAGTAAAAGCCCGGCTCGGCCCGCCTCGGGCCCAGGCCGGGCTATGGAGCCTAATAAGGCCCCATATATGAGCATTTGCCCGGCCCGGTGCCCGGCCCGGGCCAGGCCGGGCAAAGCCCGGTTTCTAGGCCCGGGCTAAGCCCGGGGCCGGGCCGGGCAAAGCCCGGGCCAGATTCCTACGCGGCTTTTAAAACTCCGTCTTTTAGGGGTATTTTCAGGAGAAGTGTTTAACATGAAAGTTGTAGATCTCGACGATATCTACAACTTTCATGTTGAACACTTTTTTATTTGAAGCCGTTTAGGCCCCCGATTTGGCACCCGAAAAAAATCACGCGGAACATTTCATTTTTCGGGTGCCAAATCGGGGGCCTAAACGGATTCAAATAAAAAAGTGTTCAACATAAAAGTTGTAGATATCGTCGAGATCTACAACTTTCATGTTGAACACTTCTCCCGAAAATGCACCTATAAGACGCAGTTAAAAAAGGCGCGTATTTCTTTTAAATTTTTTTTTTTTTTTTATAAAAACAGGGCCCGGGCTAAGCCTGGGCCCGGCCCTGGGGGCCTTAGCAGGCTCCCTCCCGGAGCCAGAAGCCCGGCCCGGCTGCAATCAGGGTCCGGGCCCGGTTCGGGAAAGCCCGGGCCTGGGAGGCCCGGTTTAGGCCCGGGCCCGGGGGGCTTTTTGAACACGACTAGGGAAATGTATGACCAATAGGCAATCAAAATGCAGATATTGTTTGACTCTCAAGAACTATGGGACATCGTCGAGAACGGGCCACAAAACAAGCGAGAAACAAAAGGAAGGAGAAGTAGAAATACTCGAGGGAGAAAAGAAGAAAAAATTTTGGGCACTGTTGATGATCCAAAATGCAATCATCTCAACCATGTACCAGAGAACCATGGGAGAAAAGACTGAAAAAATTGCTTGGGATATCCTCCAAGAAACATATCAAAGAAATAAGAAGGTAATTTTCATAAGACAGTCAAAATTGGAGGCAACATTTTGTTACGATGAACATAGCAGATGAGTGAGATGACAACTAATTTTGATTATATGCCTAAAATATAAATATCACCAATCAATTACTTAATCTTGGTGCTCACATTCCTAAAAATGAAAATATTCATAAAGTATTGAGAAGTTTACCAAGGTCCTAAGAGTACATTGCTGCAGCAATAGAAGAAAACAATGTTCTTGATGTAAAGTTTTGATGGGTTACACCATCATTTATAGAAAGTTCAAGCCCCCCCCAATGATCTCCATTCAAAGAGGATCATGGGTGGGCCCCACCCCCCATGATCTCTCATGATGGGAATTATGGGGGAAGCGGGCCCCGCTCCCTCCCTAGCCGCGGCCGGCCTCGGCCCGGCAAGGCTGTGGCCGGTCTTGCCGTCGCCGGCCACGGCCGCCCCGGTCGCGGCCTCCCTAACCGCGGCCGGCCCCGCTACAGCAAGGCCGTGGCCGGCCACGACAGCCCCGGCCGCGGCCGGCCTCGCCGCGGCAAGGCCGTGGCCGGCCACGACCGCCCTTGCCGCGGCAAGACCACTAGCGGGCCACCGCCATGAGCCGCCCGGCCGGCCGCTCCCGCCGTCGGCCGCCCGGCCGCCGCCACCGTTATGGCGGCTCGCCGTCATGAGAGGCCTCCCCGCCGTCCGATCCGGGGAAGCCCCTCATCGCCGTCCGATCAAGGGGGTAACCACCCACTATCCCACCACTTTAGTGGTGGGGCCCGCCATGACCTTCCCCTGGAGGCTATAAAAGGACTCTCAGGGGCTCCTCATTTCTCACTTTTTCCTTGTCCGGTTCTCCTTCTTCTTCCTCAGGTGAGAGCTCTCTCGCCTCCTTCATCAAGTCGTCCTTCGCTCACCGCCAGCCACCAGCAGCCACCGGCGGCCACCAGCGGCCACCAACATCCACTGTCGACTACGAGCACCCCACCAGCGCGCAGTTAGCAAGGAGACGCCCAAGACCGCGAGGAGGCCTAACAAAGAAGACAGTCGAGGCCAGCAAGCGCGCGCCTCCCGAGCGCACGCGCCAGAAGCATCTCACACTTTTCCATCGTTTAAGTCACTTCCGCGGAGCAGCCTGTTGCCCGCCAGAAGCTACAGTCTTTCTCTCTCCCCTCAAGTTGTAACGGGAGCGGCCTGTCGCCCCGATTCACCCAGTGTACTGTAATCACCAGAAGCTAGTGGAATTTGACCGGCACAGACCCGGTCACGTGGTTTTTTACCAATTTAAGTGATTTTTCCACGTCATCAAAACTTGTGTCTACTGTTCATCTTCATTGACTGTGTGCGCGCTCGACCGTTCCGAGAGCTAAGACGGTCCAAGAATTCCGGTCCGACTGGGACGTCGAGTCAGTCCGCAACAGTTTGGCGCCGTCTGTGGGAACACGAGTCCCAACATCATTCAAAGTGCAAGATCACAAGCATTTTCCCAGCAAAATTCAACCTTAATGGCGAAGAGAAGCACTCGTACCGCCAAAATCTTCGCCCTTGGCGGAAACTCTGAGCCCGCACGTTCACATTCTCTGGTGGACGTGCCACTAACTGCTGAAGCCACATCAACTCCTAATGCCACCCTGAAAGGACGCATCCGCCAGATGGAAGAACAACAAGTCAAATTGCTCTCCCTGCTCCGAGATATGAGAGCACCAGTCGAGCCGCAACCTCCGTCAATTCACGTCCCAACGCAAGAATTCCAGCAGAAAGAAGGACAAAAGCTCAGGAGACAGGAAGAGTCGCGGCAAGATGAGCCCCGCCAGCATAACCCTTCAACGACCGGGGGGCAACACCATCCCCAAGGATACTTTCCCCAAAGTATTGCATGCGCTAACGCAAGACATACAATGCAAAGTGATTCAAAATCCCTCCGACCAAGGAATCCTCAGCCATTCGAGCAAGCCGATTTGACGCCACCAGAAGAGCCTCTTCCTCCAACGACACATTGCATGCACAAAGAATATGACATAGAGAAGGAATTCTCAAGCACAAGCAGCTCCCCCGCACCCGCCGCATCACTCCAAGAGATGTACGACAATCACCTTGCCCGTTCACATTATAAATAGAAGGTTGGGAACGTAACATACCCCGACACCTCGACCACAGAGCAAAGACTCAACGAGTATCAGCCAAGCTATAATTCATTAGACTCCCAGACAGCACCAGGCTCGGAGGATAGCTCCGAAATCCGCAGTTTCAGCGGGACAGGCGACCCACTGGCACACCTAAAGTATTTCGAAACTATCATGCACACCCGCAACGCTTCAGATCAACTCACGATCCAAGCGTTTCTGACAACACTAAAAGGCAGAGCTCGAGCCTGGTCTTACTCCCTACAAGGAGAAAAGATTGACAGCTACCTCGAACTCGCCGCCCTCTTCATCAGAAGATTCATAAAACCCTTATCGGAAAATCCAGGACCAAGCGGAAGACAGAAAAGGAAGAAAGAGGAGGAACCAAAACAAGAAGAACGACCTCGCAGCAGGCATTGTCTCGCTAGTCGCCAACGTGGCCCTCCAAGGAGCGGGGGGCAACATCCATTTCAGAAATACACCCCCCTGAATACCACCCGCACTAATGTAATGTATGCGATTCAAAATGATCCAGTTTTCCAACGACCAAGGGCACCGCGGCCAAACCCCAAGGCTGACCAAACAAGATACTGTGAGAATCACCGGGGTCACGGACACAACACCAACGAATGCAATGAGCTAAAGGAAGAAATCCAACGACTGTCCAGCCTAGGAGCAGTTGATCAATTCCTATCAAGAAAAACATCACCTCCCAGTCAGAGTATGACACCTACAACAATCAGAATTGGCGAGCCATCTACCGAGTTGAACCAAGTTTTGGTGGACGCTCAGATCACCATCAATGTGCTGTTTTTATCAACACTCCTTCAGCTCAAGCTGACCACCGGCCACCTCAAGCTAATGTCTGCAAGCGCGCGCGTTTCGGGGAACAACCAGGTACCAGTTATCGACACCATCACTCTCCCAGTCACCCTCAAAGACTCGCACCGACAGACATCCTATGACGTACAGTTCGCCGTCATCCAAGCTGATTCCGACTACACAACAATACTCCAACAATCTCTCCTGGATGTCTTCCAATCCCGCTCTCGCCACCTCCATCTTTAAGTTGTTTCATTTGTTCGCTTATTTTGTTTATTAAATATTGTAAAAACCACTAGCCCAGGCTTGTGAAGACTATCTTCTCATCATTTAATTTGTCAGTATGAGAATCAAGAAAATTGCTTTCTCACGCTAAGGTCATGCAATCAGATAAAACACATGGCGTCAATCAAAACACCACCGTGGGGGCCTGCCCCCCTCACGAAGAAGCCGCGAGCATCCCTCGCGCAACTTAAGCCGCGAGCAACCCTCGTGCACCACCGTGGGGGCCTGCCCCCTCACGAAGAAGCCGTGAGCATCCCTCGCGCAACTTAAGCCGCGAGCAACCCTCGTGCACCACCGTGGTGGCCTGCCCCCCTCACGAAGAAGCCGCGAGCGTCCCTCGTGCAACTTAAGCCGCGAGCAACCCTCGTGCACCACCGTGGGGGCCTGCCCCCCTCACGAAGAAGCCGCGAGCATCCCTCGCGCAACTTAAGCCGCGAGCAACCCTCGTGCACCACCGTGGGGGCCTGCCCCCTCACGAAGAAGTCGCGAGCATCCATCGCGCAACTTAAGCCGCGAGCAACCCTCGTGCACCACCGTGGGGGTCTGCCCCCCTTACGAAGAAGTCGCGAGCATCCCTCGCGCAACTTAAGCCGCGAGTAACCCTCGCGCACCACCGTGGGGGCCTGCCCCCCTCACGAAGAAGCCGCGAGCATCCCTCGCGCAACTTAAGCCACGAGCAACCCTCGCGCACCACCGTGGGGGCCTGCCCCCCTCACGAAGAAGCCGCGAGCATCCCTCGCGCAACTTAAGTCGCGAGAAACCCTCGTGCACCACCGTTGGGGCCTGCTCCACTCACGAAGAAGCCGTGATCATCCCTCGCGCAACTTAAGCCGCGAGCAACCCTCGTGCACCACCGTGGGAGCCTTCCCCCCTCACGAAGAAGCCGCGAGCATCCCTCGTGCAACTTAAGCCGCGAGCAACCCTTGTGCACCACCGTGGGGGCATGCCCCCCTAACAAAGAAGCCGCGAGCATCCCTCACGCAACTTAAGCGGCGAGCAACCCTCGTGCGCCACCGTGGGGGCCTGCCCCCCTCACGAAAAAGCCGTGAGCATCCCTCGCGCAACTTAAGCCGCGAGCAACCCTCGTGCACCACCGTGGGGGCCTGCCCCCCCTCACGAAGAAGCCGCGAGCATCCCTCGCGCAACTTAAGCCGCGAGAAACCCTCGTGCACCACCGCAGGGGCCTGCCCCCCTCACGAAGAAGCCGCGAGCATCCCTCGCGCAACTTAAGCCGCAAGCAAACCTCGTGCACCACCGTGGAGGCTTGCACCCCTCACAAAGAAGCTGCGAGCAACCCCTGCGCGCCACTGAGGGGGCCTGCCCCCCTCGCGCAAACCAAGTCGCGAGCATCCCTCACGCCAACTAAGGCACGAGTATCCCTCATACTGGAAAATGAAGGGATGCAAGTACCCTTCACAAAAAGTAAAAGCCGCGAACATCCCTCATGCAAGCTAAGCCACGGGTATCTCGCGTGCTAAAGAAGGAAGGGACGCAAGTGCCCTTCACAAAAAGCAAAAGTCGCAAGTAACCTACGCGCAAGCTAAACGCCCCACGCCTGGTCAAAGCCGCGCAGTCAATACCAATCAAATACGGACAAACGTCCAAGGAAATATGAAGAGACAACAATGTCATAACAAAGCCAAGCTCAAAATAAATACAACCAATGTCTAGAGATATGACGCTACATAAAACAACAAAACGTACAACAACATGTAAACACTACGGCTACTCTCCCTCGGCATCTGAGTCAGAGCGCTCGTCCCCGGATACATCTGCAAAGCTGAAACTAGAGGTGTCACACCCAAGGCGCTTGCCAACAAAGCGAAAGTCTTTCGAAATGCCGCGACGGAGCGCTAACTCGCATATATCTTCCATCTGAGGCTCCACCTCCTTGGACCAAATATCATCACGAACCTCCTCCGCAATCAAGTTGCGGTCTCGCAGGTAATCCAGCGACTCCAAGTACTCTGTAAGCCCTGCAGCCTTCAGCTCCGATGCATGATCGTCAGAAGAAAGCATCTCCACCTGCGCCTTCGCCGCCCGAAGCTGAGTCTCAAGTCCTGAGACCTCCGCTCGGGCCGCCTGCAGCTGGGTCCCTAAGCCGTATGTCTCCTCTTTTGCATGCTTCAGCATATGGGTGATCCTCTCCACCAGAGTCTTCTCCACGTCCAAGGCCGCACGCGTATCTTCTAGCTCAGACTTCAGCTCTGACCGATCCGACGGAACCGTGCAATGTCCCGGTCATGTTCCTCCTTCAAGGAGGCGAGCGAGCCCATCGACGATCGAAGCTTCTCTTGTAAAGCGAGATACCCGTCCTTCGGGCTCACATAATGATCGTTCCAGGTCACAACAATCTGCGCCTGAGTCTCTATCTGGAAAAGAAAGACACACAATCAGCCTCTTTCAACGAAAAAGAAAAGAAAGGGAGAATAAAAAGGAAAAAGAAGCCACACCCTTACCGCATCGCTCATCGCCCCCAAGGAAGAGGACATCCGGGGAGCCGCTGCACTGGCAGGCACCTGAGGAGAAGGGGAAGCCGGTAACTGCACCTCTGGAGTTTAATCGTCAGAAGCTACCACCACAACATCAAGGTCATCAGCAGGGACCATCACCGCTTTCCTCTTTCAGCCCCCTCCCCGAGAAGTCGCCATCACCTGTACTGTGCCCGCCGAGATACCACATCCCAGCAGTCGTTTTTCCTCCACATAGACATATATGTTGAAGAGACGGTTGGCCAGTTCACGAGGCTCAGAGAATCCCAGCACCGTGGAAAAGTCCCGCTCCCTCCCTTTCACACGGTGGCAACGGTCGGGAAGCGCATTCCACACCTCAGGAAGACCCCAGGAGTTCTTCACATATCCAAACAAAGTATTACCGTGGCGACGATCTTTACGAGCCTCAAACTCCAACCAAGCCTTGTTGCTACGCACCTCCACCCACTCTCCACCGTCAGAGCGCACATTGCACCAATCTCGAAACTGGTCCAAAGAAAGCAGGCTCCCATGCTCGCGGAAGAAGGCGACCAATCCCATAATTCGGGCAACCCCAGTTGGAGCAAACTGGGAGATAGGCACTCCGCAAAACTTCAAAATCTCAATCACCTCCTCGCAGGCGGAAAGCGGAAGCCGGATATGAGGAACACTTCACAGATCGTCAGCCAGCCACAGGGAGGATTCTGAACCCGCTCCTCGGGTCGCGGGATCCTCACTTCAAAATAAGCAGGAACCCCGTATTTCGCCCTCCAAATGTCCACTCCATCTTCAGTCAAGGAGGAGCGCAGGCGCATCGGGCCAGAGGAACGCTTCGTAACTTTCACATGACAAAAATAAAAAGTCAACTCATAGCTGCAAGATCACACAACACGAGCCACGCTTGGGCACGCGCAGGGCTGGGAGGCGCCCGCGCACGGCCCGCGCACGCAACATAAGCGCGGGCTGCGTGCGCGGCTTGCGCACCGGGTCTGCACGCGCCCGTCCCGCGCGCGCCCAGGACACGCGACCTGCGCGCGCGCAGCCGCTAGCGCGCGCGGCCGGCGCATGTGGCCTGCGCACAAGGCCTGCGTGCGCGGCCTGCGCATAAGGCCTGTGCGCACGCCGCGCGCGCGCCCGGCTAGCGCGCGCCCGGCTAGCGCGCGCGTCCGGCCTGCGCGCAAGACCTGCGCACGTCCGGCCTGCGCGCAAGGCCTGCGCGCAAGGCCTGCGCGCGCCACGCCTGCGCGCGCGGCCTGCGCGCACGGCCTGCGCGTGCGGCCTGCAAGCACGGCGTGCGCGCGCGGCCTGCAAGCACGGCCTGCGCGTGCGGCCAACGCATGCACCCCGCCGGCCTCCGTCCGCATCCACCCGGCACGCGCTCGCCAACCCTCCACGTGCTATCGTACCTTGGAACCAGGATCCGTCACCGCCGCCTCGGTTTTCTCACCGGCGCTCACCATGACAACAGGAAGTAAGAAAAATCTCTCCTCTCGCGCTCACTTCACTCCCAGACAGCAGAGATCTGGGGGGCAATTGATGGGTTACACCATCATTTATAGAAAGTTCAAGCCCCCCATGATCTCCATTCAAAGAGGATCATGGGTGGGCCCCACCCCCCATGATCTCTCATGATGGGAATTATGGGGGAAGCGGGCCCCGCTCTCTCCCCTCATGGGGGAAACTGTCGCCGGGAGAACCGCCGCAGACGGGTGGCCTAGCCACCACCGACGGTCGGCCCCCCCGGCCTTCGCCACAACCGGCCCCGCCGTCGGGGCGGCCGCAGCAAGCCGACAGCAAGGCCACCGCCGGCCTAGCAGGAGGCGGCCAAGCCGCGGCTGGCCCGGCCTTGCCGTGGCCGGCCACGGCCGCCCCGGCCATGGCCGGCCGCGGCCTCCCTAGCCACGGCAGGCCTCGGCCCGGCAAAGCTATGGCCGGCCTTACAGCGGCAAGGCCGTGGCCGGCCTCGGCCACCCCGACCGCGGCCGGCCTCGGCCCGACAAGGCCGTGGCCGGCCTTGCCGTCGCCGGCCACAGCCGCCCCGACCGCGGCCTCCCTAACCGCGGCCGGCCCCGCTATGGCAAGGCCGTGGCCGGCCTTGCCGTGGCCGGCCACGGCCGCCCCGGCCGCGGCCTCCCTATCCGCGGCCGGCCTCGTCGCGGCAAGGCCGTGGCCGACCACGACCGCCCTTGTCGTGGTCGGACCACTGGCGGGCCACCGCCATGAGCCGCCTGGCCGGCCACTCCCGCCGTCGACCGCCTGGTCGCCACCACCGTTATGGCGGCTCGCCGTCATGAGAGGCCTCCCCGCCGTCCGATCCGGGGAAGCCCCTCATCGCCGTCCGATCAAGGGGATAACCACCCACTATCCCACCACTTTAGTGGTGGGGCCCGCCATGACCTTCCCCTGGAGGCTATAAAAGGACCCCCAGGGGCTGCTCATTTCTCACTTTTTCCTTGTCCGGTTCTCCTTCTTCTTCCTCAGGTGAGAGCTCTCCCGCCTCCTTCACCAAGTCGGCCTTTGCTCACCGCCAGCCACCAGCAGCCACCGGCGGCCACCAGCGGCCACCAGCATCCACTGTCGACTACGGGCACCCCACCAGCGCGCAGTTAGCAAGGAGACGCCCAAGACCGCGAGGAGGCCGAACAAAGAAGACAGTCGAGGCCAGCAAGCGCGCGCCGCCCCGAGCGCACGCGCCAGAAGCATCCCGCACATTCCATCATTTAAGTCACTTCCGCGGAGTAGCTTGTTGCCCGCTAGAAGCTAGAGTCTTTCTCTCTCCCCTCAAGTTGTAACGGGAGCGGCCTGTCGCCCCGATTCACCCAGTGTACTGTAATCACCGGAAGCTAGTGGAATTTGACCGACACAGACCCGGTCACGTGGTTTTTTACCCATTTAAGGGGTTTTTCCACGTCATCAAAACTTGTGTCTACTGTTCATCTTCATTGACTGTCTGCGCGCTCGACCGTTCTGAGAGCTAAGACAGTCCAAGAATTCCGGTCCGACCGGGACGTCGAGTCAGTCCGCAACAAGTCTGTTTTTCTTAATGACGTACTCAATGAGGAAATTTAAGTAGAGCAACCTAAACCCTAAATTTATGTAAAGTCTGCTTTTCTTAGACTCTTGAATATCATTGAGTCATTGACTTCATCCTTTGAGTTCTTCCTCAGCTTAACTCTCAGATCTGCAGGAGTAGAGATAGTCTTACTATTCTCCATCTGGAACTTCTTCGGTATCTCCATCGCATATTTCTTCTATGATCTCATTCTTCTACTGTTGTACCTTTATGCCCAAGAAGTAGGTGAGTTTGCCCAAGCCAGTCATTTGAACTTCTTCTGCATTGTGTTCTTGAACTTCTCAAATATTAGAGGGTTGTTGCTAGTAACTATCATGTCGTCAGCATGCAGACATACGACCACAATATCTCCATTCTTCTCTATCTTCGTGTACAATGCATACTCCTACAAAATTTTTATGTACTCGTTCTGTTGAAAGTATGCATATATATTCTTTCATTCTACACTCGAGGCACTCTGTATAGTGCATTCTTCAACTTGTATACCTTCTCCTCGTATCCTGTCACAACATATCAAGGAGGCTACTGGATATAGACTTCTTCTAAGTAACCATTAAAAAATGCATACTTGATGTCCATCTGACAAATCTCCCAGTTATTCTGAGCTACAAGTGCAATAATCAGCCTGATGGTGTCAATCTGAGTCACCGGAGCAAAGACCTCATTTTAGTCCACACCTTGGGCTTGTCTGTAGCCTTTCACAATGAGTCTTTCCTTATGCTTCGACAATTCTCTATCCTTGTTGTTCTTCACTCGATACACCATTTCACACCTATGAGCTTGTTACGTGCCAATAGAGTGACCAACTCCGACGTTTCATTTTTCTCAATGAATGTTATCTCCCTATCCATTGCCTTCCTCCAAGTCTTCTCATGAGAAGCTTGTAGGTACGAGTATGGCCTGCAATTTGCTAAAATACAATATAAAGAAAAATATCATTTATTGGCTTCGTCTTCTCGTAGATCTCCTCCAACCTTCTCATCCTTGGTTGAGGTCTCCCAGAACTACTCCTACTGGTGCTAACTCCACCAGAGTAAAATATAGAAGATCCCCCTAAATCTATACTCGGTGGTGATGGTGGTTCAACTCCATTATTCTTAGCTCTAGCTTCATGACCACCTTCATCATCATCGTCAAAGAACATTCCTTTGACACTTTTTTCTTCCTTATCCCATCTCCAACTACTATCTTCTTCGAACATGACATCTCTTGAGATGACCGTCTTCTTTGTCACCGGATTACATAACTTGTAAGTTTTGCTCAACGGAGCGTAGACACCAAATATACACTTCTTACTCTTATCATCTAGCTTCTTCCTCTTTTGGTCAGGGATTTGAGCATGTGCTATACACCCAAAATACTCTTAAGTATTGCACACTTAGCTTTCACAACTCCATGCCTTATATGGAGTCTTGAACTTCACAGTCTTCGTGGGACAATAGTTTATCAAGTATGCAACACATTGTATTGCCACATCCCAGAACATCTTTGGCAACTTCTTGGCCTTGATCATACTCCTCTCCATGTTTAGAATCGTTAGATTATTTTCTCTCCGCAACTCAATTCTGCTGAGGTGAGTATGTTGTTATCAACTGATGTACAATTCCATGCTCATAGAAGGATACATCAAATAGCTTTGAGGTGTACTCCCTACCTCTATCAGTCATGGGCATCTTTAGTGATTGCCCGGTCTACTTCTCCGCCATCATTTTAAATTTCTTGAACTTGTCAAGGGCTTTAGAATTTTATACGCAACACTTCCGACTGAAATCATAGTGAAAGTGATGTAATATCTGCTTCCTCCAACCGAAGCTATGTCCAACTGACCAATAATGTCTGAATGAAACAACTCAAGTTGTCTCATTGCTCGTTGAGACTTTCCTCCAAACATCTAACACTTCTACTTTCCCTTTATACAAGTTTCATAGATCTTCTATGTCGATAAGATCTTTGGCAGACCTTCTACCATCTTTGCATATGATAGAAGCTTCAAATCACTGGAGCCTAGATGATCCATCCTAAAATGCCAATCACTAAAGCCTAGATGATCCATCCTAAAATGCCACAACCAGGCTTCTTATGCATCAGTTGCTAGACATGTCGTCTCCTTGACATCCATATTCAATATAAAGAGATAATTTGTCATCATTTTCACCTTCACTATCTTTCTTCCTTGTTGGTTCCGCATTACCAACACTATTTCTTAATTGGATGCAGTAGCTTTAATCCATCAGTTGTCCAAGACTTGAGTGTACAACCCCGTGTACGCCGAAGGGACTTGGGCAAGCAGGCGGGTCGACCCCGGCCCGCGCCTCCAAGGGTCTCCCAGGTGGGTCAGCCATGCCCGCCTCTCCTAGACGGGTCATCCTCCAAGGGTCGCCCAGGCAGGTCAGCCCTTCCCGCCTCTCCTAGGCGGGTCAGCCTCCAAGGGTTGCCCAGGCGGGTCAGCCCTTCCCGCCTCTCTTAGGTGGGTCAGCCCCGGCCCTCCGACCCGCGCCCCTTAGGCGGGTCAGTCCTGCCCGCCTCTCTTAGGCGGGCCACCCTCGGCCCGCGCCTTCCCAGGCGGGCCGTCTCCAACCCGCGTCCCTTAGGCGAGCCAGCCCCGGCCCGCGCCTCCTGCCGAGTAGAGGCATTGAAGGGCTACGCACCCAGTCCCCAAAGGGGGGATTCCTTGCCATTTTGCCCCTACAAGCCTGCCCTTAGCCAGTTAGAACGGCGGAGTCTCGCTGTTGGCAGACCTAGGTGGACTACGCATAGCCGGTCAGGACAGCGGAGTTCGGCTGTTGGCAGGCCAGCCCAAGGGGCTTTCAGTTATTTCAAGCCAGCAGAGGTTAGTTATTTGCAGACCGTTTTCATAAATCTATAAATAGGACCCAAGGGGTACCTCAGAAGGCATGCTTACTTATCTCCCAGTCTCCTAGCGCTTTCTGAGGTACTTTAGCCCGACATTTAGCTAAGGAGGGGAAGCGCTCAGTGATCTTCCGGGTATGTTATGGGACCTCCGTGCCGGGCCCTTGGGCTAGTCCTTTGCTCTCTTTTCCTTGTTGTTTTTCTTGCAGGAGCGAAGTAGGTGTGCGACCACCCCTTCCCCAAGGGTGGACTTCACAAGAGACCGACTTTCGGTTTCAACATTTTTGGTGCGGTGAGCATGGAGCGTGGTCAGCACAGAAAACCTCCAGCGAGCTCAATGACTGGAGGAGAAGGGCAAGGATCGGACAGGACCGACTCGCCACCCCCTCCCCCTCTCTCGACGATGGGGATGTTTGAAAACTTCAGGCAGGAGGTACTCGGCCTGGTCCGATTAGCACTCGGCGCGCGTGCCGAGTGCTCGACTCCAGTGATCCCAGTTCTCGCGGATCCGGTACTCGGCGAGGCCACTCTCGCCCGGCGAGTAAGGAAGGAGGTCGCCGAGGAATGCCGGGGTGCCGAGCTCCCCGGGCGAGTGCTCTTCCCGGGCTCGGGAGGCGGCGGCAGATTCGACGAGTTGGGAGCGCGAGACCCTCCAGCTTGCCCGGTGAGCGGAGATAGTCCCTTCAGCGAGCTGGTCTCCTCTGCACCAGTCCCATATGGGTTCAGGGAGCCCGACATGTCCTACTACACCGGGAAGGGAGACCCGGTCCAGCATGTCCAGTGGTTTGAGGACGTGGTCTCGATCCGGCAGATGTCAGATGGCTTCAAGTGCAGGCTCTTTTCCATCACTCTGAAGGAGAAGGCCAGGGAGTGGTTTCACCAGCTGCCGGCCAGTTCCATCTACTGCTTCGAGGACCTCCGCTGGGGGTTCATGCTGAGGTTCACAACCTCGAAGATGAGGAAGAGGGAGTCAGATTCCCTGTTCTGCATCAAGTAGGGGGTGAATGAGACCCTTGAGAGCTACGTCGATCGCTTTTAGGAGGAGGTCACCCAGGTTCAGGAGATGCCGGGCCACACTCTGATGATAGCCTTCACCCTGGGGCTGCAGCAGGGTTTCTTTTAAATGGATTTGAAGAGGATTCCCCCCTCTCCTACGAGGAGTTGATGGAGAGGGCGGAGAGAGAAGTCGACGGGGAGGCGTCGAACCCGGAGTTTGCCCGGAGGTTGGCCAGGTGGGCTACGGAGGAGTTGAGACCCAGAGGAAGCAGAAGTCAGGAGGAAAGAAGAGCTGAGCCCCGGCAGAGGGATCAACCACATCATCAGCCCAGGTAGGGGCGCCAGGAGCCGAATCATCGGCTAGGGTAGAGGCCCGAATGGCAGGAGCAGGGGGCAAGGAGAGGGTTCTGCGGAGGGGACAACCGCCAAGGAGGTCAGGGCCAGTTCTACTCTCCAGGTGGGAGGCAGGGTCAGATGCCCCCCCATCCCCGATCAAGAGGAGGCTATGACCATAGCCATGGGGGAGAGGAGAAGAGCAACGCAGAGGAGAATAAGGGAGGTTAGGGTGGAGTTACCCTACTGTGACTTCCATCGGGAGGAAGGGCACGCCACGGCCACGTGCCCGGAGTTCCTCGAGATGAGAGGAAACAGGGAGTAGCAGCAGTAGCAAGACTGCCAAGGGTTGTAGATTGAGGAGGTCCTGCCTCGGGCAGGGGAGGACAGGTGCGAAGACCGGGCAGATGTGGGAACCCGGGGAGGGATCAGAGCGATCCATGGGGGGGGCGGGGATCGAGGCTTCCCATAAGGCGAGCCTCCACACCATATACCGACGGAGCGTTGGCTCCACATCCCAGACCCCGCCCCCGGAAGAAATGAAAGTATCTAGTGTCAACCTAATCCACCTATAGGGGGGATAAGTGTCATGCAGTCTTTTGCGGAATTAAACTAACCTGCACAAGTAAGCAAACAAAACAAAGAAAACACAAAGAATTATAGTGGTTCCCCGATTTCGGTACGTCCGCTTTCCCCCTTCGACCTATCTCCCACCAAGGGACGACTCGGTCACTTCTCCAAACGGATTGAAATCCAATCCTCACATTAGGAGCAACGCTCCCCTAACCACGGAAGGAACCCTTCTAACAACGAAGTCACAACTCCACCACAACGGGTTGCACTCAACCCTTACAAATAAGAATGAAAATTCCTTTACAACAAAATTGAATGTAAATAAAAATACAAAAAATGATTTATGGAGATTCCGATTTCCTTCTTCGTTCGTTGAAGCTTGCACGAAAAGTACGAAGAGTCCACAACCGGATTTCTCACTTGGAATGGATCTTGTCAAGATCGGCGGCGGCAAGCAAGTGCGGCGGCGATGCTTTGCAAATCCAAACTTCTTGACGAAGCAAGCTAGGTCTTTGAACGATCTCAGTCGGATCAAACGTCTCAACCGATTCGGAAGGGAAAACAAGTCTCTTTCAACGAATCAGAAGACAAGAGATCTCGAGAGAGACACATGAGACCAGTTGCTTGCCTCGGTGCTGTCGTCGAGCGATCAGAGACGGGCTGAGATCAGCGGCGAAGACTACTTCCGATCGGCGACGTGCGTGTGGGCGGAGATCGCAATGCGCTAGGTCACGACCGATTTTTGTATTTCGGTGGGTTGGTGTGTACTGTCGACAACGGGAATAAGTACGTATTTATACCCAGAGGCAAACCCTAGAAGACCGTTGTGGGGCCCACCTCAGAAATCCCGAGATCTGGCCGAACTGAGCACGGCGACCTGGACCGGTCCAGCGAGCGGCGAAATCTGCCTAAGGCAAAATCGGCGGGAGTCATTGGTGATTCCCGTCGATGTCGGTGGGAATCACTCCCGACTCCCGTCGATTCTGCCTTAGCAGAATTTCTGACTTTTGCCAGCCGGAAGTAGTCGGCGGGAAGCACTTAGTGATTCCCGTCGAAGTCGGCGGGAATCACTAACGACTCCCGTCGAAGTCGGCGGGAATCACTAGCGATTCCCGTCAATTCTTACTTGGAAGGATTTTCCTCCTTCCTTCTTTTGATAGCTTGGTCTTTGACCCATCCTTGCTCCTTCTTTTGCTTTTGATCTACCTTGACCATGTACTTGAAAATAAGTACACTCCAATAGAGAGAGCACACGTGGATCAACACACTGATCTACACAACGAGGGATTACGTTGCGCAGACCCGTGTATATTGACTCACTGCACTCTGATATTGGTGTGTACTTAGCATGGAATAGCTGCAAGCACAACTTGACATAAGAACGTCAAATACCTTGTGAATCCATCTTAGCTTGACTGGAGTCTTCTTCAAATCCGGATAATTGTGGATGCAATACCCAACAATCTCCCCCTATTTGAAGAAGCCAAAATCCTACTAGCTAAGATGAATTACACAACACAAAGATATATATATATATAAGTGTATGCGAGATAAGAAATCATAATAATAAAGTTTCACGCATTCAAAACAAAAATTGAATCAGCATATAATCATATATATATATCCAAAGTGTTTTTCAAATTTAAGAACAGAAGTACACGCATAATGAAAATTAATCATTTGGGTTTCATGTTTTTCCCCTCCTTTGCCTCAGCTTCTCTTTGCTGTTTTGCCAGGAACTTCTTGCTTTGCCTTTCAAAATATTCCTTTGGCTTTGGGTAGTACCTGGGGGGAGGAGCTTTGTTTTCAATTGTGTTTGTCCTGAAGAATATATTTCTTTTTGCCTCAAATTCTCTGTGCATTTCCCATTCGTACTGACTATAGACTTCATTCCTGTTAAGCTCTCCCCGATCTTGTAGCGTGAACGTATTAAGTATGATGCTCCTAGAGACGGGACTCCATCGTTCGTTTTTGACTTCACTTTCCTTTCTTCTTAGTTTCATCTCTGCTGGATTGTCTTTAGAGGTTCCTTCTTGAAGCTTTCTCTTCCCTTTTGCAATCACGTCTTGATCAAAGAGTGCAATGTTTGCAGCTTTGGCAGCAGCTTTAGCAGCCTTTTTGGCATCAGCTTCACTTAAGGGAAAATCCTCAGCAATAGCAACAACAGCAGCAGGATCAACATCAGGAGCATCACCAGTAACATCATCAGTGGTTGTGGTTACCTCAGGATCAACAGGAATAGGAATACCTAACGCTTGTTGAACGAGCCAATGACAACTTTTAAATACATATTCGTTTGATTGTTTGAAGTTGTCGACTATGATTTTCTCGAGCCCTGCCATCTTAGCTACATACTCCTTCTCCCCCTTTTTGGCTTCTAGTGCTATTGAGTTTGCATAAGAGTGTAGTGACTCATCTATATGCTTCACATTCTTAGCGAAATCGTCCAGCAAGGTTTGTTGATTAGTGTTGAGGGCGACCATGTTGGCATCAAAAAGTTTGATGTTTTTGGCCACGACATGAGCATTTTTATTGACCACTGCCAGGTCATCTGTGGTCTTCTTTAGCCCTTGCATTAGAAGAGTGACGGCATTGCCAGCCTTAGTATACTTGGCTTCAAATCTTTCTTCCATCTTATCCATCTTGTGATTTATCTCCACTATGTTCTTTAGCATCAGATCTTCTGATTGCTTTATTCGTTTGAGTACTTTGTTGTGAGAATGTTCAAAAGATATCTTCAGCTCGTCTACTATACCTTGAATGACGTTCACAGTGTGATTGGCTAGGCTAGTTCCTAACTGATGTTCTTGATGTATAGCCTGATCATGTCCTGGAGTGATAGGGTTCTGAGAGTCATGACTTTCCTCTTCAGATTCACCTGTGGAGCTCAATAAACTTACAGTCTCCTTTGGAGGGATTGAAGCTGCATCTGCCATGGAGTTTAGCATGTTGCCATATTTTCTCATCTCCCCATCAAGCAGAGTATCAATTGTCACCTTAGGCCTTGAGGTCTCCCCCTCAACCAAAGCGCCAGTCATGTCAGGAACCTTTATCTGAATCTGTTCCTCAGAAAGGAATTCAGAATCAACCTCCAGCACAACCACATCATTATCAGCCTGCTCATCCTCAAGATCCTCAACAACATGCTTTTCAGGGGAATTCACATCATTTTCACCATCAGCAACATCTGCAACATCATCCTCTTCTTCCTCCTCTTCAGTCTCATCAGTAGCAAGGGTTTCCACCGCATCCTTAGTGATGAGGGAAATATCAATTATAGAATTTACTTGTTCTGGGGCTGAGGCTTCTGTAATGAGGGCAGCAGAAGGATTGGGTAGTGACTCCCCCTCAGTTCCTGCATTCAGTAGATCAGGAACTTCATTGGGCTCAGCCGAAAGATTTGTGAACTCAGGAGCTCTGTCATCCTCATCAACACGTGTTGCAGGAGCTCCCCCTGGGACAAGGATTCTTCTTTCCCACCTGTCGAAGACGTTGGAGTCCATCTTCTTCAGATAGTGAAGGGAACTCCCCTAGTCATATCAAACTTATCTCCATCCATCTGGTTTAGGTAGAGACTGATGATTCGTCCGAAGTTTGGGGTGCGTAGAGTATCTTTTATTTTTTCAAACAGCATGGCCCCCCAGTTCATCTTCTTTCTGCACACAATGGCTATCAGGCTCTTGAACATGTCACCTGAGATGTGATCATGGGAGCCTGGCTTGCAGATCAGTACTTTCCCTATGATATTTGACAGAAGCTTTCCTTCGTCATTCATATCCTTGCGTTTAATGGCCCTAGTCCCTCGAGTCAATCCACAGAATAGCAAGGTCCTTGTACGATCATCTTCGTCTTGATAGTCCTCTTGCTCGGAGCTGGAGAGCTGGAGATGATGGGACAGTCTTGCAGCCGTCATCTTTATCCTGAGGCCTGCTATCTTATTCTTTATCGTTGTGTCCTCGTGACGCAACTTGGAGTTGGCGAAAAACTCTAGTACTTCCTTGTCGAGGATCTTGCACGGGTGCTCTAGAATGAACGAGAGTCCGGCTTGTTCCAGCATCAGAATGATATTTCTGAACTCGTCTTAGGCATGAGCAAAGCCTGTCCTCACTAATTCACTTCCAGTGAGTAGCCCGATCGTTGTTCGAGGAGCCATTTTGAACCTAAGCGAGTTAAACCCAAGGGGTTAACTCTTTCTAAATTCAGAATTAGTAAGAATTGAACTAGCTAGAGGGATGATCCCTGTGAAAGTAGAACTTACAAATTTAGTTTAGCTTAGAGATCAACGAGGAGGCCACCCTTGCAGATGCACAGGTGAGGAGGCTTTGAGAGAGAGCAAATCGACAACAACCTTGCGAGAGAGCTGTCGAGGGAATGGAGGTTCAATTCTAGTTGGGAGTGATGATGGAGAGCTGATGTGAAAAGTTATAGTTTGAAAGCTTCTAGGAATCAACTTCGATGGTTACCTTTTTCTCTAGGAGGGGCAAGGACACAGAATGGTAGAAGGCGATGAGTAGTTGTAGCCCTAGGGTTGGCGTCGACTGAGGCTGATGACGACGAAACGCTTGCGTCGGGGCTGGAGAGCTGGCGAGCAGACGTCGGCGGGTGGGGAAGGCTAGAGTCGACGGGAGTGTTCCAGTCGACGGGTGCGGAAGGCTTGTGTCGACGGGTGCGGAAGGTTTGATCGACGGGAAGCTGAAGGGTCGGGATATATAGCGGGGCCGATTTTCATAATTTGAAAACTTAGGGTCTACTTTTTCAGAATTTGAAACTTAGGGCTGATTTTCAGAATTTGATCGACGGGAGGCTTGTGTCGACGGGTGCGGAAGGTCTGCTTTTGCACTTTTGAAAACCTAACATCGACGGGTATAGTTGATTTCCTTTTTCTTCTAAATGATGCATTATAATTTTCATGTTATAATTCCTAAGTCGAGTTAGATGGATGGTTAACATTAGAATTAACCATTGACTTTTTCTCAGAGAGTTCAAAATGAAATAATTGCAACTTCTGATACAAGTCTCTTGAGATTTGTCGGACCATGTGACACCCACTTTCACAGATTATCAAAGTTTTGAAAGTTTTTCAGTTTCCAAGATGAGGATCATATGGTTATTTGCTTGCGTGTCCTTCCGTTCAAGGTGTGTATCTATATATATCTACTTGAAAGTGTCTATATATATCTGTATATATATCTACGCAATGCGATTCAATTATCTAATTTGAGTGCGCGTACCTGGGATTACCAGGATGATCATTCAGATTCACTATTTGGAGCACGAAGAGTGTCATGTACATGAAGGACACTGTAGTTAGCATTATATCTTTTCCCATGTTCCTTGTTCCAGAACAAGCCTGGAACATCTCTTGTCCAAGTCCCATCATGCTCATGGGTACTTAGACTATCCTGCAAAATAAAATTACCTTGCCTTAGGAACCCAATAGGTATTGGGTCCTAGGTTCTTGTTAGTATAAAATACAGCATGCCTTCCGACGGGATCTCTAACAGGAAGGCTGTCTCTTGCCGGAGGATGTGGACATACCCTTGCCCTTGGCACGGAGGGATTGTGTCAACAGTCTATGGCAAAGTGACCCACTCTGCCACAACACCAATACTCATGGATATTGTACCTCCTTTTTTGACCGGATCTACTAACGGAGTTAGTCACGATCCTAGGTCTGTAAGGGGCAGAGCTGGTTCTGCTCTCAGATTTTCCCTTTCCACCGAGACTCGAGGTGGGTCTGATGGTGAACATGTGGTGAGTATCATGAGGCCTGGGAGGTGGTGCTTTCTTTTCAGCCAGCACATATCCGGGGGCCCCAGTGATGCTTGCTACATGTTTGCCAACTCTCTTTCCCTTTGTCCTAGGGTGGGAAGAAATCCTGTGAGAGCTGGTTCCTGCAATATCATGAAGAGTGGGGGCTGAGGCCATAAATACAAATGGTTCATGATGAGCCGTGTGTATTTTCTCACGGGTAGCCATAACAGCACTTGCACTATAGGTGTTTCCACATGAGGGCATACCATTTTTGCAGTGACCATAATTGTTCTTATGGTCATACCTGAAGGAATGATGTGTGCCCTTCCTACTCGGTGTGGGGGATCTGTAAACAGTTTCCCCATTTCTCCACGAGTTTATAATTCACGAGATCCACCCGTTTTCTTCCTTTCTATTAATAGCATCTACCTTGGAAAAATTAGATACTATCATCTTCTCGGTCTCTAGATAAAACTCTAGATCCGAAATCTTTGAGTCCTTCACCTTGATGGATTCCAATTGGAGGTCCATCATGATCCTAAACCGAGCAATTTCCTTAGCTTGTTTCTCAACAAGCAAGTTGCTCTCCTGAAGGGCTCTTCGAAGGGAATCTAGAGTTTCAAACTGTTGATCAAAGCTGTCAATATCCCTGGCATCAACTGATGGACAATCCTCCAAACTTCTCCTGTCTTCAGGAAATACATGTGGGAAAGAGCAAGAGGAGGAAGATACCTGGTCCTGATTGGGTTGATTAGGGTTAGAGTTATGGTCTGCAGAAGCTGATGTTTCCGCTTCATCACACCTGCATTCCTCAATCTCTTCTTCAGTCTCTGATAGAGAAACGGGAGCCCTGATTTTGAAAGGTTGTTCTTGACTTTCATCTTCAGAGATGAGGACCCCCGCGTATGCTTCATCTTCTTGTTGGCATTCAGTCCAGGCAGTCCTCTTTCCCTCCATGAGGTCAGAGATTGTTTCCCACATGGAATTTGCAGTCTTACACTTATCCAACCTTGTAAGAGATGATCCTGACCAAATATTAGAAATGATCTGTCAAACCAGCTTGTCCAAGTTGAATAGTGAGAACTCAGTTTCAGACATCTCTGCGGGACTCTTTGGGATTTGGAGATTTTCTCCCGAGTCAAAAGCTTTCATGGGAATGAAGGAGCCCTCTTCCACAATGTATAAAGCACGAGGGTCAATGGCTTCCAGATGAAACTGAACTCTCATTTTCCAGATGGGAAAATATTCTTTTGTGCATGCAGGCAGTCTCAGGGGAGAGACATCTGTGTATAGCTCCATGCTTGAATCTTGTTTTCTTCTTGACACTAGACACTGGATCTTACTCAAGGTGTTAACCTTATTGATGAGTAACCTCCCTCTGATACCACTTGAAAGTATTTAGTGTCAACCTAATCCACCTATAGGGGGAATAGGTGTCGTGCAGTCTTTTGCGGATTTAAACTAACATGCACAAGTAAGCAAACAAAACATAGAAAACACACAAAGAATTATAGTGGTTCCCCGATTTCGGTACGTCCACTTTCCCCCTTCGACCTATCTCCCACTAAGGGACGACTCGGTCACTTCTCCAAACAGATTGAAATCCAATCCTACCACTAGGAGAAACGCTCCCCTAACCACGGAAGGAACCCTTCTAATAACGGAGTCACAACTCCACCACAACGGGTTGCACCCAACCCTTACAAATATGAATGAAAATTCCATTACAACAAAATTAAATGTAAATAAAAATACAAAAAATGCTTTATTGAGATTCCGATTTTCTTCTTCGTTCGTTGAAGCTTGCACAAAAAGTACGAAGAGTCCACAACCGGATTTCTCACTTGGAATGGATCTTGTCAAGATCGGTGGCGACAAGCAAGTGCGGCGGCGATGCTTTGCAAATCCAAACTTCTTGACGAAGCAAGCTAGGTCTTTGAACGATCTCAGTCGGATCAAACGTCTCAACCGATTCGGAAGAGAGAACAAGTCTCGTTCAACGAATCGGAAGACAAGAGATCTCGAGAGAGACACGTGAGACCGGCTGCTTGCCTCGGTGCTGTCGTCGAGCGATCAGAGACGGGCTGAGATCAGTGGCGAAGACTACTTCCGATCGGCGACGTGCGTGTGGGAGGAGATCGCGATGCGCTAGGTCACGACCGATTTTTGTATTCCGGTGGGTTGGTGTGTACTGTCGACAACGGGAATAAGTACGTATTTATACCCAAAGGCAAACCCTAGAAGACCGTTGTGGGGCCCACCTCGGAAATCCTGAGATCTGGCCGAACTGAGCATGGCGACCTGGACCGGTCCAGCGAGCGGCGAAATCTGCCTAAGGCAAAATCGGCGGGAGTCGTTGGTGATTCCCGTCGATGTCGGCGGGAATCACTCCCGACTCCCGTCGATTCTGCCTTGGCGGAATTTCTGACTTTTGCCAGCCGGAAGTAGTCGGCGGGAAACACTTAGTGATTCCCGTCGAATTCGGCGGGAATCACTAACGACTCCCGTCGAAGTCGGCGGGAATCACTAGCGATTCCCGTCGATTCTTACTTGAAAGGATTTTCCTCCTTCCTTCTTTTGATAGCTTGGTCTTTGACCCATCCTTGCTCCTTCTTCTGCTCTTGATCTACCATGACCATGTACTTGAAAATAAGTACACTCCAATAGAGAGAGCACACGTGGATCAACACACTGATCTACACAACGAGGGATTACATTGCGCAGACCCGTGTATATTGACTCACTGCACTCTGACATTGGTGTGTACTTAGCATGGAATAGCTGCAAGCACAACTTGACATAAGAACGTCAAATACCTTGTGAATCCATCTTAGCTTGACTGGAGTCTTCGGGTAATTGTGGATGCAATACCCAACAAGAAAGAATCACCTTCACGGTCAAGGACATGCCGGGTCACGAAGACCCCTTTTGTAATGCGCTAGTAATCCAGACGGTCATCGAAGATTTCACCGTCTCTCGGATCCTCATCGACAACGGGAGCTCAGTCAATGCCATCTTCAAGAAGGCGTTTGACGCGATGAAGGTGGAGGTCAGGAGGGTGTTGGCCTCAGATGGGCCTCTGTTTGGCTTCTCAGAGGAGAGGAAGGAGGTCGAAGGAGGGGTAGTACTCCAAGTCTCTATGGGAGGGCAGTCCCGCAATTGCAAGTTCGTCATTATGGATACCCCTAGCAGCTACAACGCCATCTTCGGGAGGCTCCTCATCAGCGCCTTCCGCTGCGTCCCCTCGTCCTTCCACCAATGCCTGAAGTTCAATGTCGAGGGGGTCCAGGTACGGGTCCGCGGAGACCCTAAGATGGCAAGGGAGTGCTATGTCACCGCTGTAAACTCCATCTCATGGCAGGAGGGTGCTGAAGAGATGGGGTGGAGGATGGAGGAGGCAGAGTAGGGGTTGGCCCGGAGGAGATGGAGGTGGAGGAGAGTTGCTCCCAGAAAGAGGAAGTGAATAAAGTTCTGGAGCCGGCCGAGGCAATGGCCGTGGAAGAAGTCGAGGAAGAGGCCCTCGCCCCAGGAGGAGGGGATGCTGAGGAATGGGGGAGCGGCCTCTCCTGGAGGTGGCGGAAGAGGTGGTGGAGATGGAGGTTCTCACCCTCGGAGGCAAGGTGGAGAAGGTTCGCGTTAGCGGGGGGCAGACCCGGAGGCCCAAGGCAAGATACTGGAGTGCATTCAGAAGAATGTGGACATCTTCGCTTGGAGCGCTGCAGAGATGCCCGAGATCGATGCCGATGTGGCCTGCCATCGCCTCAACCTGGATCCGGAGGCTCGCCCCGTCCAGTAGAAGAAGAGGCCCATAGCGGACAGGTTGGCCGAGCCTCGAGAGGAGGTGGCCAAGCTCCTTAAGGCCGGTTTTGTATCCGAGATCCAATACCCCGGCTGGGTCTCCAATGTTGTAATGGTTAAAAAAAGAGACGGCCGGTGGCGTATGTGTGTTGATTTTTCTCTTCTTAATAAATCATGTCCTAAGGATTGTTACCTCTTGCCTCGGATCGACGCGCTGGTTGACTCAGCCGTTGATTTCCCTGTAATGAGTTTTTTAGATGCATTTTCAGGTTAGCACTAGATCAAGATGCACCCTCCCAACATCAAAGATGTCTCCTTCATCACCGGGGATGGGTGCTACTGCTATAAAATGATGCCATTCAGGCTAAAGAACGCAGGGGCAACTTATAAAAAAATGATGGATAGGGTCTTCCGAGAGCAGAAGGGAAGAAACCTGGAAGTGTATGTTGATGACCTCATGATCAAGAGTCGAGACAGCGACTCTCACCTCCAGGATCTGGAGGAAACCTTCGCCACCCTGCGCGAGTACAAGATGAGGCTGAATCTCTTGAAGTGCATCTTCGGGGCGAGCAAGGGCAAATTTCTGGGCCACCTTCTAGCCCCCGCTGGGGTAGAACCCAATCCGGATAAGGTCCGAGCGATTATAGAGTTGGGGTCGCCTCGGAATGCAAAGGAGGTGCATCGATTGACAGGAAAGCTGACATGGTTGAGCAGGTTCCTCTCCCGGGTCGGGGAGAAGTGCTCTCCCTTCTTCAATACCTTGAGAGGAGGCCAGAAGTTCGAGTTGACCTCGGAATGCGAGGAGGCATTCCAGGCCTTAAAGAGGCAGCTGACTCAAGCCCCCTGCTCCAGGAGCCAAAGGAGGGGCCTAGGGGTCGGGGCGGAGGCCCTGAGCTCTGTTTTAGTTCGGGAAGAGGGGAAGAAATAGCTCCCGATTTATTATGTGAGTAGGGTGTTTAGGAAGGCCGAGCTCCGCTATCCTATTTTGGAGAAGCTGGCCTTCGCACTAATCTTCTCGGCCCGGAGGCTCCGACCTTACTTCCAGGCACATTCGATCTGAGTGGTGACTGACCACCCCCTCCGCAACATCTTCGATGGGGTGGAACATTCGGGCAGATTGGCTAAGTGGTCGGTGGAATTGAGCGAGTTCGACATCTCCTTCGTTCCCCGCCTCTCAATCAAGGCCCAAGCTATGGCCGACTTCCTGGCAGACTATGTGATCGAGGTGGCGGAGGAGGAACTCACTCGCCCAGTTCCTTGGAAGGTCATGGTGGACGGTGCCGCGGGGAGGCATTCCCTTGGGGCGGGGGTCATCTTGGAAAGCCCCCAGGGAACGAGGATCGAGTAGACAGTGGTGATACATTTCCCCATCACCAACAATCAAGCCGAGTACAAAGCTGTGATTGCGGGTCTGCGCTTGGCTAGGGAACTAGGAGTGAATGATGTGGAGGTCCTCACTGACTCCATGGTGGTGGCTTCCCAGATTAACGGGGAGTTCGAGGCGAGGGAGCCGACTCTGCAGCTCTACTTGGCAAAGGTAAAGGGAGTCATCGACACCTTCCAGACTTTCTCCATTCGACACATGCCCAGGGAGGAGAGCGAGCAGGTAGATCAACTGGCAAAGTATGTCCCCCGGGTGGGGGTACCCTCACAGATCTCTTCCGCCTATCCATTGAAGAGGGGGAGCTGATGGAGGTGGAGCAGCACCCCTCGTGGATGGATCCCTTCTCAACGTACTTGTCCACTAGGGAGTATCCTGAAGGGATGGACAGGAAGAGGCTCAAGTACAAGTCGGCATACTATATCATGCTAGACGGCAAGATATACTGGAATACCCTCTCCGGGATGTTGGCACGCTGCGTGGCCGAGAGGGAGGTCCCGAGGATCTTGGAGGAAATTCACTCCGGGGAGTGCGGGAGCCACTCTGGGAGTTGAACCTTGGAAGGCCGGGTCATCAGGCAAGGATATTTTTGGCCGACACTGAGCCAAGACGCGGCGAAGTTCACGAAGGAGTATCATAAGTGCCAACTGTTCGCTCCCCTCCAGCTACAACCGGCCCAACGCCTCAGGAGTGAAAGTGAGGGTAAGATCTATCTTCACTCTAGATGGGGGGGGGGGGTGAATAGAGTATTTTAAAATAATTTACAATTAAAACTGTAAAGCAGTGAAAGACTTAATTTACTTATATGTGTAATGTGTTAGCAGAAAAGTAAATACTAAAGCAGTAAGAAAACAAAAACACACAGCACACAGCAAAGCAAAAAGCACAACAAACCAGATGACACAAGGAGCTATAGTGGTTCCCCAACAACCTGGGTACATCCACTCTTCTACCACCCTAGGTAAGAATCCACTACAGGAATAGTTGATCAGGTGTCCTGGGCACCAATGAGCTTTTGATAAGGTGCTCAAAAACCAAAACTAGATTTTTTGATAAGGTGTCTTGCCACCACTGAGTTTTGATAAGGTCTCAGAAACCAGCCACAAAACTTTTGAAGGAAGTTTTGAGAAACCCTTTTATAGGAGAGAAAGGAAAAATAAAATGAGTTGAGTTGTTCTTCTCTGTCAACAATCTAAGAGAAGACAAGTGGAAGATGTTGTCAAAGCTCCCCCTGAGATCTGTAAGGGTTCAGGAAGATGAGATTTGCTTCAGATCTCCAGCAAGAGATGATTTCAGCAGATGCTGAAATGTGTGATGTCTGGAGTCCTTGATATTGAAGCTTTTGAATACTTGAAGCTTGAAGGAGTAGAGTAGTAGATGATCTCCTTCACAATGATGTTTCTTGTGTTCTTGAAGAATTCTGACTCAGTAATTCTGTAAGTTTTTTGTCTACTAAATCTATTCTCAGAAGATGAATTCTTGATGAGTGAATTTCTTGTTCTCTCTTCTGTATATTTTTCAAATCTTGTCTGTTCTCTATATTCAGAATAATTCTCTAGGGAGTATATCAGATTCTGACTTTTTGATAGCCGTTATTCAGTCATAAATGACTTCCATACTTGACAACTGTCTCTAGGGAAAGTCCTAAGTAACATTCCAATTATTCTTTCTTGAAACTTGCACCAGATTGCTTGAAACGGCTACAGAATCCTTTGTCATAAGTGCTGAAAATAAATTTGAATGAATTCCATAACTGTCCTGAATTTGAATTCTGAAAACGTCGATCTCTCAGAAAATCGTCGACCTGAGCTCAGCTATCGTCGACCTGAGCTCAGAGTTTGGATTTATACTACAAACAGAAAACGTCGACCTGAGTTCTACGATCGTCGACCTGAGCTCAGTGACTTGGAAAACAGTTAGAGACAGAGCGTCGATCTGAGCTCAACGATCGTCGACCGGAGTTCGACGACTTGTAGAACTGAGCTCAGAGAACGTCGAACTGAGTTCGACGTTTCGTCGACCTGAGCTCGACGAGAATTGTCTTTGTCTCAGCACTTGAATCCTGACATGTAGAAGGTTTGGAGGGCAGCTTTCAAACCTAAGTACTAACCCTAAGACTCATTCTAATTGACCTATCAGACTATACAACAAGGTCAAAACAAAATCCTAATCACATAGTGATCCTTATCCAAATTAGTAATAGGGTGTTCCAACAATCTCCCCCTATTTGGGTTAGGATTACTATTTACATGACAGAATGTAAAATAACAAGCATACATCAGATTTAAACAGAAAAGAACAGAAACAACAATGCAGAAAACATATGTTGAGCATTGTAGAAACACAGCAAGAGTCACAGAATCAGTCAAAAAATGAATATGAGTATCAGCTTACACAAGTTACTCATTGCCCTTTTTGAAGAGAATTTCTCTATTGGGATTTAGGGCTTCTTTCTTTGATCTTATACCATCTTCTGCACCTAAGGAGGTTTGAGATCTTGCCCTTGGAACTACAGCCTCAGGATGCAGCTTCATATAGTCTTCTGGATCAAAGCATTTCCTTGAAGCATATCTCTCTAATTCTTTCTTTCTATGTTCTGACAAGGTTGTGATGTTGGAAGTATCTCTGCCTTGCTCTTTAGCCTTCTTAATCTGATCTAATGCAGCAAGCTCTTTCATTCTAGCTGTCCATGATAAAGGATTGTTCTCAGGGTCCTCAAAAGGAACTGGGGGTTCATATCTGTTGATTGACTCTGAATCAGTAGAAGGAGCCCTGATGACAACTGTATCTCTGAGCTTGTATGGGAAAGGACCTGATGTAGAGTCAGTGGGACCTTGTCCTTCCCTTTGTTGTCTGGCGAAAGTTCTATAATCTATTTGTCTTCCTCTAGACTGACCTCTTCTAGACTGATCACCTCTTTGATGTTGTCCTCTGGGTTGATATCTCTGAGAAGGTTAAGAGGAGCTATACTTTGAAGCAGATGACTGAAAAGCTGAGCCTACACCAGATCCTAAATCTGGAGGAGGAGGAGGAGGAGGAGGAGGAAATTGAGATGATCCTTTTTCATACTTGTCAAGTTTTCTCCTTTTTCTTATGGCCTTAAGCTGGTTCTTAGAGTATTGCATCCATGGTTCAGTGATTTGGTAGTCATGAAGAATGTAATAGGGAATATCATTGACATCTTTGGCTTTTGCAGGAGGTACTTTCATCATGGCCTTACTTCTTGCTTTCCTTTTCTTGGCAATGGTGCCAGAAGAATCATCAGAGTCAGTGTTGAAATGATCACTGTCTGAACTCTGGGGTCTGTCATATAGATCATCAATTCTTTTGATATACTCTTCTCTTTGTTTTGACTTCTCAGGAGCAGCAACAGGAGCAGAAACTATTGGAGCAGCAGGAGCAGCAAGTTCATCAGCAGCAGCAGCAACAGGAATAACAGACAACATATCAATATCAGCAGATTCAACAACTTCAACAGCAGCAGCAGCACAAACAGAACCAATAACTTCCTCAGCCTTAAGAGAACTGATATAAGAAGTAATTAGGTTGGGATCACAGACAGCAACAGGCACAATGACCTTAGTAAAGTCTTCAACTCCCAGAGCTGATAAGCAGCTAAAGTGAAGAAGGTCAAAAACAGATAACAGTGACCTGAGGTCAACTATTAGTACTGGTACTGGAGCTGAAACTGAAGCAGCAGCAGCAATTTCTGGCAGCAATTCCTCTGAAACAGCAGGCACTACCTCAGCTTCATAGGGCATCTTCCCCTGCCTTGATTCAGTGAGAACTGGATCAAGGCACCCCATTGAAGGGATTACCTGAGGAGTAGATAGAGAGGAGAGCCTGTCAGATAACTCCTTTATGGACTGCAAGAGTGGAGCCATGGAGGTCTCAAGCAGGGCTACTAGCTTGGGATCCAGTATCCCATAGAGCTTATCTGCCAGTGCTGAGAGATCCACTTGCTCAAGTGAAACTTGAGTAGAGGTGGAGGAAGAAATGACTGTGGCTGGTGATGGATGGGCTGCAGGATGTGTGGGTGGTGATGGTAGGATGTTGGGTTGAGAGATTGGGATGGTGGAGATAGAGGTTATGGGTGTGGAGATGGATGGGGTGAAGGATGGTTGGGTGAGAATGTCATGGAGTAGTTGTTGGTATGAGGAAGTGGAGGGAAGCTCAGTAGATGAGGAGGGGGAATCATCCATGAAGGAATCTTCCATAAGGTTGAAGGAGGGAAGATCAAGGGGTGGATAATAGTGAAGTGGATGGAATTATTGTTCTGTGGTAGTGGCTGGAGGAGGTGAAGGAGTGGACAGAGGAGATGAAATTGTAATGGGGGAAGAGATTGATGTGGAGATGGTTGAGATGGAGATGGAGGTAGAGATGGTTGAGGGAAGAACTGGAGAAGGTTGAGAAGAGAAGGAGGCAGGCAATGCTTCAATGAGGTCAGGGGCCTGAGAGGAAGTGACTGCAATAGTCCTTGTGCCTGAAGCAGTAGTAGTCCTTGTTGGCTTGACTATCTGCCTGTCCCATTTCCCAAACAGGGCACAGGTCAGCCCCTTTGATGCATTGATGTGCATCCCACTTGATACCAGCAGTTCAGGGCACCTGGAGTGCAGGAATAGCCATATTATCCTCCCAAAGTTTACCATACTTTTGTTCACTTTCTTCTTAATCAAGTCAAAGAAGAGCTCTCCCCAGTTCAGATGTTTCTTGTCCACAAGGGCTCCCATCAAGCAGAATTGATACCTTGAGATGGTATCATGTGCTGAGTGCTTTGCCAACAGCACTTTCCCCACAACATCAGCGAGAAATCTATACTCAATAGATAAGTTCTTTTTCAACAACTTGCTAGGGTTAGCGGCAGAATGTCTCATTCTGTCTAACATATTTGCAGATTCTTCTCCAGATAACTCAATAGAATCATTTCCAGAACTCAATTGAAACACTTCACTCAGAAGAGCAGGTGTTAGGGATACCTGCGTCCCGACTATAGTACCAACCAATGTATTCTGATCAAGATTTTCCGTTGTATATACCCATTCTTTAATTTCATCTGCAACAATCTTCATCCTTGTAGTCATTATTTGTACTAGCTGTTGTTCTCTGAATAGGTCCAGAATGTCTTTGAAGATTTGATCGCTTCCATCGAAGGAGCCCATGTCGATATCAAAGCCTGTGTCGAATTTCATCTTGGCAAGAGCGGCAACAGACACATCCATGATGTACCTGCAAAGATGAACAAACACGACCAAGTGTAGAGAAGTTTGGAGGGAAAGAAAAAGTTTGCAGAGAGTATGAAAGTGCAAAAGAAGAACGACAACCGAAGAATGATTTTTATATTAGGGTTCGACGCCGGAAAGGAAAGATCGTTGAACTCCGTTCGACGATCTGGGCTTCTAAAGGAATCTGAAGATTCTTCAATAATGTCGATCTCCGTTCGACGATATTGGAGAGCGTCGATCTCCGATCGACGATCGCTGGCCAGAAGAAGATAGCCTAGCGCTATCTGGAAAACGCTGAACTCCGGTCGACGCTTTTGGAAAGCGTCGATCTCCGTTCGACGCTTTTTGGGAAAAACGTCGAGCGCAGTTCAGAGACTAAAAAAGCCTACAGACACTAGAAAATACAAGTTTTTTGCCTAGTCTTGGTCTGTTTTTAGAGTTTTAAAATCTTGGGTTTTATTTTAAACTTCCTCCATCTAACATTCCTAACTGATTTAGGAAGAAGGTATGTTTCTTTTCATCCAAAGGTTTGGTAAAAATATCTCCCCTTTGCAAATCAGTTGGGATATATTGAATTTCAATTTTATTTTTCTCAACATTATCTCTTAAGAAGTGATGCCTAATGTCTATATGTTTTATCCTACTATGGAGGAATGGATTTTGTGCTATAGAAATAGCACTGGTGTTATCACAAAATATTTTTGACCCTTCTAAGTTGTAGCCATAGTCTAGGAGCTGGTTTTGAATCCACAAAATCTGTGAGCAACAGCTACCTGCTGCCATATATTAAGCTTCAGCAGTTGAAGTGGACACAGATGTTTGTTTCTTACAGAACCAGGAGACAAGTCTGTCACTAAGGAACTGGCAAGTTCCACTGGTGCTTTTCATGTCTACTCTACATCCAGCATAATCAGCATCTGAAAATCCAATTAATTCAAATCCTGAGTCTTTTGGATACCAGAGACCTAGATTTGGACAACTTTTCACATACCTAAGAATCCTCTTAACTAATGTTAGGTGTGACTCTCTAGGGCTTACTTGGAATCTAGCACATATGCATGTAACAAACATTATATCAGGTCTACTAGCTGTAAGGTACAATAGAGAGCCAATCATTGCTCTATATGTTGTCTGATCAACATGTTTTCCATGTTCATCAGCATCTAATACAGTATTAGTAGGCATTGGTGTTTTCATACAAGATGCTTTAGACATACCAAATTTCTTAACCAGTTCTTTTGCATACTTGGTTTGAGAAATAAATATGTCATCAGCATGTTGTTTGACTTGCAATCCTAGAAAGAAGGAAAGCTCACTCATGCTACTCATTTCAAATTTAGAATGCATTAGGTTAGAGAACCTTCTGCACAAATTTGAATCAGTAGAACCAAATATGATATCATCTACATATATTTGTACTAGTAGGGTATGGGACTTATGGGTTCTAATAAAAAGAGTTTGGTCTACTCTACCCCTTATAAAATCATTTTTCAGAAGAAAGCATGCTAAGGTCTCATACCATGCTCTAGGAGCTTGCTTGAGACCATATAATGCTTTATGCAATTTGAAAACATGATCAGGATAAGTTGAAGAGATAAAACTTGGAGGTTGTCTAACATAGACTTCCTCTTTGATGTCTCCATTGAGAAATGCACTCTTCACATCCATTTGGTAGACCTTGAATCCTTTGTGAGCTGCATAAGCAAGGAATATTCTTATGGCCTCTAACCTTGCAACTGGTGCAAAGGTCTGGTCATAGTCTATTCCTTCTTCTTGAGAATAACCTTGAGCAACTAGCCTTGCATTGTTCCTTACAATAACTCCTTGATCATCCAATTTGTTTCTGAACACCCACTTTGTTCCAACAATGGAGTGATCCTTAGGCCTTGACACTAGTTCCCAAACTTTGTTCCTCTCAAATTGATGTAGTTCCTCTTGCATAGCAATGATCCAGTGTGGATCTTGTTCTGCATCTTGAATGGATTGAAGCTCAACTTGAGATAGAAAACAAGTGTGCATCAGGTTCTGGTTGACCTGATTTCTGGTTTGCACACCAGCTGAGATGTTTCCAATCACTTGGGAGATTGGATGATCTCTTGTTGTTACTAAATCAACAGGGGGTGTTGATTGTTCACCAACCTGTGTTGTTGTTTCCTCTTGTGGAACAACAACTGGCTCTTCAAGATGGTTTTCTCCAAGATGTTGAACATCTTCTTCATCTTCACTGATTTCATCCTTATATTGGTTAGGTGAATATACTGAATCCTTCTCTGCAATATGCAATCTGTCCAAATTTTCTGAAAGAGAGTTTACCTGCAAGGGTTCTATGGTAGAAGTAGACTTCTCCTTATAAAACATGTTAGTCTCATCAAAAGATACATGAACAGAGTCTTCAATTTTAAGAGAAGATTTGTTATAAACCCTATATGCTTTATTGATCATGGAGTATCCCAGAAACACTCCTTCATCAGCTTTAGCTTAGAATTTTGTTAAATACTTCTTGTCATTATTGTGAATATAACAAATGCAACCAAAAATTTTGAAATAGTCTACTTTAGGTTTCTTCCCTTTGAGCAATTCATAGGGATTCTTGCCCTTCAGTTTATGTATCAAACTTCTGTTCAACACATAGTTGGAGGTGTTCACTGCCTCTGCCCAAAAGGATAGAGGAAGGTGAGCATTTGTCAACAATGTGGTGGCAGATTCAATAAGGGTTCTATTTTTCCTTTCAGCTACCCCATTTTGTTAAGGAGTTCTAGGAGCTGAGAAAGTATGTCTGATCCCTTCACTCTGACAGAATTCTTGCATAAGAAGAGAATCAACTCTGTCACATGATCACTTCTGATCAGGGCAATATGAGTATTGAACTCAATCTGTATGCATTTGAGAAATCTGTCAAACACTTAAAGTTATCAGACTTCTTCCTCAGGAAGAATACTCATGTGAATCTAGAGAAGTCATCTACAATCACTAAAGTGTAAGATTTCCCTCCTAAGCTTTGTACTGTAATGGGTCCAAAAAGATCCATGTGTAACAGATACAAGATCCTAGGTGAATCACTCTTATTAAGTGACTTAAAACTATTTTTAGTTTGCTTGCCTAATTGACAAGCCCTGCAAAGTCCTTCCTTCTTATAGGGGCCAGAAGGTAGTCCTCTAACAAGGTTGTCCTTGGATAGCCTAGCAATGGTTCTAAGGTTTAGATGTCCTAGTCTCTTATGCCAAAGATCATTTGGTTTGCAAACAGAATTAAATAAACAGATATCTATATTGGTTGAAAGAAAATCCACAAGATAAATGTTACCTTTCCTTTTACCTGTTAACATTGTTGTGTTATCCTCTGACTTGATCTTGCATAAGGATTTGTTGAATATCACTTGATAGCCTTCATCACAAAGTTGACTGATGCTGATTAGATTGTGCTTTAGTCCTTCCACATAAGCCACCTTCTTGAATGTGACTGAGTCAATCTGAACATCACCATATCCTTTTGTTTGACCAAAGTTTGAATCACCAAATATCACTTTGGGTCCAAGTTTGGCTTTGAAGGATGTGAGATTCTCCTTGCTTCCTGTCATGTGCTTTGAGCACCCACTATCCAGATACCATTGTTGGTTCATTGCTGGATAGGTCTTCACCTGCACATAAATAATTTATATGTTTTTGACCCAGTTTACCTTGGGTCTAGGTTGATAGCCTTTAAACTCAGAAATAAAAGACATCACTGGCTGACTCTTATATCCTTCAAGATGGTATCTCCTAGGAGGCACTATCCATTCAGTATAAGGGTTGAAGCTTTGGGATGAGGGACTTCTAGGATTGATTTTAGATTTACCTCTGAAAGAATGTTCAAAGCTCTGAGCTCCGTTCGACGATCGTCGAGCTGAGTTCGACGATCTTGGGTCAGATCGCCGAGCTCCGTTCGAAGATCGACTATACCAGAGTTCAGAGTTCAGAAGTCGTCGATCTGAGTTCGACGATTCAGCCTTGGATCGTCGAGCTCTGTTCGACGATCGTCGACCTCTGTTCGATGTTTTCTGTTGAACTTTGTTTTCCTTAGGTAAATCAGGATTCTTCCTAGCTACCTCTACAACACCCTTTCTTTTATCAGAAATAAATTTAATTGGGGTTGTTAATACTATAGTTGGCTGGATAAAGCACACAAGCCCAGTGTACTGTTGAATCTTGAGTTCACTGTGCTTGTGATGTCCATCAGTCTGATGCTTCTCCCATTAAGGGATTCTTCAAACTTCTTTGCCTGGGATAGCTCACTTTTCAGTGAAGCTATCTCCTCCCTACAGCATTCTAACTCCTCAGAGAGTTTGAGGTTGTCTGATTTTAAGGTGCTATGTTCAGACAATTGATTTCTGAGAGAGATAATCTCCTTCTCAGACTTTAATAGGTCTAAACAAAAGGTCTTAAATTCAGATCTAAAGTCCTCTGAATCAAAGTTAAAGGAGTCTCTTACCTGGTCTTCTTCAGTTTGAGTTTCAGATTCAGACTCTGACTCTTGTTCTGCATCAGAATTTTGTTGGGAGGCATTGATAGTCATCATGCAGAATTCCTTTTCTTCAGCATCATCTTCATCATCACTTGAACTTGATGAAGCCTCTGATTCTTCTTCAGTTTCACTCCAGGTTTCTGCTACAAATCCCTTCCTTGTATGTTTTTTTTTGCTGGAGGAGGATTTGTTGTAATTGTTTCCCCTGGAGTCCTTATCTCTTCTTCTTTCTTTTCTGTCATTTTTGTCCTTGTTCTGGTTTTCTGGACAATAAGGAACAATATGGCCTGGTTTCCTACATCCAAAACAGATTATTTCTTTATTATTTTACTTGTCATACCTTGGCTTCTCATGCCCTCTGGATGACCTCTTTCTGAAATCTTTCCTGGCCATCTTATAGAATATTTTGGCCAGCAAGCTCATCAATTCTTCATTGCCTGTGACCTTCTCTTCAGGCAGATCTTCTGTAGCTTTGAATGCTATTGTCTTCTCCTTCCTGATAGCTGGAGAAGCAACCTTTTGTTCTTCCTCTCTATTCTTGATGAGCAGCTCATAAGATTTGAGCTTGCCCAACAAAGTTTCAGTAGTAATCTCAGTTAGGCTTCTAACATCCTTGATTGGCCAGATCCTTGAATCCCAAGTGCTAGGGAAGCACATTAGGATCTTGTCATTTAGTTCAGTTAGAGAGATCTCCTTGTCCAGTGTTTTTAATTCACTGACTATTAGGCTGAGCCTGTTGTACGTGTCAGCCACTGATTCAGTTTCTCCTTTCTTGAAGTTCGCATATTGACTTATGAGTTGGGATCTCCTGTCCTTCCTTTTATCAGCAAATCCTGAGACAATTTCAGATAACTTGTCTCATATCTCTTTTGCTGAACTGCATTCAGCCACCTTTTGGAATATCTCATCAGACATAGTCTGAGAAAGGATATTCATAGCCTTTGCATCTGCAACTTTCCATTTCTTTATTTTTGCATCTGTTCCTGAAGGAGGTGGAACAGCACTTGTACTTGTAATTACTGAGGGTCTTGGACAAACTGTCAAAACAGAATTAAAAATGTCCTCATCAATAGAATTCATGTAAAGCTTAATCCTTGCCTTCCAAAGTGCAAACTTAGAAAGGATGCACACTAGAGGTCTGGTGCTAGCATAATCTTTGTTCTGTGGTATGGTTTTGAATGAAAATAAATATAATACAAAATAGAAATAACTATTCTCTATAAAAGATTTATCTTATCAAGGATCTTTTAGTTCAGGTGTTAGCCTGTTCAATCAATCTGTTGAAGATTCAGTTGTTGAGTAACCAACCTGGCTCTGATACCAATTGAAAGTGAGGGTAAGATCTATCTTCACACTAGAGGGGGGGTGAATAGAGTATTTTAAAATAATTTACAATTAAAACTGTAAAGTAGTGGAAGACTTAATTTACTTATATGTGTAATGTGCTAGCAGAAAAGTAAACACTAAAGCAGTAAGAAAACAGAAACACACAGCACACAGCAAAGCAAAAAGCACAGAAAACCAGATGACACAAGGAGCTATAGTGGTTCCCCAATAACCTAGGTACATCCACTCTTCTACCACCCTAGGTATGAATCTACTACAGGAATAGTTGATCAGGTGTCCTGGGCACCAATGAGCTTTTGATAAGGTGCTCAAAAACCAAAACTAGATTTTTTGATAAGGTGTCTTGCCACCACTGAGTTTTGACAAGGTCTCAGAAACCAGCCACAAAACTTTTGAAGGGAGTTTTGAGAAACCCTTTTACAGGAGAGAAAGGAAAAAAGAAAATGAGTTGAGTTGTTCTTCTCTGTCAACAATCTGAAAGAAGACAAGTGGAAGATGTTGTCAAAGCTCCCCCTGAGATCTGTAAGGGTTCAGGAAGATGAGCTTTGCTTAGGGTGATAGGCCTTCAGTTGCTTCAGATCTCCAGCAAGAGATGATTTCAGCAGATGCTGAAATGTGTGATGTCTGGAGTCCTTGATATTGAAGCTTTTGAACACTTGAAGCTTGAAGGAGTAGAGTAGCAGATGATCTCCTTCACAATGATGTTCCTTGTGTTCTTGAAGAATTCTGACTCAGTAATTCTGTAAGCTTTTTGTCTACTGAATCTATTCTCAGAAGATGAATTCTTGATGAGTGAATTTCTTGTTCTCTCTTTTGTATATTTTTCAAATCTTGTTTGTTCTCTATATTCAGAATAATTCTCTAGGGAGTATATCAAATTCTGACTTTTTGATAGTCGTTATTCAGTTATAAATGACTTCCATACTTGACAACTGTCTCTGGGGAAAGTTCTAAGTAACATTTCAATTATTCTTCCTTGAAACTTGCACCAGATTGCTTGAAACGGCTAGAATCCTTTGTCATAAGTGTTGAAAATAAATCTGAATGAATTCCATAATCGTCCTGAATTTGAATTCTGAAAACGTCGATCTCTATGAAAATCGTCGACCTGAGCTCAGCTATCGTCGACCTGAGCTCAGAGATTGGATTTATACTACAGACAAAAAACGTCGACCTGATCTCTACGATCGTCGACCTGAGCTCAGCGACTTGGAAAACAGTTAGAGACAGAGCGTCGATCTGAGCTCAACGATCGTCGACTGGAGTTCGACGACTTGTAGAACTGAGCTCAGAGAACGTCGAACTGAGTTTCGACGTTTCGTCGACCTGAGCTCGACGAGAATTGTCTTTGTCTCAGCACTTGAATCCTGATCTGTAGAAGGTCTGGAGGGCAGCTTTCAAACCTAAGTACTAACCTTAAGACACATTCTAATTGACCTATCAGACTATACAACAAGGTCAAAACAAAATCCTAATCACATAGTGATCCTTACCCAAATTAGTAATAGGGTGTTCCAACAAGGAGTATCACAGCCCCCTAGCCATTTGCAATCTGGGGAATGGACTTGGTTGGACCCTTCCCCCAGGCCAGCGACCAGAGAAGGTTTTTGCTCGTGATGATTGATTATTTCTCTAAGTGGCTGGAAGTTAAGGCGTTGGCCAAGGTAACCTCCCAGGTCATCAGGAACTTTGTATGGGGGAAGATTATCTGCCGCCACGGGTTGCCTCAGGCCATTGTCACAGACAACGACCCTCAGTTTGCCAGTGCCGAGTTCATTAGCTTCTGCGGGCAGCTCAGGATCGATCTTAGGTTCGCCTCGATTCATCACCCCAGGAGCAACGGGCAGGTGGAGGCGGCGAACAAGATCATTGTTAACCTCCTCAAAAAGAAGGTAGAGAATCTGAGAGGAAGCTGGGTGGAGCAGCTCCCTTTCGGTCCTCTGGGCCCTTAGAACCACACCCAACACGACGACAGGAGAGACTCCTTTCAAACTCTCCCATGGGTGCGAGACGGTACTTCCGATAGAGTTCGAGGTCTGAACCCCTCGGGTGGTCGAGGCCGGAGAGGGCAAAGAGGAATGGAGGGCCGAAAATGAGGAGGAGCTGCGGCTCTCACTCGACATGGTTGAGGAGCTGCGAGACCTCTCTGCCGTCAGACAAGAGGAAGCGAAGAGAAGAATGTCCAAATACTTTTACAAGCACGTCAGGGTCAAACAATTCGCGGAAGGAGACTTGGTCTTAAGAAAAGGGGATGCCGCAGGGAGGTCAGCCACCGTGGGGAAGCTCAATCCCAATTGGGAGGGACCATACATTGTACAGGAGGCGTTGAAGCAAGGAGGGTATTCGCCTCCGAAATGTGGAGGGCGAGACCCTAAGTCTCACCTGGAGTGGTGATGACTTAAAACATTTTTTCCCCTGAGTCATGTAAATGTCGTTTCAGTTTCTAATAAAACTTCTGTTGATGAACTTATGCCCTGACGATGAAAAGTGCAAATGCGAGTCTGTCCTCAAACCCCGAGCAGATCCCGCTGCCAGGCTCCCATCAAGCTGGTAGGGCTGGATGTCACTCGGAAGTGTCTGCCCCAGAACCCGAGCAGATCCCGCTGCCAGGCTCCCACCAAGCTGGCAGGGCTGGATGTCACTTGGAGGAGTCTGCCCCAGACCCCGAGCAGATCCCGCTGTCAGGCTCCCACCAAGCCGGGCAGGGTTGGATGTCACTCGGAGGAGTCTGCACCAGACCCCGAGCAGATCCCGCTTCCAGGCTCTCATCAAGCTGGCAGGGATGGATGTCACCCGGAGGAGTCTGTCCCAGACCCCGAGCAGATCCTGCTGCCAAGATCCCATCAAGCTGGTAGGGCTGGATGTCACTCGGAGGAGTCTGCTCCAGACCCCGAGCAGATCCCGCTGTCAGGCTCCCATCAAGCTGGCAGGGTTGGATGTCACCCGGAGGAGTCTGCCCCAGACCCCGAGCAGATCCCGCTGTCAGGCTCCCACCAAGCTGGTAGGGCTGGATGTCACTCGGAGGAGTCTGCCCCAGACCCCGAGCAGATCCCGCTGCCAGGCTCCCACCAAGCTGGCAGAACTGGATGTCACTCGGAGTCTGCCCCAGACCCCGAGCAGATCCCGCTGCCAGGCTCCCATCAAGCTAGCAGGGATGGATGTCACCCGGAGGAGTCTGCCCCAGACCCCGAGCAGATCCCGCTGACAGGCTCCCACCAAGCTGGCTGGGCTGGATGTCACTCGGAGGAGTCTGCCCCAGACACCGAGCAGATCCCGCTGTCAGGATCCCATCAAGCTGGCAGGGTTGGATGTCACCCGGAGGAGTCTGTCCCAGACCCCGAGCAGATCCCGCTGTCAGGCTCCCATCAAGCTAGTAGGGCTGGATGTCACTTGGAGGAGTCTGCCCCAGACCCCGAGCAGATCCCGCTGCCAGGCTCCCATCAAGCTGGTAGAGACTGGATGTCACTCGGAGGAGTCTGCCTTAGAACCCGAGCAGATCCCGCCGAAAAAACCAGGGTTGGACGCGACTCCGGGAGCCTGTTCAGACCCCCACTGACCGACGTGGGCGAGGCACCTCAACAGGAGCAGCGTATAAGGGAAGGAGCTAGCCGCCCTCGTCGCGAATGGATCGGCGGGTCGACGAAAGGATCTCAGCAAGATGGCGAGCCAAGAGAGTCGGCCCTGGCATAAAGATCGGCGGGTCCCACGGAAGGGGTCTAGGTGGCGATAACTCGGTCGCGCCAAGACCCCCAGAAAGCCGGCTCGCACAAAGTCCAAACGCACACTAGGGTTTTCTCGCCCACCCAATGACGCGAATGGGGGGAGCGAGCCCAGATGGAGTAAGCGAGTCGCCCCCTCGCATCACGGCTATCTAACTTACCCCTCGCTCCTAAGCCTAATTAAGTTCAGAGTCTAAAACGAACGGACGACCTCACGCGCTCGCTCACAGTCGCAACGTCCAAAAGAACATTCAAGAATAAAAATAATCATAACAAGTGTGAGAATCAATGGGCGAATGCGAGAAATAAAGATATCCGCGTTTCAGATCAAAAAAAGAGCTATGTACATTGGGGAAATCAAAAAGGGGTTAACTATTACAAAAAACTGGGCTCTGGCCCGCGTCACTGCCGCGGCAAAAGTGGGACGAATGCAAGCTCCCGGCGAGACGAGCCCTGAGCGGCGGGCCCTTATATACGGTGGTAGGACCCGTCGCCCGGCTCTGGTACTGGAAGGAACAGCTCCGGTACCACCTCGCTCACCAGAAGCTTGGCACCGTCGTCCTTCATGAGGTTGGCCCTCTGCAGCATCTGGAAGGTGTATTTTGCCGCGCCAGCCGCATTCTTCTGCATCATCACCTCGATCTCGTGATCGCTGTAATGAGCGAGATGGCAGCCGTTTGTAGATGGCGGCAGGGCAGCCGCTACAGCCTCCAACGCGTCCACCCGCTTCTGAAGTGCCTGCTTCTCCTGTTGGAGGGTGGAGATCTCGGTGCCCAATCGGCTGGCCGTCGCCGCGTCCAGTGAAAGGGAGAACAATCGAGTTAAGTCGTGCGGGAGGGAGGAAAGGTTGAGGCAAGTCGAGAAACCTACTGCTCCACCTAGGTACTGAGCGAGAGCGGCCTCTGCCGCGCCGGCCCGCTTCCGTAGTTCATCCGCCTCCTCCTTAGCAAGTCTGCGGGCCGCCTCCTCCTTAGCAAGTCTGCGGGCCGCCTCCTTCTCATCGACAAACTTGTTGAGGGACGGGGCGCTCTTGTCCAGCCGAAGACACCGCCGGCCAACCATATGGGCCAGCTCCAGGCTGCGAAACTAGGCCCGTGCGCTTTCATAGATCAACACACGCGTCGCCTCCTCGTCGTAAACGGCGGCGTCCTCTCGCCCGTAGACGCCGAAGGCGAGGTTGTAAGCATCCCCGCTGTTGGTGTCGTCCTTAAACCAGCTCGGCAGCAGCGAGGATATGTAGACCCGGTTGGTCTCCTTGTCCCATTGAAGCAGCGGGACTCCGGACTCGTCCACGGGTCCCTCACCGTAACCAAAGTTGTGGTGCCCCCGGGGGACTGGCTTCCCGGCGGGCTGAACCCCCTCTGGCGGCTGCGATGTGCCTGCCTCTCCGCCAGCAGATCTGACGGCCGGAGAGGCCGCGGGGGCGGGAACGGTGGACGGCTGGCTCGCGGGGGCCTTGCCCTTGTCGCGAGCCGGGGGAGGTGAGCCACCCGCCTTCTTCGATTTCTTGGGCGGTGGCGGGTCCTGAGGCCGCTCGCGGCTGGACCGCTTCGCGGGAGCAGGGGTTGAGAACTCGCGATGGGCGGTAGTAGCCGCATCGGCCCGGGAAAGCTCGCCGGTAGAGATTCGCGCGCTCTCGTAAGGCGGATAGAGAGGAATGTCGCGCTCGCCTGCAAGAGCGTGAGACTTAGAAAATATTCGGCGGGATTAAGAGCGCGTAGATGGGTGAACCGCTTACCCTCACCGGGTGGGACGGGGACGAGGTTGTCCAGGTTTCTGCGGAGGTAGGCCACCTCGAAGTTCTTCCCAGCAAAGAACCCGAACAACCCCGCTTCATGATCCCCCAGGGCCGGGGGGCGGTAGCTCGCCTCGCTGAGTTGGACTGGTGAGAAGGGGAAATTGCCGAAGTCCTCCTTGACGAAGATAAACTTCTTGAGCCAGTTATGGCTTTTGTTGATGGTCTCCCGCACCTTCACGTGGCTACTGGCGAAGCAGGCGGTCCCGTCTTTGTTTGCTCGGAAAGAGAACAGCTTGGGAATACCGCGAGGCTGAACTCGATCTTCTCCTCTCGCAGGAAGCAGGCGAACCCAACGATCACTACAACGGAGTTCGGGGCCATCTGCCCTGGGACCACCCCATAGTACTTGAAGATCTAGCGGACTTCCGGCCATAGGGGTAGCCGGAGGCACGCCTCGAAGTGGGTCGTGGGGAACGCGAGCTCGCCAGCGAAAAGTTCGTTTATCCGTTCCTCCTTCCTGGGCCGCCTCGCCTCGAAATCGGGCGGGACAAAGTGACCGACTGTATCTACAAATCCTCTCTCGGTAAGGACGGCGAGAGGGAAATCGTGCTCGGAGAAGGTCCAAGCACATTTGCTCCTCCCCTCCGCCTCGCCACTGCCACCACCCATCCTGCAGAAATCTTGCCGAGCAGGACAAGGGATTTCTCACAAAAAGCTAGGGGAAGGAAGAAGTCTTAAATGCGGTAGGTGAGGAAGGGTCGGCAGGGCCTATTTATAGAATGAGAAAGGGCGGGAAAAATAACCCTTTTGGCGGGAAGAGTGCGAATAGCAATATAGCCCCGACGTTTCGACTTCCGAACCCAACCCGAGTCCTCGTCAACCCGTTAGTCGGCCGCGAAACGCCCGCACTCGCGCCCGCATAGTAGAAGAGCGACCGCAATGCGGGCCAACCCTGACCCGCGCGCGAGTCACCTATCGCGCGACCCGCGAGCAGCCGGCTCGCCTTCGTCAGTACTAAATAACAATGGCTAGGCAAGGCGACTCAACAAGGCCGGACCCGCCCGAAGGATAGCCGACTGAGTCAGAGCGTCTCGCCCGCACCTCCCGCAGAGATCAAAATATCTACACATCCAAAAGAAAAATTGCAGCAAATACTCGCCCGTGGCGGGCGAGAGTGGTCCTGAATTATTACAAATGTTCAGATTGTCCGAAGCAAAGAAGTTAGCACCCTAAGCGTTTCGACCATTGTATGAGGAGGCGATTCGGACCCGACGGATCACAACCTGCGAGGGGGGGAACTCAATACTGGATCCACTTCCACCTACTTCCCCTTCCCGCGCTGGTTCGGGGCGGTACGTGGGGGTAGTGATACTCGCGGACCGCCGACAGCTCCCGCTGGGTCTGATCAATCTGCTCCGAGGCACGCCTGAGTCACCCCTCAGCTCGCGTAATATGTACACCCGGAGAGGTCGCCCCGTCCTCGTCAGATGGACATCTCGCTCCTTCCAAAGCCGCGAGTCGCTCCTCCGTCTCGGCCTTGTCCTTATCCACTCTGTCGAAAACCTCCCGTAGCAGCAGCGTGTGCTTTTGGAACAGTCGCGTTACTTGCGTCTTCATCTTCTCGGCATCAAGCGGGTCTCCCAGGTATTCCGAGATACGGTCCGTGTCGGGGGGAGGCGAGTACCCTCCACTCATCTCGGCGTCGGAAGAGGAGATCGCATTATAGCCTGCAGAGATAAGGTCAGAAGAAGCGGTGACGGTAAGCGGGCTAAAGCCAGAGAATTTACCTGGTGTCGGCACGTCGCCCGCACCATCAGCAGGCCGAGAGGTGCCCGGCCGACCCTGAAAAGGTTCTCCTCTAAGAGTAATGAAGGGTTACCCCAGGCCGTGGGGCCTTGGCGACGAGGCGCCGCGGGAGGGATAGGCGCCCGTGGCAAAGGACTAGCGACCCGATCGACCGCCACCAGGGCGGAGCACCCTGGTTCTCACTCATTTGCCCTATCTCCCCGAGGCGTCTCCTACCAAAAGGAAAGGAAATCAGGAAGTAGGGCGGTGGATCAAACAGGAGAAACGTATATACCTCAGGGATGACCTCGACACCGCCGGCCGAGCTAGAGGCGGGGTCATCGGGCACCAGAGACCGTCAGACGATCTTTGCTTTCTTTGGCTTGAAAAGGGGGTCAGGCGACCCGCACGCCAGCCACGGGGCAGCTTCGAGAGCCGCATTCCGGGCACTCTCCCTCGCAGCCGCCAAACGAGCCCGCATCTCCTCAGACATAGACATCTTCCGACTATAGATCGTGGAAGGGGGGAAAGAAGAGGAGTTATCCTAGAGGCCCGACAGCTTATTTATAGCGTGAAGGTGGGCCCCCACCGAAAGATTCCCTCCAGCTCAGCAGGGTTTTCGCCGAACATGTGGGGTTGGATGTTTCTTTCCGATCCTTTTGCAAAGCTCGCAAAGAGCGGGGATTATGTACAACCCCGTGTTCGCCGAAGGGACTCGGGCAAGCAGGCGGTTCGACCCCAGCCCGCGCCTCCAAGGGTCGCCCAGGCGGGTCAGCTTTGCCCGCCTCTCCTAGGCGGGTTAGCCTCCAAGGGTCGCCCAGGCGGGTCAGCCCTTCCCGCCTCTCCTAGGCGGGTCAGCCTCCAAGGGTCGCCCAGGCGGGTCAGCCCTTCCCGCCTCTCCTAGGCGGGTCAGCCTCGGCCCTCCGACCCGCGCCCCTTAGGCGGGTCAGTCCTGCCCGCCTCTCCTAGGTGGGCCACCATCGGCCCGCGCCTTCCCAGGCGGGCCGTCTCCAACCCGCGTCCCTTAGGCGAGCCAGCCCCGGCCCGCGCCTCCTGCCGAGTAGAGGCATTGAAGGTCTACTCGCCCAGTCCCTAATGGGGGGATTCCTTGCCATTTTGCCCCTACAGGCCTGCCCTTAACCAGCTATAACGACGGAGTCTCGCTATTGGCAGACCTGGGTGGACTGCGCATAGCCGGTCAGGACAGCGGAGTTCGGCTGTTGGCAGGCCAGCCCAAGGGGCTTTCAGTAATTTCAGGTCAGCAGAGGCTAGTTATTTGTAAACCGTTTTCAGAAATCTATAAATAGGACCCAAGGGGTACCTCAGAAGGCATGCTTACTTATCTCCTAGTCTCCTAGCGCTTTCTGAGGTACCTTAGCCCGGCATTTGGCTAAGGAGGGGAAGCGCTCAGTGATCTTTCGGGTGTGTGGTGGGACCTCCGCGTCGGGCCCTTGGGCTAGTCCTTTGCTCTCTTTTCCTTGTTATTTTTCTTGCAGGAGCGAAGTAGGTGTGTGACCACCCCTTCCCCAAGGGTGAACTCCACAAGAGACTGACTTTTGGTTTCAACATTGAGATGTTAATTTTCAAGTATGAAACATAGAACACATATTGGATGTGGACCTTCTCACCATTCAAGGTGACCATTATCACTTGATCTTCAAAACGTCACCAAAACTAACCGCACCAAGACTTGGTTCAAGGTCAAGAAACAACTCTTTATTACCACATATATGGTTATTGGCTACTGTGTCCAAGTATCATGTTACATTCCATCCATCTTTAGTTTATGTATAAGCTAGGAACATCATTGGATCACAGTCAATATTGTTTGCTTCCGCATAATGGTTGGTCCCACCTATCTCTGTCGAACGTCTGCAGTCATAGCTCATGTGCCCAAACTGGATACAGTTGTAACACTAGACTTAAGTCATTTGACCACGACCTCTTCCTATTCCTTCTTGCTTCCTTGTATGAGCAGTCTCAACCTCTCTGAAAGTTTTGATTTCTTCCTCTTCTTCCTCTACCTTGATAACCTTGGCCTCGTTGGCCACCACCTTGTCCTGAGCTCTCTCCAAAGTTTAGTTGAGTTTGTAGTGCTTGCTCCAAGCCAATCGAACCTTCATCCCGCGGCATGCGATATTTATGAGCTTGCAGAGAGCCCACGAGTTCATCGATAGAGATCAAGTAAGATCCATCGATTCTTATATCGCCACAACTAAATAGTTGAACTTCTTTAATAGTGATCACAAAAGTTTCTCCATGATCCTTATGTTGTCAAACATCTCTCCATTGCGCTTCATCTCATATGTAATCATCCACAACGAGTTACATAGTCGCCAATCATCTCAAATTGTTGCATCTTAAAACTTCGAGCTCAGCTTGGAGAGATTGTAATTTCATCTTCTTTGTTTTGTCAACACCTTGCATGGAATATTGCAGTCTCATGCTTCTTTTGAGGTTTCAGCATCTGAGATCTTCTCAAAGATTGCTTCATCAATCTCTTGGTATAACAATATAAGAGAGCTTTCCCGTCCCTCTTCCTTGCCTCTCTTAGTGTTATCCTCCGCGCATTTTTCAATGCCTCCTCTTGTTCAGAAGTTGGCTCTTCATAGGCATATTCCGCTATCTCTCACAGCTCTTTTGATGCTAACAACACTCTCATCTAAATGCTCAAGTTCACATAGTTTGTTTTAGTCAAATAAAAAATCTGAGATAGAAGAGCATTTGTCATCTCCATCACGACAAACACTTCACCTCTTCAACTCTTCGAAGTTACTTCAAGATTCGAAACTTGCCGTTGATACCATTATTGAAAGCATTAATAGTGGGCACAAACACAAATAGCAAGAAAAGCAAACAACTTATATATCTCCAAGAGGTTACAAAATTACAAATCAACTTCACATACAAACTACCAACAACTGGATATTACAACTTCACAAGATTGTTACAACTCAACACCACAACACACTCTAATCGTGGAGGTCACACACTTGATCACCTATCCTCTTGTTGGAGGTCGCCACGAGAAGCTTGCCAACTTCTAGTCGCCGAACAATAGTTACCGCGGGCAATTAACCTTACCGACGCGCAATCCACCAATTGTTAATCACAGACTGATCACTGGAGTTACCGTCGGGCACTAGCCACACTGCTCGCAAACTGCTAACCACACACCTCTTTTCCTAGCCACAACTTGCTAATCACATACCTCCAAAATCTTCTACCTGTGCTACTGTTTCGTGAAAATGAAGGAAGTATGACCCATTATTTATAGTGTAGCGGGAAACATTTCAAAAATTCTTTAAAATTCAAGAAAATAAAAAATATATTAAATATTCTCAATATTTAATATTCCTAGCAGATTTAGAGGGGTATGAATAAATGCAAATCTGAGCCATTAAATAAAATTTTGATTAGGTTAATGTATCCGCCTAATTAACTATTAATCAATGGATCCGATAGCTGAATACCCACCAGCTAACACATTTATGTTTGTATCCATAATTCTCTTATACGGGTATAAATACCGTAGGAGAAGTCTTCGAAATCATGGTGGGCCCATTTGAGGGGGACACATGATATCCAGATCCGTGGCCGACTGCAATCGAATGGCTGAGATCCTCTCCAACCAAATCACACAATGGATTTAACCAGGGTAGGTTGTTGAGGCATGTGATCGAACCCACAACCTCCTTTATCAAGCTCCTTAGCGGAGACTTGATACCCAACTGAGCTGCAAACTTGATACCCAACTGCGCTGCAGCTCAGTTGGGTATCAAGACTCCGCTAAGAAGCTTGATAAAGAAGGTCATGGGTTCGATCTCACGCTTCAACAACCTACCCCGATTAAATTCATCCTGGGTGATTTGGTTGGGAATGTTCTCGCCATTCGACTTCAGTCGGCCACGGATCTGAATTATCAAGTTCCCCCCTCAAATGAGCACCACCGTGGTTTCTAACAAAAAATGACCATCTTTTGTTGGACACCACGGTGGGGCCCTTTTGAGGGGGCACATGATATCCAGATCCGTGGCCGACTGCAATCAAATGGCGAGAACATTCCCAACCAAATCACCCAGGATGAATTTAATCGGGGTAGGTTGTTGAAGCGTGAGATCGAACCCACGACCTTCTTTATCAAGCTCTTAAGCGGAGACTTGATACCCAACTGAGTTCCAGCGCAGTTGGGTATCAAGTCTCCGCTAAGGAGTTAGTGGGTTCGATCACACGCCAACTTTAAACTTTAGCAATTTAAGTCATTTTCTCCTAAGTCAGGCCGGACAGCGAAGAAACTTTTCCGACAACCTTCTGATCATATGCCAACGACTCCATCCAAACAATTTGACATGAATTACACCAGTTTCAAGTGAAACCCAGCATTTTGACGTGAACTTCCACCATTTTTGGGAAAATTTTTGGGTGCACGCCTGTACCATGCTCCGGTGCCCAAATAAATAGCCATTAATTCATGGGGCCCACCTTCCTTCTCCCCCCAAATCGATTTTGAAACTTTTCCCCTTCCCGAACCGGCGAAACCCCTCCCCGACGGAACCGCTCCCCCCCCCCCATTTCTAGGGTTTAATTTGGACGCCGACAACTGGAGCACACTGATAAAGGCGGACGGCTTCGAGGTTGCCCTACGTGGAGCGCCATTTCCTGGGTGGAGGAGTTGGGTAACGACACGAGCTTGCTTCTCCCCCATTGCGAACTGCTCGTCAAGGCTTCGGGAAGTCAAGAAGCTCCAGTTGTTTCCCGCCAACCCCTAATCCTTGAATGAACAAGATCGGTCATTAGCACTCCTTCAAGGTATAATAGATTCCAGCTGTATTGTTACAGTTTAATATATTACAGTTGTAATGTTACAGTATTATAGATTCTAGTTGTAATGTTACAGTATAATAGAAGTTGTAGTTATATTCCAGTTGCTCTTGCTTTTATTCCAGTTATATTCCTATCCTTGAATGTGTTAAAGATCGGTCATTACCGGAGGTTGTCATGTTGTATAGATTCCAGTTGTAATGTTACAGTTTAATAGATTCCAGTGGTATTGTTACAGTTTAATAGATTCCAGTTGTAATGTTACAGTTTAATAGATTCCAGTTGTATTGTTACAGTTTAATAGAAGTTGTAGTTATATTCCAGTTGTTCTTGCTTGTATTCCAGTTATAATTTTACAGTTTAATAGATTCCAATTGTAATGTTGTACTGTTTCCAGTTATAATATTGTTTAAGGATCTTTTATTTTTTCATCTCAATCGCAGATGTCAGGTTCTATTTATTTATATAGCAGATGTGCTATCAAGACATTCAAAGAGAATGTCAAACCTTTGTTGGATGTACTCTCCGAAGACTCCAAAGAGAATCTCCGTGAAATAGGAATTCTACAATTGTTTAACATGCCCACTATTCAACAAAATATTCCTATGTTGTATTATATTATTGAAAAATAATTAGGTACAAGCTTGCACCATTATTATTAGGTCGTACTCTGCCAAAAGGAATGCTTTTCTCTTGGGTAAAATTTATGTGAAATTTACAGTGAATCATGTTGCACTCATATTGGGTCTTCCAAACCGGGGAAGAGAATTTCAATTCGAGAGAATTCCCTTATCTAACCGCAAGCATAAGGAGTTGGCGCGAGAGCTAGCTGACCTCACAGCAGAGGATAGTTCACCAACCCTAGAGTCGAGGAGAATAAATTGTCTTATTAGATATGTATTGACAGTTTTGTTCTTCCCTTTGAAAGGACTAAAAGTGTCAACCTGTCTTCTGGACTTCAATGGGTTGGAGGATTTTGCAGCAGTAAACTGGTCGAAGGCCATACACACCTTTCTCCACTCCCACTTTGCTTCTATGAATGAGATTGCTATTGGGGAGGAGATGACAAATCTAGGCTACCTTGAGGGGTGCTCTGTTATTATAGTGGTAAGCAAGAGCACGTAGAATTGTACTTATCATAATATTGTTGTTTTATTAATTACTATAACTATTTCATATCATGTTGTAGGTATGGTTTTTGGAGCATACCACTATAGCATCGGCATGTAGAGAAATGGTCACTCCCCGATTGCACCGTTGGTCCTCCCAGCTTTCCTTTAGCGCCTCGCAATGTTCAAGATTCCAAGGTCAGCTGTCAAGCAAAGGTGGTGTAAGTAGTCCATCGTTATTTGTTGGATTAATTATTTCATGTACATATAATATGACGTGCTTGTTTCCATACAGGTTCGGAAGTCTTTTGTTTATATATCGGTTGAGGAGCAAGATTTGCTAGGAGTAGAAAGCGAGGAAGATTCATCAAGCTTTGAGGAAGAGGAGGAGAGAAGAAGGGTGACGAAAGAGAAGAGGAAGAAAGAGGATAAAATGGTGCAGCATAGGCTGAAGAAGGATAAGAAGAGGTTAAGTGGAGAAAAAGAGGTTAAGAGGAGAGAAAGAGGTAAAGGAGGAGAAAGAAGAGAGTAAGGAAAAAAAGAAGAGGAGGGCAGTGAAGGAGAAGAGAGAGAGAAGAGTATGGATGATCGATTTAAAAGCTATGTTGATGTAGCAGTCGGCCAACTGAGGATCTTTATTGAAAAAAAATTGATCGTTTGGCGGCCCTGTTAAACATTACCAATGAGTGGAAAGTGAGTGAGGAGGAGGTGAAGGATGAGGGGGTAAAGGATCATGAGGTGAAGGGGGAGGAAGTTAAGGAAGGGGAGGTGAAGGAGGAGCTCAGCGGCACAGAAGATGATTCTGCAATAGTGCTAAGCAAGATGAGACGTACAACAGAAAAGGGGAAACCAAAAAAGAAAAATGATAAGGAAAATTGGCCAATATACCCGGGTAGGGATGCACTTTGTCCCGAAGATAGGGAGATGATCACACTCGTGATGGACCGATATCCAGATGGGTACGTAAATTTTTTGGTTTATTGTACTATTATTATTGTGTAATTTGACCCTTTGTTCTGTATTCAGGGACTCGATTGTTATTGAGAGAGGAAATATTTTTATTTCTCGATCAAGCCTGACAGATATCCTAGGGACTGGATGGGTGTGCTCCTCGCATTTGGATGCATATGCGTACGTTCTAAATAGTCTCAAAGAGAAAATGAGAATAATATGATCAATTTTTTGTTCGTATCTTCAAATCATGCGGTAATGAAAGATACAACTTGACAATACTTAGTATTTTTTTCTTAAGTACTGACTTCTTTTGTGCTTATTAAATGCAGTATTTAAAATCATGCGGCAAAATCAGTCGTAGACTGGTCGAGCATATCACACATGAGTCAGTTGGAGCTGCTGAGGTTATTGTAATGTCATGTCATGTTGCTAGCCATTGGGTCCTGTTGGTTGCCAATCTTAAAAAACAAAATTGGGATTTCTATGACTCAATACCGAATCCCAGGCACAGGACACCCCTACGGAACCATGTACGTAGTTGTATTATTCAAGTACAAATGAGATTTTTGTTTACATTGACTATATATGTACAGATGAGGTACCTTCAAGAAGATACAGGTGATGTGCTTCCCACTACGCATCGTTGAGGGGCTTCCTACTCAGGATACCGGCAACGATTGTGGGATATTTGTGATGAAATATATGGAAGCCAGTGTGCTAAAGGGACCAGTGGATTGGAAGAGTCACCAGACTTTGGGTAAAGACATGCCGAGGATCCGAGCCGAAATGGTTGCATCTTTCTGCCGGATATTTCAGTCTTCCCTGCTCACAGAACATTGATTTATTTTTTAAATGATATTGTATAATTCTTTGATCCGAGCCTACGCATGGTTATTATTTGGATAGTAGATTTGGACAACACAAATTGAAAAAGTCAAGCTTTTGCATGCCTGTTCCAATTAGAGATACCTGTAGGCAATATTCTTTAGCACATCTGATGCATTTTTTTACAAATTGGAAAAGTCAGGTTTTGGGTTTATGCATGCCTGCTCCGAGCCGAAATGTTTTTTTTTGTTTCTGCATGCTTTCTAGGTTGAAATTTTGTGATTAGTTTGGAATGCACTTGTACATGTAAAGTAATATATGTGTGAATTATATGCAAATTTAGTCATAGGCAATACAAAATTCATATTAATGTCTCTCATGGCTTAGATTTCAAAGATTGTTATAAATTAAAACAGACAATCTTTTTAAATATAAATGATTGTTAGAAATTAAACTACAAACATCTACTCATTCGGAGAAGTTAAAAATGTTGAAAGTGGAGGTGTAAAACCATCAAACAAACAAGCTACATCTTTTTTCCTGTGAATCATGTGATGCACTTCTCGTTACCATCTTAAAACATCGGGAATTGCGGAAAATTTATAATGTGTATCCACTGGAGCTCCCAAGTTTGGTTGAACATTAAAGTTCTGGCATAACGGAGGTGTACCAACTGGAGCCGCAAAACTCTCAAGAGATATATTGTCTAAGAAGTTGTATTCTTTGGGCTCTTGTTTCAGGTCAACCACGATGGGAGCTTTACCCTTTGAAACATCTCTGGCCGTTGGAAAAAGTATGAAATGAGAATTAAATATTGAAAAAAATAACTAAATTTAAACCGCATCATATGATCTTACTTTTCTTCTTTGATGTTTTTTCCCAATGACTCTTAGGCCGGTTGTTAGATTGGCCCTTGCTTCGCATTGTCGGTGGATCTCGCACAAGCCCCTTGTTTTTGTCATTTTTATCATTTACACCCTCTCTCATCATTTCGTCTTCATCTACTATTTCACCTACCTTCTTAGCAACCTCGATGAAGGCACCGTGTAAGTACTCTTTGGCAAGCTTGCAATCTTCTACTCGACGGATTAGATCATAAGTAAACCGCATCATATGATTTCTAAAAACTAAACTTGAATCAAAGTCTTTCGGTCTTGCTTTCTTTGAAAGGTACATACCCTTCTTCGCTTTTAAAGTAAATCTGTTGAGTATGTACTTGACAGGAATTTGCTTAACATTTGAATGATTATACACCCTCAATATGTGTTTGCATAGTACTCCTTTGGTTTGAAAACCCATACACGAACAATTTGCATCAAAATTAGTTGAATCAACTGTTACGAACCAGCGTTTAAGATCCTCGGCTGATTCACAATGTTGTGTTGCATACACGACAAGATTTTCACTTACTCTTGATTCTTCTACAACACATACACCAATTGTGTCGTCCATATATGATTGCTCAAATATGGAGAAACTCTTTCGAGTGCATATTTTTGAAATATATTTGAGTAGGTGACAATGTTGAATTTGAGAGTTACGCTACCATGTTTGCATCGAAAGTCTTCATCATATTCAGATCAACGCCAGTTCGAGGTCAATTTATCCAATCCAATATAACATTCAACCAGGGAACTGGTTGCTTTGGAACAACCATGCAAAACATTATTAGCCGACTCACTTCTTTGTGTAGATAATATGCCCAGATCTAAACATGATTTATTGAAAGCAGTCGACCACCTCATTCTAACCTTATATAAGTCACGCAACCATCTATTGTCCTCCAAGTTTCCTTTTGAAATCATATCGCTCCAGCACTTCTCAAATTCAATCTCAGAATCACATTTACTCATACAATAGTAGAAAAGTGATCGTACAACTTTGTCGTTATTGAAAGCGGGTACCTTGGATGAGGCTTTCTTCGAGATGTGCCACTGACACAACCGATGCCGACTAGTGGGAAAAGTTCTCTCAATGGCAACAGTCATTGCCTGATCTTGATCTGTAAATATAGTGGTGGGTTGTTTTCCTCCAACAAACCTCAAAAAGGTCTTGAACACCCAGCAAAAGGATTTTATGATCTCCGTTGCAATGAATGCCCCACCTACAAAAATATTCTGTCAATGATGGTTAACAGCAATAAAGGGTGCATATGACAAATTATACTTATTCAGCCGATATGTAGTATCAAACACGATAACGTCACCGAAGTAATCATAGTCAATTTTGTTATGCACGTCGATCCAAATAAAACTAATAAGGCTATTCATCTCATCAGTTTGGATATCATAAGAGAACATATTGTCCTCAGATTGTCTATCCTGCAATACTTTGGACAAGCTGATAGCATCCCCACTATCTATTAGCGCTCTTCTTTCACGTTGGACAAAATTATAAGAATCGGACTTGCAAAACACCACATTTTCAACACCGTCCACTTCATCTGTAGGGAAATTGTATGCATCGGTTGTTCTAATACTCACACATGTCATATTCTTTAGAAGGCTAGCTTGAATAGTAGATATGCTACAATGAGACCTCAATAGGTGCCTGTCATTTTCTGATGCAAGTGGATGATTATGTTCTCCAACGAACTTCGTAACCTCTCAATTTTTACCTTCTTTGTCTGCATTAAAGTATATGCAGGACAAACAATCTGTACAAGTATCCAATTTACAGTATTTTTGTTGTTCGTCCCTCAACGATTTGTAAACTTTTAGGCCAGCTTTTTTGCGCAACTATACCCTCGGCCCTTGATAAATCTGGTATGTGCCCAATAGACAATATTTTGCTTCCGCACGCTGAATCCAATTTTATGGGCATAATCACAGTACATTGAGTATGCTTCCTCCTCACTATGTACAATAGGGAATGATACTGTGAATTTTTGTCATTCAGGAAAAAAATAATCGTAAGTTAAATCCAATTGGAAAAGAATGAATTCCAGTTGTAAAAAAAACTCTAGTTGTAAGACAGCAAATTCCAATTGCAACATAATGAATTCCAGTTGCAACATAATGAATTCCAGTTGTAAGATAATGAATTTCAGTTGTAACATAATGAATTCCAGTTGTAACATAGTAAATTTAAGTGTTAGTGAGAATCAACGAGAAACGTGCTGAACTTAAAAAACCCTAAAGATCCGTAAAAGAGAAGAAAGAATAAAGACTCACATTGCCAAAACTATCTACGGCGGGTTTCTCATATGACTCATGCATGATCTGAAACTTCAGAGAGAACAAAATGATGAGGGAAAATAGCTGCAGCAAGTAAAAGAATGAGAATTTCTGGAGTTAAAAAGCAACAGTGTTGAAAAAGCTTGGCCGAGCATCAAACCCTGGTAATGGCGGAAGGAGCAGTAATGTCACACTCCTGTAAAGTGTGGTAGGAGATGGTTGGAAAGGTGGACGGCGAAACCCCTCCCCGACGTGGACAGGGAAGGCTAGTTGGTGAGGTTCCGAAACCCTAGAAGGCGTTGGGTTGCAGCGGAACAGCAGAGGGAAGTTGAAAATCGCAGGAAGATGAAGGCAAAAATCGATTTGGGGGGAAAAGGAAGGTGGGCCCCATGAATTAATGGTTATTTATTTGGGCACCGGAGCATGGTACAAGCATGTACCCAAAAATTTTCCCCATTTTTGTCTCCAATATTAGCTCAAAAGGTTGACAAAATCGTTCTTCATTGTCAAGCACTACTTACGAAAAGAAAACATTGAGTTCAAAATTTTAAACTTGATCTGAAAATAGTAATTTACAAGCATTAAAAATTACAGTTAGCAAAATGTCAAAGATCCCAGCTTTGAAAATCAACAGCCAGCAAAATATTACAGACAAATTTCAGAATTAAGGGAGGTTCTTCACAACCACCGATCAGTAAAAATAATTCGGCAGGCCTTCCAAATACAAAATAATAGATTAAATAATCCATTTTCTGCAGAACTACATTGTCTCAATTCCATATTTTTAATTTTACTGGGAGAATTAGCATGCGCCTTGCCACAAGCCAAGTGCCCGAATTGGAGCAGAAGGCATTACCAATTCAACAAATAATACTTAAATTTTATCATCCCCGGCTGTATAACTTGGTGAAGGCTGTGTGTATTTATAGAAGTAGAAGAGAGCTCGAGACAACACCATCGTCATTGGAGCTTCTCTAATGGCTTCTTGGGGCACAATTACTCGTGCGGCGGCGGTCTTGCTCCTGATGCTGCGGGGGATTGATCCCGCGGCATCAGCGCCGGTGAGCATAGACCCAATCAACTGTTTGGATTCAGGGCTGAAATGTTGCCCCCCGCCGAGTTCTAAAGAGATCGTCGACTTCAAACCGGATTCTCAGCCAACGCCGCTACGAATCCGGCGGCCGGCTCACACTCTGGACGCGGAAGCCGCGCAGAAGTATGAAAAAGCGATCGCGCTGATGCGGGCGCTGCCGCGGGATCATCCCTGGAACTTTATCCAGCAGTCTAACGTTCACTGTGCACAGTGGCGGAACTAGGATTTTGAAGTCGCACAGACACAATCTAAGTACTAGCAATTCAGGGGGTTCGAGGGGCAGCGCCCCCTGAGCGGAGGTTCTGGGGCAGCGACCCCGATTTTTTTTTTTTGCAAAGATATTTATGTAAGGAAATCTGGATTGTTTTAGTCCAGATTTCATTGTGAAATCTGGACTGTTTTAGTCCAGATTTCACAATGAGAGGGGAGGGGAAACAGTTTGACCTAAGCAGGAATGGGGAAACAATTTGACCTAAGCAAGAATGGGGAAACAGTTTGACCTAAGCAGGAACGTGGAAACAGTTTTGCCTAAGCAGGAATGAGATAGAAATTTGGATTGAAACAGTCCAGATTTCATTGTGAAATCTGGACTGTTTCAGTCCAGATTTCACAATGAGAGGGGAGGGGAAACAGTTTGACCTAAGCATGAATGGGGAGACAGATTTCACAAGAAGAAGAAGATAATACCTGGCGAGCAATGGCACGGAGCAGTGGACGACGGGTGGGCGACGGGTGGGCGACGGGCGGGCTAGGGCACGGAGCAGCGGGAGCAAGGGCACAGAGCAGCGGGAGCAAGGGCACGGAGCAGTGGGCGACAGGATTTCTTCTCCCCGGTAAAAATCGCGGAAAAAAACGCTCGGGCACGTGCCCTAGCGTGCCCGGTCATAGTTCCGCCCATGACTGTGCATACTGTTCCCACGGGCACGTCCAGCTCGGCACGAAGAACGCCACCATTGAGGTGAGGATTTATTCCGCTTTTATTTGATTTCTCAGTGCAGTTTTGAATTTTATGGATTAGCTTCGGAAAATTTTTGCACGGTGGGAATTTGACACGAAATTTGAGTTTTTTGGGATCACGGAGCCCGGGTCCGGGACGCTGCACTTTACCGTGCAGTGCTGGATCCAACGGATGTCTGCGGATCTCAGCTCGCTTTGAGATGCGAGCACATCGCAGCTCGCTTTGAGATATGTGCGAGCTTACTTTGAGATGTGCGTGAACATCCACGGCCATTGGATGCCGCACTGCACGGTAAAGTGCAGCGGCTCCACTTTACTCTCCCCGGACGGGCGCTCCAGAATCTACAGGCAGCTCTGTACTAATCTTCCTATTGTTTCTTTTTATTTAGATAATTAAATTAATTAAATAATCTTACAGAATATATAATAATATTATAGCTCAAATGAAAGCTTTTTCCATCAATCAACAGTAATTAAGACTTGTATTTGAGAAGCAAAATCCCAAATCTCTACCCAGGGAGGAAGAAGGAAGTTGGTGAAACATGAAGGAAGCCTTACCTGGCCTCCTGTGGCCTGTCGGGGGGCCTCCCCCGGCAAGATTGGCAATGTCGTCTTCGGTTGTCGGCGAGGCAGGGCGAAGGATTAGGAGGCGAAAGGCTAGGGCGTGATCGGTAGAGGCCTGCAGTGGCTTTGAGGGCTTGAGTGTGAATATACAATTTCAAAAGCCCTAAAAATGCTTATTCATGAGCGCCGATAGTCAAATTTGTAGTGCGAATATCCTGCTGCTTTGTTAGAAGTAAAACCGAACCTGCATCTAAAACTGTACCACCGCCTAAAGTATAGGAATGTGCACACGTGTCATCATCAGCATCTCTCTACACTGCAAAAATTAATAAATTTATGTAGCTTTCTACTTAGCTTTCTCATCATCTAGCAACACGGCTGGCAGCCATATGGCAAAATATACGAATGAATGCTTGCAAAACATATGTTAAAAAGGCGATTGATATAAGCATCTGAAAGTTATCTAGTGTCAACTAACTTCACCTATGGGGTGGGATAGGTGATTTGCAGTCTTTTGCGGAATGAAAAATAACCTGCACAAGAAAACAACCACAACACAGAAAAACACAAAAACAGTTACAGTGGTTCCCCGATTTGGGTACGTCCACTCTCCCCCTACGACCTATCTCCCAACAATGGACGACTCGGTTACTTCACCAAACGGATTGAAATCCAATCCTCACACTATGGAAGAAACTCTTCCACCCGAAGGAGTCACTACTCCTCCACCACGGGTTGCATCCAACTCTTACAACGAGAAATCACTATTCCTTTACAACAACACGAAAATTTGAATGTATAAAAAATACAAACTTCAAGTATGGAGAACCCGATGTCCCTCTTCGTTCGTTGATGCGTTCTTGATGACGACGAAGAGTCCACGACCGGTGCACTCTCTTGGAGAGGATCTTCCCGAGATCGGCGGCGGCAAATGATTGCGGCGGCGATGCTTTGTAGATCCAAACTTCTTGACGAGACAAGCAAGGTCTACCAACGATCTCAATCGGATCGGTCGTCTCAATCGATTCGGAAAGAAGATCTAACTTCGTTCAACAAATCAAGAGACAAGGGATCTCGAGAGAGATGCGTGAGACGCAAGGCTTGCCTCGGTCCTGTCGCCGGACGATTAGAGAAGGTCTAAGATCGGTGGCGGCGACAACTTGCGAGCGGCGACGGCGTGCGGTGGAGTTCCGCGATCGGCTAGGTCAAGCCCGGCTGCTTTCGTTTTTCCATGAATCGCTACAGTTGAAGTTCAAGATAAGCGAGTATATATACTGTAGAACAACCCTAAATGACCGTTGTGGGGCCCACAAGAAGAAACCCTAGGCCCGGTCAAAACAGCGCCAGTTAACTTGGTTTGGTCCAGCGAACAGATCAAAATCGCCTAAGGCAAATTCGGCGGGAATCATTGGTGATTCCGGTCGAAGTCGGCGGGAATCACTCATGATTCTCGTCGAATTATCCTTGGTAGAGTTTCAGTTGAAAAGCTTGCCATCCGGAGGGAATCGGCGAGAATCAAGACCATTCTCGACGAATCGGCGAGAATGCAAAGTCATTCTCGACGATTCGGCGAGAATCAGTTAATGATTCTCGTCGATTCTGACTTAGCAGAATTCTTTAAGGCGAACTGTCAGCCGGATGCAGTCGGTGGGAATCGGCGAGTGATTCTCGACGATTCGACGAGAATCACTAGTGATTCCCGTCGAATCGGCGAGAATCACTTAGTGATTCCCGTCGAATTTTCCTTAGAAGATTTTTCTTCTTTCTTCCTATGACTTGGTCTTTGACCCATCCTTGCTCCTTTTCTGCTCTTGATCTATCTCAACCATGTACTTGAAAATAAGTACACTCCAATAGAGAGAGCACACATGAGTCAACACACTGATCTGCTCAACGAGGAATTACGTTGCGCAGACCCGTGTATATTAACCCACTGCACCCTGACATTGGTGTGTACTTAGCACGGAATAGCTGCAAGCACAATCTTGAAGAAATATCGTCAAATACATTGTGAGTTCATCTTAGCTTGACCGGAAGTTTCTTCAAATCCAGGTAATTGTGGATACAATACCCAACAATCTCCCCCTATTTGAAGAAGCCAAAATCCTACTAGCTAAGATGAATTACACCAACCCGAGTAATATACATAACAAAATAAGAGAGACAAGAATTCAAAATAATAAAATTTCACGCATTCAGAACAACAGATGAATCAGCATGTGATCATATATATATATATATATATATATATATATATATATCCAAAGATTGTTCATTTAACTACAAGAAATGATATACACGCATATAGAAAGACGCATATAGAAAGAAAATCTATTCCTTTGTCTGAGCATCCTTAGCCTGAGCATCCTTTAGTTTTTCAGCCTGGAACTTCTTGCTTTGTCTTTCAAAGTACTCCTTTAGCTTCGGGTAGTATCTGGGTGGAGGAGCTTTATGTAACACAGTGTTAGACCTGAATAATATGCTTCTTTCGCCTCATACACCTTGTGCATCTCCCACTCATACTGACTGTATACTTCATTTCTATCCAGTTCTCCCTGCTGTTGTAATGTGAATGTGTCCAATATGATGCTCCTCGATGTAGGGCTTCATTATTCATTTCGCACTTCACTCTCCTTCAATCTTACTTTCTTCTCAGTTGGAGTCTCTTTGGACGTCCCTTCTTGGAGTTTTCTTTTTCCTTTCGCTATGGCTTCCTGGTCAAACATGGCCCTGAGAGTAGCTTTGACAGTGGCCCTAGCAGCCCTTTTAGCATCAGCTTCACTGAGGGGAATCTCCTCAACACCTGCACCCTCACCAGCAGCAGTAGTAATCTCATCAGGAGGAGGAACCGGAATTGGAATTTGTATACCGGATGCTTGCTGAACTAGCCAGTGACAGCTATCAAAAACATATTTATTTGACTGCTTGAAGTTGTCAACCATAATCTGTTCTAGCCCTGCCATCTTAGCGTTATATTCATTCTCCCCCTTTTTGGCTTCTAGGGCAATGGAGTTTGCATAGGTATGCAGTGACTCATCTATATGCTTAATAGTCTTAGTGAACTCGTTCAGCAGGGATGTCTGATTTGCGTTGAGTGTCATCATGCTGGCATCGAATAGCTTGATGTTGTCGGCCACAACATGTGCATTTTGGTTCACCACTGCTAGATCAGCTGTGTTCTTCTGGAGTCCTTGCATTAGAAGATTTACTGCAGTGCCGGCCTCTGCATACTTGGCATCAAACTTCTGTTCCATCAGATCCAGTTTATGATTTATTTCCACAACATTCTTAAGCATTAGCTCCTCAGATTGTTTAATTCGTTTTAGCACTGTGTTGTGAGATTGTTCAAAAGAAGTTTTCAGTTCATCCACTATACCTTGAATGATATTCACCGTGTGATTTGCCAGGTTAGGTCTTAGTGGATAACCCTGAGGCATGCCTTGGTCGTGCTCTTCTGCAGATTCACTGTGAGAGCTTGATAAGTTCACAGTCTCCAGTGGGGGGATTGGGGCAGCCTCTGTAGTTTTCTCATGTATACTTATCATCCTCTGTTGAGAGAACTCCCCCTCCATTGCTGCACCAGATTCCTCAGGAACTTTCAATGGAGCATGTTCCTCAGAGGGGACTTCAACATCACCCCGCGTCTCTACCATCACCCTCATGGTCGTTTCATTTTCAACTACTTCATCATTCACCTCATCAGCAGCCTCATTTTTCATATCATCATCGTCAACTGCAGCATTTTCCATGTCCTCCTCGTCTTCCTCCTCTTCAACCTGATCAGTGGCGAGGGTAGCTATTGCATCCTTTGCAATCTGGGTAATGTCAGTGACTGCATTTGCATGATCTGAACCTGAGACTTCCGTCCTGAGGGCATCAGAAGGAATGTGTAACGACTCCCCCTCAGTTCCTGCATGCAGCAAATCAAGAACGTCACTGGGTTCATCCAAGGGACTTCGGTATTCTGGAGCTCTGTTATCTTCATCATGGGCTTCAGCCACACCTGCTTGACCAATCCTCCTTTCTCATCTGTCAAACACACTGGAGTCCATTTTCTTCAAGTAGTGGAGAGGAACTCCCTTACTCATGTCAAACCTGTCTCCATCCATCTGATTGAGGTACAGGCTGATGATCCTCCCAAAGTTGGGGGTTCGAAGAGTATCTTTAATCTTCTCAAACAACATGGCCCCCCAGTTGTATCTTTTTCTACATACTACGGCCACCAGGATTTTGAAATATCACCAGAGATATGATCATGGGAGCCCGGTTTGCAGATCAGGACCTTCCCAATAATATCAGAGAGGAACTTCCCTTCCTCATTCATTTCCTTGCGCTTGATAGACTTAGGCTCTCGAGCGAGTCCACAGAACAGGAGAGTCCTGGCACGATCATCTTCCTCCAGGTAGTCCTCTAGTTCAACACTGTTGAGCTGCAAATGTCGTGACAATTTTTCTGTGGACATCTTGATCCGTAGACCAGCAATCTTACTCTTAATCACGGTATCCTCATGTCGTAGCTTCGCGGTTGCAAAGAATTCAAGCACTTCTTTATCCAGAATCTTGCACGGGTGCTCAAGTATAAAGGAGAGCCCGCTTCTTCAAGCATCAGGATAATGTTCCTGAACTCATCAGAGGCATGGGAGAAGCCGGTCCTAACTAACTCACTCCCGGTGAGGAGCCCAACCGTGATTCGAGGAGCCATTGCAAACCTAAACAAGTAACGTCCAAGGGACCAAACCCTTATCAGAAACTCTAGTTTAGGAGCTACACTAGACAAGATACAAACAAGTTTGGTTCAAGGAGGAATGGACATTACCCTAGCGCAGAGCAGAGAGAGATCCTAATTGGCTTGCGTCGGGACCGTTGGCGACCGGAATGAGAGTCGACGAGAGAGGGAAAACTGACAGTGAGTCGGCACGTTTCCTTGCGTCCAGATGATGTCGTCGATGAGACCACGAAGCCGACTGAGGGAGGACTGCGGCGGAGTCGACAGAAGGCGGAGAATACCAGCGATAGAAGCAAGGAAGAACCTTCCACACGACCGACGGATTCGGCGAGATTTCTGGGAAGTCAACGGGACTTTCGCGAGTTCTGGAAGGTGAGGAGTCAAACCGAGAGTTACGCTATTTAAATCAACCAAACTCTGGGTAGCAGCTCTTTCCACTGTAAAGGGCATATTTCTACTGTCCGTTTTGATTTCGAATCTTTGCCCTCTTTTTCATTTCTTGGTCAGAAAACCTAGGTCGAGTTGAATGAATGTTAACCTTAGACGTAAGTACTGGTAATTCTAGGTGAGTCAAAAGTGTAGAATTTTTTTTTTGTTATAGCTACTGGTACAACGCTCCTTGATTTTCATCGGACTGATTGACACCCATTGTTATACATTATCACTTGGATATATATAACAAAATCATCAGATTTCCAACTAGGGATCATTGAGGTATTAGCCTTCGTGTCCTATCATCAGGTGTGTGAACATATATGTATATATATATACATTTACTTTAGAAAGAGAATTTACATATTCGTTTGGATATACATATATATATATAAGCATCTATGTAATGCGACTCAAGTTTCGAAACTGAATGCGTATACCTGAGATCATTAAGTTGATCATTCAGATCCTCTATTTGAAGTACACAAGGTATCCAGTTGGAGTAGGCCATTGTTGTTTGCACTATCTCTTATCCCATATACTTGTTCCATATCATTCTTGGAACATCTCATGTCTAGGTCCCATCAAATTCACGGGAACCTAGACTATCCTGCAAAAACGAATTACCTTATCTTAGGAACTCAATATGTATTGGGTCCTAGGTTCTTGTCAGCAAAAAATACTGAATGCCTTCCTATAGGATTCCTGTCAAGAAGGTTATCTCTAGCCAAAGGAGGTGGGCATACCCTTGCCCTTGGCACAGAAGGATTATGCCAACAATCTATGGCAAAGTGACCAACTTTGCCACAGCACCAACACTCATGAATGTTGTATCTCCTTTTCTGACCAGATCTACTGACTGAGTTAGTCATGATCTTAGGTCTGACAGGGGCAGAGCAGGTTTTGCTCACAGATTTACCCTTTCCACCAAGACACGAGGGGGGTGGATGGAGAACGTGTGGTGAGTGTCATGAGGCCTGGGAGGTGGTGCCTTCTTTTCAGTTAGCACACATCCGGGGCCCCATGAGTACTAGCTACATGTTTCCCAACCCCCTTTCCATGTGTCCTAGGGTGGTGAGAGTTACTGTGAGAGCTGGTTTCTGCAATCTCATGAAGTGTTGAGGCGGAGGCAGAGAATACAAAAGGTTCATGATGAGCCAAATGTATTTTCTCATGGGTAGCCATAACAGCACTTGCACTGAGGGTACTTCCACATGAGGGTTGATCATTCTTGCAGTGACCATGGTTGTTCTTATGGTCATACCTGAAGGCATGATGTGTGCCCTTCCTACTCGGTGTGGGGGTCTGAAAACAGTTTCCCCATTTCTCCACGATTTTATAATTCGTGAGATCCACCCGTTTTCTCCCTTTCTCTTAATAGCATCTACCTTGGAAAAGTTAGATACTATTCTCTTCTCGGTCTCTAGTGAAAACTCTAGATCCGAGATTTTTAAGTCCTTCACCTTGATGGATTCCAATTGGAGGTCCATCATGGTCCTCAACTAAGCAATCTCCTTAGCTTGTTCCTCAACAAGCAAGTTGCTCCTCTGAAGGGCACTACGAAGGGAATCAAGAGTTTCAATCTTTTGATTGAAGCTGTCAATCTCCCTTGCATCACTTGATGGACAACCCTCTGAACTTCTCCTGTCTTTAGGAGATTCAAGAGGCAAGGAGCAAGATGAGAAAGATACCTGATCCTGATTATGATGATCAGGGTTAGCGTTAAGCTCTGCAGAGACTGATGTGTCATCTTCATCAGAACTGCATTCCTCAACCTCTTCTTCAGTCTCAGATAGAGACACGAGAGCCCTGATATTGAGAGATTTGTCTTGACTTTCATCTTCAGAGATGAGGACCCCCACATAGGCTTCATCCTCTTGCTAGCATCCAGTCCCAGCTGTCTCTGTTCCCTCCAGGAGGTCAGAGATAGTTTGCCACATAGACTTTGCAGTCTTACACTTGTCCAATCTTGAACGAGATGATCCAGACCAAACGTCAGTGATGATCTGACGAATCAGCTTGTCCAGGTTGGAAAGTGAGAGCTCAGTCTCAGACATCTCTTCGGGACTCTTGGGGATTTGGAGATCTTTTCCAGATACGGAAGCCTTCATGAGAATGAAGGGACCCTCTTCCATAATGAATGATGCGCGAGGGTCAATGGCCTCTAGATGAAACATAACTCTCATCTTCCAGATGGGGTAATACTCCGTTGTGCAAGCAGGGAGTCTCAGAGGAGAGACATCAGAGTATAGCTCCATGCTTGAGTCTTTTCTTCTTCTTGACACTAGAATCGGGATCTTACTCAAGGTGTTAACCTTATTGACGAGTAACCTCCCTCTAATACCACTTGATATATCTAGTGTCAACTAACTTCACCTATGGAGGGATAGATGATTTGCAGTTTTTTGCGGAATGAAAAATAATCTGCACAAGAAAACACCACAACACAGAAAAGCACAAAAGCAGTTATAGTGGTTCCCCGATTTGGGTACGTCTACTCTCCCCCTACGACCTATCTCCCAACAAGGGACGACTCGGTCACTTCACCAAACGGATTGAAATCCAATCCTCACACTATGGAAGAAACTCTTCCACCCGAAGGAGTCACTACTCCACCACGGGTTGCACCCAACCCTTACAACGAGGAATCACTATTCCTTTACAACAACACGAAAATTTGAATGTATAAAAAATACAAACTTCAAGTATGGAGAACCCGATGTCCCTTTTCGTTCGTTGATGCGTTCTTGATGACGACGAAGAGTCCACGACCGGTGCACTCTCTTGGAGAGGATCTTCCCGAGATCGGCGGCGGTAAATGATTGCGGCGGCGATGCTTTGTAGATCCAAACTTCTTGACGAGACAAACAAGGTCTACCAACGATCTCAATCGAATCGGTCGTCTCAATCGATTCGGAAAGAAGATCTAACTTCGTTCAACAAATCAAGAGACAAGGGATCTCGAGAGAGATGCGTGAGACGCAAGGCTTGCCTCAGTCCTGTCGTCGGACGATCAGAGAAGGTCTAAGATCGGTGGCGGCGACAACTTGCGAGCGGCGACGGCGTGCGGTGGAGTTCCGCGATCGGCTAGGTCAAGCCCGGTTGCTTTCGTTTTTTCGTGAATCGCTACAGTTGAAGTTCGAGATAAGCGAGTATATATACTGTAGAACAACCCTAAATGACCGTTGTGGGGCCCACAAGAAGAAACCATAGGCCCGGTCAAAACAGCGCCAGTTAACTTGGTTTGGTCCAGCGAACAGATCAAAATCGCCTAAGGCAAATTCGGCGGGAATCATTGGTGATTCTCGTCGAAGTCGGCGGGAATCACTCATGATTCTCGTCAAATTATCCTTGGTAGAGTTTCAGTTGAAAAGCTTGACATCCGGAGGGAATCGGCGAGAATCAAGACCATTCTCGACGAATCGGCGAGAATGCAAAGTCATTCTCGACGATTCGGCGAAAATCAGTTAATGATTCTCGTCGATTCTGACTTAGCAGAATTCTTTAAGGCGAACTGTCAGCCGGATGCAGTCGGTGGGAATCGGCGAGTGATTCTCGACGATTCGACGCGAATCACTAGTGATTCCCGTCGAATCGGCGAGAATCACTTAGTGATTCCCGTCGAATTTTCCTTAGAAGATTTTTCTTCTTTCTTCCCATGACTTGGTCTTTGACCCATCCTTGCTCCTTTTCTGCTCTTGATCTATCTCAACCCTGTACTTGAAAATAAGTACACTCCAATAGAGAGAGCACACATGAGTCAACACACTGATCTGCTCAACGAGGGATTACGTTGCGCAGATCCGTGTATATTAACCCACTGCACCCTGACATTGGTGTGTACTTAGCACGGAATAGCTGCAAGCACAATCTTGAAGAAATATCGTCAAATACATTGTGAGTTCATCTTAGCTTGACCGGAGGCTTCTTCAAATCCAGGTAATTGTGGATACAATACCCAACAATCTCCTCATATTTGAAGAAGCCAAAATCATACTAGCTAAGATGAATTACACCAACCCGAGTAATATACATAATAAAATAAGAGAGACAAGAATTCAAAATAATAAAATTTCACGCATTCAGAACAACAGATGAATGAGCATGTGATCATATATATATATATATATATATATATATATATATATATATATATATATATTCAAAGATTGTTCATTTAACTACAAGAAATGATATACACGCATATAGAAAGACGCATATAGAAAGAAAATCTATTCCTTTGCCTGAGCATCCTTAGCCTGAGCATCCTTTAGTTTTTCAGCCTAGAACTTCTTGTTTTGTCTTTCAAAGTACTCCTTTGGCTTCGGGTAGTATCTGGGTGGAGGAACTTTATGTAGCACAGTGTTAGACCTGAAGAATATGCTTCTTTTCGCCTCATACACCTTGTGCATCTCCCACTCATACTGACTGTATACTTCATTTCTATCCAGTTCTCTCTGCTGTTGTAATGTGAATGTGTCCAATATGATGCTTCTCGATATAGGGCTCCATTGTTCATTTCGCACTTCACTCTCCTTCAATCTTACTTTCTTCTCAGTTGGAGTCTCTTTGGACGTCCCTTCTTGGAGTTTTCTTTTTTCCTTTCGCTATGGCTTCCTGGTCAAACATGGCCCTAAGAGTAGCTTTGGCAGTGGCCCTAGCAGCCCTTTTAGCATCGGCTTCACTGAGGGGAATCTCCTCAACACCTGCACCCTCACCAGCAGCAGTAGTAATCTCATCAGGAGGAGGAACCGGAATTGGAATTTGTATACCGGATGCTTGCTGAACTAGCCAGTGACAGCTATCAAAAACATACTTATTTGAATGCTTGAAGTTGTCAACCATAATCTGTTCTAGCCCTGCCATCTTAGCGTTATATTCATTCTCCCCCTTTTTGGTTTCTAGGGCAATGGAGTTTGCATAGGTATGCAGTGACTCATCTACATGCTTAACTTAACAGTCTTAGTGAACTCGTTCAGCAGGGATGTCTGATTTGCGTTGAGTGTCACCATGCTGGCATCGAATAGCTTGATGTTGTCGGCCACAACATGTGCATTTTGGTTCACCACTGCTAGATCGGTTGTGTTCTTCTGGAGTCCTTGCATTAGAAGATTTACTGCAGTGCCGGCCTCTGCATACTTGGCATCAAACTTCTGTTCCATCAGATTCAGTTTATGATTTATTTCCACAACATTCTTAAGCATTAGCTCCTCAGATTGTTTAATTCGTTTTAGCACTGTGTTGTGAGATTGTTCAAAAGAAGTTTTCAGTCCATCCACTATACCTTGAATGATATTCACCGTGTGATTTGTCAGGTTAGGTCTTAGTGGATAACCCTGAGGCATGCCTTGGTCGTGCTCTTCTGCAGATTCACTATGAGAGCTTGATAAGTTCACAGTCTCCAGTGGGGGGATTGGGGCAGCCTCTGTAGTTTTCTCATGTATACTTATCATCCTCTGTTGAGAGGACTCCCCCTCCATTGCTGCACCAGATTCCTCAGGAACTTTCAATGGAGCCTGTTCCTCAGAGGGGACTTCAACATCACCCCGCGTCTCTACCATCACCCTCATGGTCGTTTCATTTTCAACTACTTCATCATTCACCTTATCAGCAGCCTCATTTTCCATATCATCATCGTCAACTGCAGCATTTTCCATGTCCTCCTCGTCTTCCTCCTCTTCAACCTGATCAGTGGCGATGATAGCTACTGCATCCTTTGCAATCTGGGTAATGTCAGTGACTGCATTTGCATGATCTGAACCTGAGACTTCTGTCCTGAGGGCATCAGAAGGAATGTGTAACGACTCCCCCTCAGTTCCTGCATGCAGCAAATCAAGAACGTCACTGGGTTCATCCAAGGGACTTCGGTATTTTGGAGCTCTGTTATCTTCATCATGGGCTTCAGCCACACCTGCTTGACCAATCCTCCTTTCCCATCTGTCAAACACACTGGAGTCCATTTTCTTCAAGTAGTGGAGAGGAACTCCCTTACTCATATCAAACCTGTCTCCATCAATCTGATTGAGGTACAGGCTGATGATCCTCCCAAAGTTGGGGGTTCGAAGAGTATCTTTAATCTTCTCAAACAACATGCCCCCCCCCCCAATTGTATCTTTTTCTACATACTACGACCACCAGGATTTTGAACATATCACCAGAGATATGATCATGGGAGCCCGGTTTGCAGATCAGGACCTTCCCAATAATATCAGAGAGGAGCTTCCCTTCCTCATTCATTTCCTTGCGCTTGATAGACTTAGTCCCTCGAGCGAGTCCACAGAACAGGAGAGTCCTGGCACGATCATCTTCCTCCAGGTAGTCCTCTAGTTCAACACTGTTGAGCTGCAAATGTCGTGACAATTTTTCTGTGGACATCTTGATCCGTAGACCAGCAATCTTACTCTTAATCACGGTATCCTCATGTCGTAGCTTCGCGGTTGCAAAGAATTCAAGCACTTCTTTATCCAGAATCTTGCACGGGTGCTCAAGTATAAAGGAGAGCCCGGCTTCTTCAAGCATCAGGATAATGTTCCTGAACTCATCAGAGGCATGGGAGAAGCCGGTCCTAACTAACTCACTCCCGGTGAGGAGCCCAACCGTGATTCGAGGAGCCATTGCAAACCTAAACAAGTAACGTCCAAGGGACCAAACCCTTATCAGAAACTCTAGTTTAGGAGCTACACTAGACAAGATACAAACAAGTTTGGTTCAAGGAGGAATGGACATTACCCTAGCGCAGAGCAGAGAGAGATCCTAATTGGCTTGCGTCGGGACCGTTGGCGACCGGAATGAGAGTCGACGAGAGAGGGAAAACTGACAGTGAGTCGGCACGTTCCTTGCGTCCAGATGATGTCGTCGATGAGACCACGAAGCCGACTGAGGGAGGACTGCGGCGGAGTCGACAGAAGGCGGAGAATACCAGGCGATAGAAGCAAGGAAGAACCTTCCACACGACCGACGGATTCGGCGAGATTTCTGGGAAGTCAACGGGACTTTCGCGAGTTCTGGAAGGTGAGGAGTCAAACCGAGAGTTACGCTATTTAAATCAACCAAACTCTGGGGTAGCAGCTCTTTCCACTGTAAAGGGCATATTTCTACTGTCCGTTTTGATTTCGAATCTTTGCCCTCTTTTTCATTTCTTGGTCAGAAAACCTAGGTCGAGTTGAATGAATGTTAACCTTAGACGTAAGTACTGGGTAATTCTAGGTGAGTCAAAAGTGTAGAATTTTTTTTTTTGTTATAGCTACTGGTACACGCTCCTTGATTTTCATCGGACTGATTGACACCCATTGTTATACATTATCACTTGGATATATATAACAAAATCATCAGATTTCCAACTAGGGATCATTGAGGTATTAGCCTTCGTGTCCTATCATCAGGTGTGTGAACATATATGTATATATATATACATTTACTTTAGAAAGAGAATTTACATATTCGTTTGGATATACATATATATATATAAGCATCTATGTAATGCGACTCAAGTTTCGAAACTGAATGCGTATACCTGAGATCATTAAGTTGATCATTCAGATCCTCTATTTGAAGTACACAAGGTATCCAGTTGGAGTAGGCCATTGTTGTTTGCACTATCTCTTATCCCATATACTTGTTCCATATCATTCTTGGAACATCTCATGTCTAGGTCCCATCAAATTCACGGGAACCTAGACTATCCTGCAAAAACGAATTACCTTATCTTAGGAACTCAATATGTATTGGGTCCTAGGTTCTTGTCAGCAAAAAATACTGAATGCCTTCCTATAGGATTCCTGTCAAGAAGGTTATCTCTAGCCAAAGGAGGTGGGCATACCCTTGCCCTTGGCACAGAAGGATTATGCCAACAATCTATGGCAAAGTGACCAACTTTGCCACAGCACCAACACTCATGAATGTTGTATCTCCTTTTCTGACCAGATCTACTGACTGAGTTAGTCATGATCTTAGGTCTGACAGGGGCAGAGCAGGTTTTGCTCACAGATTTACCCTTTCCACCAAGACACGAGGGGGGGTGGATGGAGAACGTGTGGTGAGTGTCATGAGGCCTGGGAGGTGGTGCCTTCTTTTCAGTTAGCACACATCCGGGGGCCCCATGAGTACTAGCTACATGTTTCCCAACCCCCTTTCCATGTGTCCTAGGGTGGTGAGAGTTACTGTGAGAGCTGGTTTCTGCAATCTCATGAAGTGTTGAGGCGGAGGCAGAGAATACAAAAGGTTCATGATGAGCCAAATGTATTTTCTCATGGGTAGCCATAACAGCACTTGCACTGAGGGTACTTCCACATGAGGGTTGATCATTCTTGCAGTGACCATGGTTGTTCTTATGGTCATACCTGAAGGCATGATGTGTGCCCTTCCTACTCGGTGTGGGGGGTCTGAAAACAGTTTCCCCATTTCTCCACGATTTTATAATTCGTGAGATCCACCCGTTTTCTCCCTTTCTCTTAATAGCATCTACCTTGGAAAAGTTAGATACTATTCTCTTCTCGGTCTCTAGTGAAAACTCTAGATCCGAGATTTTTAAGTCCTTCACCTTGATGGATTCCAATTGGAGGTCCATCATGGTCCTCAACTAAGCAATCTCCTTAGCTTGTTCCTCAACAAGCAAGTTGCTCCTCTGAAGGGCACTACGAAGGGAATCAAGAGTTTCAATCTTTTGATTGAAGCTGTCAATCTCCCTTGCATCACTTGATGGACAACCCTCTGAACTTCTCCTGTCTTTAGGAGATTCAAGAGGCAAGGAGCAAGATGAGAAAGATACCTGATCCTGATTATGATGATCAGGGTTAGCGTTAAGCTCTGCAGAGACTGATGTGTCATCTTCATCAGAACTGCATTCCTCAATCTCTTCTTCAGTCTCAGATAGAGACACGAGAGCCCTGATATTGAGAGATTTGTCTTGACTTTCATCTTCAGAGATGAGGACCCCCACATAGGCTTCATCCTCTTGCTAGCATCCAGTCCCAGCTGTCTCTGTTCCCTCCAGGAGGTCAGAGATAGTTTGCCACATAGACTTTGCAGTCTTACACTTGTCCAATCTTGAACGAGATGATCCAGACCAAACGTCAGTGATGATCTGACGAATCAGCTTGTCCAGGTTGGAAAGTGAGAGCTCAGTCTCAGACATCTCTTCGGGACTCTTGGGGATTTGGAGATCTTTTCCAGATACGGAAGCCTTCATGAGAATGAAGGGACCCTCTTCCATAATGAATGATGCGCGAGGGTCAATGGCCTCTAGATGAAACATAACTCTCATCTTCCAGATGGGGTAATACTCCGTTGTGCAAGCAGGGAGTCTCAGAGGAGAGACATCAGAGTATAGCTCCATGCTTGAGTCTTTTCTTCTTCTTGACACTAGAATCGGGATCTTACTCAAGGTGTTAACCTTATTGACGAGTAACCTCCCTCTAATACCACTTGAAAGTTATCTAGTGTCAACTAACTTCACCTATGGGGGGGGGGATAGGTGATTTGCAGTCTTTTGCGGAATGAAAAATAACCTGCACAAGAAAACAACCACAATACAGAAAAGCACAAAAGCAGTTATAGTGGTTCCCCGATTTGGGTACGTCAACTCTCCCCCTACGACCTATCTCCCAACAAGGGACGACTCGGTCACTTCACCAAATGGATTGAAATCCAATCCTCACACTATGGAAGAAACCCTTCCACCCGAAGGAGTCACTACTCCTCCACCACGGGTTGCACCCAACCCTTACAACGAGGAATCACTATTCCTTTACAACAACACGAAAATTTGAATGTATAAAAAATACAAACTTAAAGTATGGAGAACCCGATGTCCCTCTTCGTTCGTTGATGCGTTCTTGATGACGACGAAGAGTCCACGACCGGTGCACTCTCTTGGAGAGGATCTTCCCGAGATCGGCGGTGGCAAATGATTGCGGCGGCGATGCTTTGTAAATCCAAACTTCTTGACGAGACAAGCAAGGTCTACCAACGATCTCAATTGGATCGGTCGTCTCAATCGATTCGGAAAGAAGATCTAACTTAGTTCAACAAATCAAGAGACAAGGGATCTCGAGAGAGATGCGTGAGACGCAAGGCTTGCCTCGGTCCTGTCACCGGATGATCAGAGAAGGTCTAAGATCGGTGGCGGCGAAACCTTGCGAGCAGCGACGGCGTGCGGTGGAGTTCCGCGATCGGCTAGGTCAAGCCCGGCTGCTTTCGTTTTTCCGTGAATCGCTACAGTTAAAGTTCGAGATAAGCGAGTATATATACTATAGAAAAACCCTAAATGACCGTTGTGGGGCCCACAAGAAGAAACCCTAGGCCCGGTCAAAACAGCGCCAGTTAACTTGGTTTGGTCCAACGAACAGATCAAAATCGCCTAAGGCAAATTCGGCGGGAATCATTGGTGATTCCCGTCGAAGTCGGCGGGAATCACTCATGATTCTCGTCGAATTATCCTTGGTAGAGTTTCAGTTGAAAAGCTTGCCATCCGGAGGGAATCAGCGAGAATCAAGACCATTCTCGACGAATCGGCGAGAATGCAAAGTCATTCTCGACGATTCGGCGAGAATCAGTTAATGATTCTCGTCGATTCTGACTTAGCAAAATTATTTAAGGCGAATTGTCAGCCGGATGCAGTCGGTGGGAATCGGCGAGTGATTCTCGACGATTCGACGAGAATCACTAGTGATTCCCGTCGAATCGGCGAGAATCACTTAGTGATTCCCGTCGAATTTTCCTTAGAAGATTTTTCTTTTTTCTTCCCATGACTTGGTCTTTGACCCATCCTTGCTCATTTTCTGCTCTTGATCTATCTCAACCCTGTACTTGAAAATAAGTACACTCCAATAAAGAGAGCACACATGAGTCAACACATTGATCTGCTCAACAAGGGATTACGTTGTGCAGACCTGTGTATATTAACCCACTGCACCCTGACATTGGTGTGTACTTAGCACGGAATAGCTGCAAGCACAATCTTGAAGAAATATCGTCAAATACATTGTGAGTTCATCTTAACTTGACCGGAGGCTTCTTCAAATCCAGGTAATTGTGGATACAATACCCAACAGCATCTCTAATTGAATATATGTAACTCTTTTAATATACGCAGGTCCTAAATCGCTATTTGTACACCATATTGTCATTTGCAACTCAAAACAAAAAAAAACATTTAAATTTCTAAATTTGAACTACACATTCATGTATTAAATCCTTTATTAACATAAAACTTTAACACAAAATTCATTTTAAATATCAACTATACATGCTTGTACTAAAATTTTCTCCAATTTTCCTTTAAGCTGCAAAAAAAAATTGTTAAACACCCAAAAAAACCCTATAATCACAGAAATACGAGTAGATTTAAAACTCTTATCATGTCTTGTTAGTAATATTAACCCTAAAAGCAAAAAACAAAAATCGGGATGGAAAAATAACCTAGGGCATCAAAGGAGATGGACAAACGAGATATCTCCAACGTTGGCGGCGGAATGATGAGCGGGAGAAGCACCTCCGGCAGGCTTAGGCGAAAATGCAAGCAGGGCAACGACAAACTGGGCGGAAACGGGAGAATGGTGGCAGGCATCGGGAAAAAGAAAGGGGGCTGTGATTATATTTGGGTAGGGTATCAAATTTTTAGTTTTAAAACTTAAAACATGAGCTACAAATAGCCAATTTGAATGTGTGTATAACAATAAATGTATCGTAATTAATTCTAACAAAATAAGTTACTCTTCTCAGTTTTAATATGTTGTCCACAGATTCATGGCTCCTGGCACTTTTTTACTTGGCACCGAGCTTACCTCTACTTCTACGAGCGCATACTCGGCAAGCTCATCAACGACACCTCCTTCGCCATTCCGTTCTGGAACTGGGACGATCTCGCCGGCATGAGCATTCCCACCATCTACAGAGACAACACATCCTCCCTCTTCAACCCCACCCGCTACCCCACTGCGCTGAACTTCACCAATCTTGGTGGCTGCAAAGGAGATGGCACTCCCGGCTCCCTCAACAAGCAGAAGCTGTGCAATCTCCAGGTCATGCACCGCCAATTCGCGGCCGCTTCCAACTCTACCTCGATTTTCTTCGGAGGCGCGTTACGTGCCGGCGGCAGCTTCCCTGGCAGCGGCCCAATCGAGAATTCTCCACACAACCCCATCCACGTCACAACCGGTGCAGACATGTCTCGAATAAGCAAGTCCGGTCACGATCCTCTCTTCATCGCCCACCACAGCAACGTCGACAGGTTATGGGCAATATGGGAAGGAATCCCAGGGAAGAGCAGCAAGGTGATCGCCGATCCAGATTTCCTTGACGCCTCCTTCCTCTTCTGGGACGAGAACTTGGAGAGGGTGCGAATTCGGGTGCGCGATGTAATCGACCCGAGAAAGCTCGGGTATGTCTATCAGGATGTTCCACTAAAGTGGATGGATATAAAGACGAGGGTGGAGGATGAGACTAGTATTCTCCGAGCGCGAGATTTAGCCTGGCCGTATCCGGTCGGCAAATTGAACTTCCCGTTGCGGTTGAGGTCCGCGGCGAAAGTGAATGTCAGGAGGACGGCGAGCCGCGGGGAGACGCTTGTGGTGAGTGACATAGAGCTGGATGGGAGGGACTATGTATGGTTTGATGTTTATGTGAGCAGAGTGGATGGCGGCGGATGGGCGCAGGCCGGCTGCTTCATCCACATGGAGAGGAGATCGGATAAGAAGATTCCCATTATAACCAAGATGCAGATAGGGATAGCAGAGGTTATAAAGCAAATTGGTGCCGCCGCCGCCGACCGGATTGTGGTGACTTTGGAGCCCAAGGTTGGTGGTGATAAGGTGACCGTTGGAGGAGTTTCCATTATATAGCAGCTCAATTGCTGTTCATAAATTTTCCATTGTTATCCATGTTTTTTTTTTTAAAACAGCCGTTATAAAGCTTTTTGTTAGAAATTGTAAACCCTAATATGATAATTTGATGTTTATCATATTAATGTCGAGTAAGGTATGGAAAGCATTCATGGTTATGGATGGCTAATATGAGTACCTGCAGTTTACTCTTATGAATGGATGCTGTGTAAAGTGTTATTTTATTCACTCTTGTAGAGTATCCCGTATTCCATATTCCGCAATTCATTGAGCAACAAGGAGATGATATTTTTAGGTTGGCTAACAGAGCAGGATACAATGCTTAAGGAGTTCTCAATATTTGGTCTTGTGTTTGTAAGACATAAAAGGGATTCACAAGGCCTGTATTATTCTCCTCGTTAACTTTTATAACACCCCCATTATATGAATTTTGTGTCATAATATAGATGGTTGATACTTTGGTTGAGTCCCTAAGTGTGCAAGACTGCTTGGGAAGGAATGTGGGTGTGCGTGTGTGTGTGTGTATGTGTGTGTGTCTAAAAGGCCAGAACAAGGACGTGTACGACTCGGAAAGTTGGAATTCAATACACAACTGTGATATGATTATGTTCCAGGCCGTATAGAGCCAAAACATAAGGACTCCCATGTTTGTGGTCGTGTTTGTGGACACGGCAGTGTATACAGCCTGAACAAGCAATGTGCATAGGTGTGTATAGGCTGAGGAACACAACATTGTCTTCCAAGCCCTGTATAGCGGCGCACAGCCAGTCCAGGCCATGTATGGGGGTGAAGCAGATAAAATGACTTAATTTGAGCCATTAGATGGGGAATCTTGGATCCAATTGCTAGGATCACTTCCTTGGGTCTATTAGGCCGGGACCGGGTCATTTAGGGTTCATTTGATTCATTTTGTTGGAGGGAGAGAGAGAGAGAGGAAGAAGGCATGTGAGGCTTTGGAGATCCACAATTAGAAGAGGATGGGTGTGAGGCTTTGGAGATCCACAATTAGAAGAGGATGGATTCACAGAGACCATTCCATTGCGGTCGTCTTTCTCCCATTCATGCAACATTTTCATGTCGCCAAAACGAGCTCTAAGGTAATAAGATTAACAATGCCTCTCCCCGGTCTTAGGATTGTCGCATTGCATTTCTTTTCAGATTTCTTTGCATAAGAAAGTATCGTCGAGTAATTAGTGGAGTACATGGCCTCCTTTGGTTCGCTAAAACCCCAAGGCATGAGATTGCATCCCTTGTCATGCGATTACATTAGAAATCTGGCAATCGTTGCCACTAACAAAAAGAGGCTACAATGACATTTTTATCGGCTTTCCGCAATGCTTTTTAAGCGCCGCAAAAGTTTTCACGGCACTTTACAAAACACCGCTAAATCGCTGCAAATGCAATCACCGCCAAAGAATTTCACGGCGCTTTTTTAAAAAACGCCGCCAATACTAGGCATTCGCCACTGATCAGTTGTAATGTGCGGATTTAGGCATGTGTGAAGCTTACCCATGGGCGTAGGTCTGAATTGGCGACGTTGATATGATGTTTGCATTTAGCGTTGACCTAATATGCATGCCAAAGAATTACTTTGAGGTTGATTTCATAGTGTATGCGAGGTTGAGGGATTTGGAGATCCTTAGCTATTCCTAGAGAAAGCCCTATAGGTTTGCAGCCGTCAATTTGTCCCTTAATTGATTCCGCAAGAAAGAAACAATTGTAAAAATAATTGTTGTTCGGTGACGGCGAGGGTAGCGTTGTCATGTTCATAGATTCATGATAGCATAATTTGGAGACCGTTAAAATGGTAATTTGGGGAATTCACTGTGCGGGCTGGGGTAGAGTAGTTGTGATGCCCCTTTCCGGACCCCACAATTATTTCTATATCTCAGCTTATTTTCAATTCAAACGTCTCAGGTTGTTCTAAAAGTATGCACAGTGAGTATAAAATAAAGCATAAAATAAAAATATATTGAAATTCTAAGTCATACCTTAGTTGATTCCTTCGTTAATTTTCCTTTTTCTTCCTTGGTCATCTTTGTATTCTTTAAGTATAATCGAGAAATAGTCTGCTTCCTAAAAAATGTGAGAACAGCAGGATTAGTCATAAACAACATGACTAAGTGAATAATTTACTTCTTCAATTGTTTTACAAACAAACAAGAAAAATTATATAACAATATGCATATCCATTTTACGTGTAGTAAAAGAAAATGCAGTGGTAATAATGAATAATAAAAGAATGTACAGTATTTGTATCCACAAAATTTATATTTTCTACTATTCAATTCTTCAGGTTCTTTCTTTTGTTTCTTTTATTCCATCATATTGAGTCTTTGGAATCAATATTTCAATTTCATATTAAGGGATTCTTTTCATATTTTTGGACCCACCCCTCCTGGGGTTAACATCAAATTTATCACCAAATTCCTTATGTCTAACCATGGCGACCTTCGCACGTAGAAAGGCCTTCAACGGCTCCCTGGTTAGAGCATAGTCTTCCATTCTATGATGATTTTTACATGCAATAGGCCTACATGCCCACCATAGTATGGAGAGTTTCTCTTTCATAGGTAAACCCTCTACGTAGGTTGACCCATAACATTTCCTATGCAACGATGCACTTTGTGTCTTCGTATTTATTCTTTTACCTTTTTCATTTTTTTCTTCTATATAAATTATATAGACAAGTGGTCTGAACCATGTATATCCTTCTTGAATACCAATTTACAAGTGTGTACAAATATATATAGAGAGAAAGAGAAATCACTATTACAAGATCTGGGACTAATCAACCTAGTTAAGAGGCTAAATGGGACTTTACTAATGGGCATTTACAAATAACATTCAACACTCCACTGTAAGCTGGAGCGTACAAATCGTAGACACCAAGCTTGGACAAGAACTGATAGTACATAAGTCGTGGTAAGACCTTGGTGAGGATGTCAGCAACTTGCTCGGTAGCCGGATATGCATTAACTCTACCTTCTTTAATTTAACCTTTTCTCGAATGAAATGACAATCAACCTCAATGTGCTTTGTCCGTTCATGGAAAACGAGAATTTTGGCAATGTGTATGGCAGCATGACTCTCGCAAAATAGAGTGACCGGTGCGGAAAACTTGACTCCTAAATCATTAAGGAGACCCTCAAGCCAAGTGAGCTCAGACACAACAGCTGTCATTGAATGATACTCGGCCTCAGCGGATGAGAGGGCAACAACAGGTTGTTTCTTGCTACGCCAAGTAATGAGATGTCCTCCAAAATAAGTGCATCATCCACTTGTAGAACGTCGATCATCCAATAAACCAGCATAATCAGCGTCACAATAAGTACTCAGAGATAAGGGAGACGAAGAGGGTTTGTATACAAGTCCCTGTCCAGGAGCAGTCTTCAAGTATCGAAGAATGCACTCAACTGTCTGGAGATGAGAGATACGTGGCTCATGTATGAATCCACTGACAACCCCAACAACAAATGATATAACAGGTCTCGTAACAGTGAGATATATCAGTTTTCCCACAAGATGACGATAATACTCAGGATTTGGAAGGAGTAGATCAGAGTCTGAGGCATGAGAGCAGAGCTTGTGATTACTATCCATGGGAGTATTGGCCGGTTTGCATCCAGAGTAGTCCGCATCATGCAACAAGTCAAGACAGTGCTTCCTTTGAGATAATACCAGTCCATCAGGTCGCCAAGCCACCTCGAGACCAAGAAAGTAATGAAGGCTTCCCAGGTCCTTTGATTGAAACACAGTTGCCAGATGTTGTTTGGTCATATGTATTCCTGTAAGATCATCTCCCGTAATCAGAATATCATCAAAATACACCAAGAGAATCATTGTGCCTGTTAGACGATGCCGAGTTAATAATGAGAAGTCGGCTGAACTCCGAGTGAACCCAACCGCACTAACAATCTGACTGAATTTGTCAAACCATGCCCGAGGCGACTGTTTGAGACCATAAAGTGACTTCTTCAGACAACAGACAAGAGACTCTGTCGTGATCTCAAACACGGGAGGTTGTTGCATATAGACAGTTTCCTGTAGATCACCATTAAGAAAAACATTTTGACATCCAATTGGTGTAACTGCAAGTGCTGATGAACAGCGAGGGAGATCATCACACGAATAGTATTCAATTTGGCAACTGGAGAAAAAGTCCAATCATAGTCTAGACCTTGTTGTTGAGAAAAGCCACGAGCCACCAAGCGATCTTTCAAACGTTGAACCGTCCCATCTGGGCCATGTTTGAGGGCGAACACTCACTTACAACCCACACAAGTCTGTTCAGAGGGAAGAGGGATAAGATCCTAAGTGTGGTTTGCCCAAAGAGCAAACATTTGCTCGTCCATATCCGCTCGCCATCCCGGATGTTGGAGAGCATCCTGCCAGAAATAGGGATGAAAATCGAGGATAAAGAAAGAGCAAACTGATGAAGTTCCAAAGAGAGGCGGTGGAAGGAGACATAATTTGCCATTGGGTGTGCAGTGGACGTAATTGTCGGATCTACAGGCTGCAAAATATCATCAGAGGAGGGCATCTCCCGTATGGTCGTGGATGAGGGAGGGCGACAAATATATACACGAGTGATAGGTGGTTTGTGAGGAAGAGGCGTAGTAAGAGGAGGTGGGTTTGGTGGGAGTGGTGTAGAAAGGAGAGGCGGAAGGTTGGAAGTAACAGGGACATCAGGCTGCGGAAGGAGTGGTGAAAGGAGAGAACCATTTGATTGAGAATGGTATAGTTGATCTTCGAGAAAAGTGACATTAGCAGAAGTAACAACCTTGTAATATTTGGGAGAGAAGCAGACATAACCCTTCTGAGTACGGGAATACCCAACAAACATATATTTTATGGCACGAGGAGCAAGTTTGTCTGTGGACGGGCCAAGATTATGAACATAGCACACACAACCAAACGTGCGAGGGATGACTGAAAAGGGAGGTGCGGAGGGAAAGAGAAGGTTGAAGAGAACCGCAAAGTTGAGAACAGAGGAAAACATGTGATTAATAAGAGAAGATGCAGTAGAGACTGCGAAATTCCAGTATTGCCTGTGAACATTCATTTGAAACATTAGAGAGTGGATAGCCTCAAGGAGGTGGCGATTCTTGCGTTCAACAACGTCATTTTGTTGGGGGGTATAGGCACATGAAGTTTGGTGGGTGATTCCAAACTCAGCACATAGGTTGGTAAATACATGATTAGTGTATTCACGGGCATTATCAGAACGAAGAGTTTTCATTATAGTGGAGAACTGGTTGCGAGTTTCAGTGATAAAGGAACGAAAAACACCTGACAGTTCAGAGCGATCACGAAGGAAATACAGTCATGTCACTCGAGAGTAATCATCTACAAAGGTAGCAACGTAACAATAGCTAAAAACACTTGTGATTTTGTATGGTCCCCAGATATCAGAGTGAACAAGATCAAAGGGAACAACACTCCGAGTGGGATGAGGCGAAAACGTAGACCGATGATGTTTTCCATAAATGCAGGACTCACAAATGAATTCTCGGATGGAGACATCGGGAAGAGCTTTGAGGAGTATGTTTAGAGGAGAGTGTCCAAGACGGCGATGCCACTCAGAAGAGCTAACAGAGGACAAAACCATCGGAGGAGAGGGGTCAAAGATGTAGAGACCATTTGACAAATGCCATTTTCCAATGATAGACTGCGTCTTGCGATCCTGCACAACACAAGAGGTGGACGAGAAAGCCACATAACAATCAAAATCTTGTATAAGACGGCTAATTGAGAGGAGATTGAACTAGGAACATGAATAACCGATTGAAGAGTGAGAGCAGAGGAAAGGGTTACATCAGCAGATCCAGCGGCTGGAGTAGTGTCCCCATTGGCGATAGTAATGAACTTAGGATGCGCAGAATTCAAGTAGCGGGATGGTTTTGTTTGGGTAATATGATGTGTGGCCCCGGAGTCCATAATCCAGGAGGAACCGTGGGCAAGACAGGAACTACCCCTATCAGAAATAGACACAACATATCCAGATGAACCGCACGTTAACTCTTGTAGTCGCTGAAATTGAGTGCGCAAATCGACAATATCGGCATTAACTCTATATAGAGCATGGATGGCCATGGCAAGAGCTATCCTAGGCGATCAGGCAAACAGCCTCGGCGAATCGAGGAGCGAGCAGAAGAGACGGATCAAAGGGAAACAACGAGCACCAGAAGACGGAACAGGTCGCAGCTAAGCCCAACCGCGGCTATCAGAGGCAGCTAGCCAGAGACGACTAGGCACAGAGCTGGGGCAGGTGCCAACGACACGAGAGAAGATCGTCCGATCAGAGCCAGGAAGTAGCGGCAAAGAAGCAAACTGTGTGGCAGGGCGAAGTCGCAGCGGCTAGGGAAGGAGTCCACGCCAGAGAGGGTCGGCGACAAGAAGGTCGCTGCGACTAGAAGAGATCGGCAAGACTGGTCACGACCAAAAACGGAGCCCGCAGCGGTCACGATGGAAACACACCAGCGGCTAGAAGGACCGCGACCAAAAACAGATTCGGCAGCGGTCACAGTGACAACACACCAGCGGCAAGGGCCACGACCAGAAACGGAGCCTACAGCGGATAGAGAAGGTGGCGTCAAGAATCCTGGGAGGGCAGTGACCAGAAGGAGCAGAGGTCAGCGAACAGGCACTAGACTGTGTGGTTAGAAGCAAACCGCAACAAGATCAGCAGAGTAAACGAGAAGCCGCAGGAAGTCCGCGCGAACAACCAAGTCGAGCAGAAAAGCACGAAGCGGCAAGGCAGACAGCAAGAGAAGAGTGGCAAGGCAGTCTGGTCGACAAGAAGGCCCCGCAGAAGAAGTCTCCACGACAAGGAGACCGTGCGGCAAGAAACGAAGCCGTAGCGGGAAAGACTCCTTGCGAGAAGAGCGATAAGACTCCTTACGACAAGAGGTCTATGCGATAAGGAGACCGCGCAGCAAGAAACGAGGTCGCAGCGGGAAAGACAACCACAGTGATTCGACCAAGAAGATGTCGTGCGATAAGAAGTCGGCACGACAAGAAGAGAGAGAAGGTCGCAGCGGATAGGAGCAAGAGGTCAGACGGTTAGATCTAACCGCAGGAAGGAGGGAAGCCGCGACAAGCAGAGACCAACCCCCGGGAAGAAGGGAAGTCGCGGAGGGTAGAAAGCAGCCCGTAAAGGTTAAGAAAAACTAACTGCACGGGAGTGGGGTCCACTTGCCAGAGAGAGGAATGTTATAAAAGGAGCGTAGAAGAGAAAGAAGAGGTGGATCCACGGGAGAGAAGAAAGAGGCGGTTAGAAAGGAGGAAGTCGCGGAAGCAATGCGGTTAAGCAGAAACACAGGCCGCCCGGTTAACCGGAAGACTGAGGGGTTAGAAAGAAACTGGTCGAACCGTTGCCTCTGATACCATGTAGAAAAGTGGTTCAAACCTTGTATATCCTTCTTGAATACCAATTTACAAGTGTGAGTACAAATATATATAGAGAGAGAGAAAGAGAAATCTCTATTACAAGATGAGAGACTAATCACCCTAGTTAAGAGGCTAAATGGGCCTTTACATATATCATTTAACAAATTATATCGCTTTTCATTGGCTATTCCATGTTTTGTTTCTTGACGATGTTAAGTATCAATGATTTTCAAAATCTCAAACTTCTTTAATTTCATTGAAAATGCACAAGCATTAAGATCGATTCTGATATGACTCGGGCCGGTTTGGAGTGGTTTATCATTAGAACAGACAAAGTCCAAGGAGACTGAACCAACGTATATAAGAGTTACGACTGCAACCCTAGGGAGCATCGAGAATCACATTGAGGTACTCCTCTTAGAACTTAAAACCTTAGAGTAGCAGTAGATCTTATCATTTGGTACTAGAGCAGTCGACTCTTGGACCATGGCCACACACTGGACTTGGTTGACAGCATTAGAGGAAGGGCATCAAGGAATACGCGATCAGGTCGAAGAGTTGAAGTAAGAACTGGAATAGAGGATCAGTGATGGGTAAGAATGCTCGTGTGTCGCGATCCTACAAGCGACGAAAGCATTGGGGGAACAGTTGAGTCGCATGGAGAGGGTAACCGATCGCGGCAAGGGGGTGGAAATGGAGGGTGTCGTAGATCTCAACGACGCTGGAGAATCCCTAGCCGAGCGGAGGATCGCGGAGGGTGTTCCATTGAATGCGACTGATGGAGGGATCGACGTGTCCAGTGGATCAACAGGGGTTGTCGATCGAGGGCAGCGAGTGCAGGTCAGTTGCCTTGGGACATCTAGAGCTAGGAGAGGGATTTGGAGGAGCCGACAACTTCACCAGGGATCTGGGAGGCAATTGCCAGGAGCGGTAGCCACAATTAGCTTGGCGGGAGGAGGAAAGGAGCCAGGGCCTGGCGGATTCTGGAAGGGACAGTGATCAGCATCTGCGGCAGCCTCAAGTGGGTTGGGGGTTGAAGAAGGAAGCAATGAAAAAGGCTTGGGAGGGCGTGGGGCGCATGAGCTCCGCACAGATGGGAAGGAGAAGCTCCAGCAGAGGACTACTGGGGTAGGGGGCATAATACAAGATAGAGGGAGGCCATGGGAGAATGGGCGAATGTGAAATCAAGGATGAGGACAGCTTCCGGATTATCCAGAGACACAGGCACCGCAGCAACACCACCCCCCATTGTAACCCTGACTGGCGAGGATGGAATTTCTTATGTACAAAAATGGAGATCCGTTGGAATGGATCGAGAGGGCCAAGATGTTTTTTGAGTGCCAGAAGCTTCTCAAGCACCGGTGGGTACAAATCACATCTTTTCACCTGGAAGGGGATACCTATCAATGGCTTAGATGGTGGAGGAAGCAGCGGCCCTACCCCATATGGGAGGAATTCTGTGATGGCCTCAACACGAGATTTGAACCGATCGAGTACGAGGAGTTTGATATGATGCAAAATAAGTTGAGACAGACATGGACAGTAAACGAGTACAGATAGGAGTTTGAAATGTTAGCTAACCAGGTGTAGTGGTCAGAGAAGGCGCTTCTAGGGTGTTTCATGGCCGGTCTCAAGGAAAGCATCATGATGAGGTACAAGCATTCCAGCCCAAGAACATAGTTAATGCCATCAGAATGGTACAATTACAGTAGGAAAAACTTGGAAGACACAAGGAAGCAATGGCTTTTTGAGAGAATAGTAAGGAAGTAGTACAAAGTACGTCCAAAGGAACTAACAACACCTCTATAAGGAAGCGACAGTGAAGCGATTGTTATGACAGGAGATGCAAGATCGGCGGACCAAAGGGTTGTGCTATACCTGCAACGAGAAATTTGTCCCAAGATACGAGTGTAAGGTAGTTCAGGTATACATGCTGCAGGAGGAAGAATCAGTGGAAAAGATAGAGGAGGACAACGCATCCAAGGAAAGAGAGATACTGGAATTAGAGGAGATTGAAATCTCCATTCATGCTTTGGAAGGGGGAGGACAACCTTCAATGATGAGGATGACAGGAAGGGTGGCAGACTAGAGAGTTTTGATACTGGTAGACAGTGAGGGCACCCACAACTTCATCAACACAGAGATAGCCAAGAAATTGGCTAACTCCCCGAAGGAAGATAAGGTGTTCAAGGTGCTCGTAGCGGACAGGAATTTACTGCAGTGCATAGGAGCCTTAAGAAAGATGTCACTTACAATACAGGGATTCATGTGTCATGTGGGTTTGTTTGTGCAATCGATTCGAGAGTCAAATGTATTATTAAGGGTGCAGTGGTTGAGACAGTTGAAACTAATTACGAATGACTGGGAAAACATGACCATGTAATTCACTCATTGTGGAAAGAAGGACAAGCTGCAAAATAATACGGGCCCGTTTGTGAAGGAAGCAACTATCTTGTCTCTTGAGAAATGGGTCAAGCAGGTCTACCCCATGGGGCTTGGGTCCTGACAGGAGGAGAGCCCTTGGAGCAGAGGGAGGAAATTCAAGAAAATTTGCAGGAGATCTTGGGGAAATGCAGGATGGTCTTCGAGACACCAAAAGGGCTGCCACCACTACGTGCATGCGATCACAGGATCACTATTAAGGAGGGAACGGAACCAACGAGTGTTTGACCTTACAGATACCCTCACATACAGAAGGAGGAGATTGAGGGATGCGTCCGAGATATGTTGTGGGAAGGGGCCATTCGACACAGCACGAGCATATTTTCATCTCCGATCCTATTGGTGAAGAAGGATGGAACTTAGAGATTCTGCATAGACTATAGAGCACTCATTGGGGTTACATTGAAAGATAAGTTTCATATTTCAATCATTGACGAGCTATTGGATGAATTGCAAGGAGCTCAATACTTCTCAAAATTGGATTTGTGGTCGGGGTATCATCGAATCTGTATGCAGGAGGGGGCCGTAGAAAAGATAGTATTCAGAATAAATGAAGGGCACTACGAATTTCTAGTGTGATGTCTTTCGGATTGACTAATGCACTGACAACCTTTCAAGTAGTCATGAACGAAACATTCATACCGTGATGCAGAAATTTATGCTAGTTTCTTTGATGACATTCTTATCTACAGACCGAGTTTGGAGACATATGTGGGGCACGTTGGTAAGGTGCTGCAAGTTCTCAACGAACAGAGATGGTACATGAAGAGGGCAAAGTGTTCTTTTGGGCAACAGGAGGTAGAGTATCTGGGTCACCTGGTGAATAGAGAGGGGGTGCGACCAGATCCAAGGAAAATTCAGAGCATGGTGGATTGGCCCATACCCACCAACATTAAGATGTGGAGAGCATTTTGGGGGTTAACGGGATACTATAGAAAATTAGTAGGGGACTACGGAAAGATTGCAAAGCCGTTGACAACATTGCTTCAAAAGCGGATGTTTGATTGGGGAGCTCTTTACCAAGGAGGTCGGGTGATCGAATCCCGGCCTCAACAACCTATCGGCCCTGTGGTGGGGCCGGGGATGGGTTGGGGTGTACGGCCCGCGGGCCTGATAAAGCCTATCGGGTGGACTCCCGGTGGGACCCCTGGGCAGGTGCTGACTCCTGGCGCCAGGGTGGCAGGCAGGTGTTGATGCCTGTCCTGCATCAGTAGGGAGTTGGAAGTGGACTACCATATCATTAACTGGCCAATCCTAGCTCATTAACTGGCCAATCCTAGTCAAAAATTGATAAAAACCAACAAATTTCCTTAGGGACAAAGCCAATCCTAGCTCATATTAGTATAAAAAATATATAATGATTTGCCAACTAAATCCATTATAATAAGCAAATGAACACAGCTCTGTATAAACCTTCCTAAACAGAGGAAATTCAAGCTCAAGAATAGCCTTATTCATAATAGCCAGCTCTACTTTAACAAATAAATATTTCAACAGTCGGTTTCCAAAAATATTAGGCCAAATACTCTTGCAGGCACCAATCCAGTAACTTATCCTCAAATCCATGGCAAAATCAAGCCTCTATTATCATTACTACTAGAGTAAAGAAGAGGAAAGAAAGGGGAGCTTACTGTGAGTTATGGGAGAAGGAGAATTTGCTTGAAAACCTCTGGTGGGTATTGCAAGAGAGCTATCGAGCCTTTCCTGAGTTAGAATCAAAGAGGGAGGAGGTAGAGGGCTTGCTATTACCGCTGCTTGTGTTTCCCGTCGAGCCCCGGCGGGAACACACAGAGGGGAACGTGTTGTGAATGAGAGCATGAAAGGAGAGAAAGTAGAGGTGGGCTTTTATCGTGAAACTGAGCGGTGCAATCAGGAGAATAAACAGTGTAGTCGGTTAGAAGGACCCCAAACTTAAACCAGAGCTACCCAACTATGCCATTGTAAATGTCAACCAGTTACTTGCTTCATAATAACCTAGAACACCATTTATTAATTACTACACAGATGTCTCAAATTCAAAAAAAAAATTATCAATTACGGGCTAGCACATCAATTACACTCCAATTTAATCATATTATTATTAAAGCTATTCCAATCAATTCAGCTGACTAAATAAGAAAAAATTTCTAACAATGATGGTATTTTCTCAGTAGTGGCTATCGGCCGATCGTGAGTCTGGGAATGTGGGTGAGCATACTTATTGATGTATGGGAGGCTACGGGGTGCGCAAAACCAAGACTTCTAGGGATGAAATGTAAACTTGACACACTAACCCAAATCTAAATGCAATGATACCGTCGGTGACAGCGACAGATTAATTCGAGCAATAAAGATTTCAACACACACAAATATTTAAAGAACAGAAATAGCAATCAAAAAGCAAACAATTAATGACTTTCCTCCGCTAGAAGGGTCAAGGCTAAGCGCGCAACGAATAAATCCCACCTGCAAATTATAAGTGTATCGAAGCGGATTTCCACAAACAAGATTCCAAGCAAATGTAGTGTTGAATCCAATAAAAATGCTAAATAAAATAGTCCAAGTAGTGGGCTGACCTAGGCACTGAAGTTTCCGGAGCCGGATGCATTTTGACAGCGATATAATGTGGAACTGGTGGCGTAGAAATAATGTAGGTGGCTTTCCTCGGCGGTGGAAGGTGGAAACGGACCGGAAATCAGTAGATCTGGCGATGTATGGGTAGATCCGAGTGAGGGGAGGATGGATCTGATGTTTAGGAGCAGATCCGGGCTAGGGGAGGAGGGGAGGGTCAGGGAAAATGGCGGATTGGGGCTGCAAAAGTCCAGATCTGGACTGATCTGGATATAGTGGCTGATTGGAGGTGATTCCACGAAGAGGGAGGGGGTGGGGGTTTGGCTTTGGGTTGTGGATGGAGAAAGGGCTGCAGTGGGGCAAGGAGGGATGGGCGGAGGCTGAAGACAGGCCGCCGGAATGGAGCAGGGGCTTCAGAGGGTGGATCTGGTGGGGAAAGTCTGGGGAGGGGCGGTCGACGGGTTTTGTTGGGAGCGGATTGGGCGGCTGTCGGCAGGTTTGCTGGAACAACAAGTTGACTGGATGTAGAGAGGTGTGGGGGGGTGGAAGGAGGTTTCACGGTGGGGAAAAGAGGGCTAGGGATGGGTAGTACCTTGGGGGAAAGATTGAGCGGCTAGGAGTCATCACCTAGGGTTCTACAGAGTCGGCACCGCGGGGTGATCGCGGAGTTCCGGGATTGAACTCTCCAAAAACCCGCAATACCTAAAACCAGCTCACTACCTATCTATTTATCATAAAAGAAAAGCTAGGGCATCCCACCATCGACCGCTATGATTGGCTGGAGGTGGGGACACTCAAATAAAACAAAAATAAACTAAAAATACTAAAATAATATATGATTTTGACTTGCAACACGGATCTGGACACATCCGCGGAGTCGGATCGACGATCCGATGAAGCCCTCCTGCGCGAATACACGAACATGTGTCCCGCCTTGCGGCGAACCCCTCCTAGTGCATGATCTGATGGATCCCCATCAACTTCCCCCGACTAAAAATTCTTCATCTCCGATGAATGAAGACTATCGTACTGAAGTCAAAGTCCAAGGAAGAGTCGATCGAGGTCTGCTGGTAGTATCCAGGTGTCATCTGCATCTGGGCGGCCCCACCAATGTACTAAGTAATGACATAGCGGCCCGCCTGTGGTAGGAACAAACTAGTGGGATCTGACCTTTGTAATGCTCTCATCGCTCATCTCTGGAGTGGTGGATCCCGGTGTGATCGGTGGTACCGTCGTTGAAACCAAAGAAGACAAATCCCAAGGTGGGTGGGTGTCAGCAATGGGTGAACTGTGGTGGTCATCAGACGTGGGTGGCTTATGAGGGTTGCAAGGTAACAGGAGTGGAGGTGGGGGAGGCTGCGAGTCTTCACTGCTCGGGTCCACATACTCGCGAGACTCGTAGTATGACGTCATATCTTCAACATTAAATACTGGATGGATTCCCACACTTGCTGGGATATCGAGACTGTAGGCGTTCGTCTCAATGCGACTTATAACTGAGTAGGGTCCCATTCGCCTGGCGCATAGCTTTTTGGCAGGCCCCAAGGGAGCCTCTCAGGGCGTATTCGCACCATCACTTGTTCACCTTCTTGAAATACTTGTTCTCGCTTTTGCCTATCTATGTGTGGGTTTAATAATTTTCATTGCTCGTAAGAATTCGTCGGCGGAACGACTCATGCAACTCATGCAAATGACGTGCAAAAGACTCAGGTGACTCACTAGGGCGCGACTCAAAGGGACTAGCAATAAGGTCAATAGGTTTCCTAGGGTCGTATCCTGACGCTACATGAAATGGACTCAACTCAGTGGACCTATTAACTGAACTATTGTATGCAAACTCTACGACTGGAAGATCAAGGTCAGAACTAGCTACATGCTCGCCCACTAGACACCTCAGTAGGTTTCCTAAGCTACGGTTCACTACTTCAGTCTGCCCGTCCAACTGTGGATGATAAGCCGAGGAGAACCAAGGGTGGTGTCAATCTTGTGTCACAGGATCTTCCAAAAATAGCTCATAAACCTCACATCACGGTCTGATACAATAGACTTGGGTAGGCCATGCAACCTAAAAACTCCCCTCACAAAGATGGATGATATGTGTGAAGCATTCGTCGTCTTGTGGCACGCAATAAAGTGCGTCATCTTCGAGAATCGATTGACTACCACAAAGATGAAATCGTGTCTCTGAAGAGTGCGGAGAAGTCCGAGCACGAAGTCCATGCAGATGTCCTCCCAAGGACGGTGTGGGACAGGTAGAGATGTGTATAGACCCGTGTTCTACTTGGTGCCCTCAGCTGTCTGGCAGATACGGCAGTGGCAGAAAACGCGAGCCACGTCCTTTTTAAGGCTGGGCCAGTAGAGGTGATCCTCAACAATGGCTATGGACTTATCCCGCCCAAAGTGCCTAGCGGCCCACCAGCGTGCAACTCCCAAATCAAGTAATCATGGTAGGAAATCTAGGGTATGCACAGGCGGGAGCCCGGTACAGATATCCCTCAAAGATCTGATACCCACAACAGGGTTCGGAGGGTCTCGGGACAAGGCGATATAAATCTCGCGAAAATCAGGGCATGTCGGATAATCTTGAATCACTTTTTCAAGCCCATCTACACGTGTGGTCATCGTCTGTAACAAGGAGACATGGTGACTCAACGCATCAGCCAGCTTGTTCTCAACACCAGCTCGGTGTTTGAGAACGTAATGGAAATCCTAGAGGTACTCAACCCACTTGGCATGTCGGTGTCCCAACTTGCGATGCGAATCTAGATATCGTAACGCCTAGTGATCTAAATAAAACACAAACTCCCGGGGAATGAGATAGTGCCTCCAGTAGCGCGGAAACTGGACAATCGCATAAAATTCCCGGTCGTAATTTGAGTCTTTCGGCTTGGCCTTGTTCAGTTTCTCATTAAAGTAAGAAACTGGATGCCCATCTTGGCTCAATATGCCACCAATACCAACACCAGAAGCGTCACACGCGACCTCAAAAGCGCGATTAAAATCAGGAAGTTTTAGGACAGGAGTCGTCGTCAATCTCTCTTTGATCTCCTCAAAATCCCTAGTGGCCACGGAGGTCCACTGAAACTCGCCCTTCCGAAGACAGCTCATTAATGGGGTCATGATCGCACTGAACCCTTGGACAAATCTCCTATAGAAGGTGACAAGTCCACGGATGCTGCGAGGCTCGAGGATGATCGCAGGCACAGGCCAGTCCCGAATGGACTTGACCTTCTCAGGACCGACGAAAAGTCCAGTAGATGACACAATGAATCCCAAGAAGTGAACAAATTCAGAAAGGAATGAGCACTTCTTCAAGTTCACATATAATGTCTCCCGGCAAAGGTGCCAAAGAGAAGCCTCGAATGATCGAGGTGGTCAGCCTGAGTCTGGCTATAAATGAGTATATCATCGAAGTATAACACCAGAAACTTGCTCATGTAGGGTCGTAAGATCTGCGTCATAACTCTCATAAACGTACTTGGGGCGTTCAATAGCCCAATTGGCATGACTAGCCACTCGTACAGACCGTACTAGGCCTTAAAGGTCGTCTTCCACTCGTCTCCCTCACAAACTCAAATCTGATGGTACCCACTACGAAGGTCGATCTTGGAAAAGATCTGAGCACCAGACATAGTATCCAGTAGGTCATCGAGTCATGGGATGGGAAAACGATATTTGACCGTGATTTTATTAATGGCCCGACTATCGATGCACAAACGTCAACTATTGTCCTTCTTTGGGGTAAGAAGGGTGGTAACTGCACAGGGACACAAGCTCTCACGAATAAATTGCTTCTGAAGAAGCTCGTCGGCCTGGCACTTAAGCTTAGCGTGCTCATCAGGGTGCATACAATAGTGGGGCAGGTTCGGGAGAGAAGCCCCTGGGACAAAGTCAATAGCATGTTGAATGTCCCGCGGATGGGGCAACTCACCGGGGAGCTCATAAGGCATAATATCCGCAAACTCATCCAAAAGGGGACGCACCGCTGGGGGGTGGTCGTCAGGGGGGCACTCATAAGTCATAATGGCTGCCACAATATAAATGATATCAGACTCAATGCTATCTCGTAGAAACTCGCCTCGCCTCAAGATATGTAGGGGCCTCGAGGCACTCGTGCTCACAGAAGGCTCAATATGATCCTTGGATTTTCTTTGGGTTGGATAGTCGTCAACATAATCTTTCGCCCCTTGTCATAAAAGACACACGTGTTCGAGTGGCTGAAACACGTGATGCCACAATCAAATAGCCAGAGCGGCAGAGCAACACATGGGCGACGTCCATGGGAATGACATCACACCAGACCCGATCCTGGAATGAGGCGATGATAATCGGTACGAGACAATGATGGGTGACCTGAATCGCTGTCTTATCAACCCAAACGACACGGTAGGGGTGGGGGTGAGGCTCAGCCTTCACCTACATACGGTCAAGACCCTTTTGGGCCACGGTGTTCATGCAACTCTCGTTGTCGATAGCTAACTGGCAGGGACCGCCTGCACTAGGAAAGTATGTATAGAATATGGTAGTGCGACGTCAATCCTCATCTACACGTGGGGTATGTAGGAGGCGCTTAATCACTCCCATCTCTTAGGATCGCTCAGCGTCACTCTCTCATCCTTCCTCGACAGTGGTTGTGACCCCTTCAGTAACCTCCTCACCTTATTCTAAACCCTGCTCCTCATCCTCAACTAGTAGATTTTGCGTGGGACACTGCGCCGCCACATGTCAACTATAAGAACATCTATAACACAAAATACCCCCAGATTGCTAGCCATCAGTGGCGACAGCCTTGCCCTTCGTGCTTGTGGGAACCCATGGGGGAGCAGCCACGATGGTCTGGGGCGGAGCGGGTTTCATATAAGTCAAGGTATCGGTCTGAGAGGGGAACTGCCTCGTGCTAGATGATCAGAGGTACTACTCGTACTCTAGAGCGAGCTGGAATATCTGATCAATGGTCTCGAGACGATGGGGAATCAGCTCTCTTCGAATCTCAGAACGTAGACCAGCCTTGAAACGAGAGGCGGTGACATTGAGCTCCTCCGATATGCCACTCCTAATGACAAGCTCGTCGAAACGAGCTATATACTCTTACAACAGTAAGTGTCCCCTATCGTAAGTTTTATAACTAATCAAGTAACTGGTCTCGGTAGGAGACAGGGAGATACTTATCTTTCAGTCTTTGCTTCATATCATCCCATCGGGTGATAAGATAATAGTCATCTCGCTCAACAGCTCACTAACGCTGATCAAAAATACTTTGGCCTATCCGACCAGCTTCATTTTGGCGAAGCAAACACAACACTCGTCGTTCATGTCATACCACTCGAAGTAATGGTTCATGTAGAGGAGCCAATCGCTAAAGGCTTTCGGGTCCAGGCGGCCATCGAACGAAGGGACATTGAAGCGAATACGACGAGTGATGTCGTAGTGGTGTCCAACTCTCTGTAGGTCAGGATAATCCTATGGGTAGTCATCATGCACGTAATCATATCGAGCCGGTGGGGGACCACGCTCTCTCTGCCCCGGAGGGTAATATTCGTCACGGTGAAGGTCGTGACGACCGTGTGGGGGCACGCGATCACTGGGGTCAGGCTGAGGCTGACGGGCACACGATACTCATCACGCTGGTGTGGATGCCTATCACGAGCCAGAGCTTGTCTACGCTCAATCGCAAGATCGGGATTCCGCCTCGCTGGCGGTGTTGGGGCTCGAGGAGGAATATTACAACGGTAACGGTCTACAAGAGGGTGACCATCCATTGGAAGCTGGTCAAGATGAGGACGAGCATCAGGGTCATCCTTAAGCGAGTCATCGTGTTATGCTGGAGTGTCCCTAACATTCTCCAAGTGATCTAAATGGAGGTTCACCTCGACAAGCTCATGACGCATGTCGTCGAACTGGGTACCTAAAGTGTCCAAACGATTAGGATACTACGTTAAAACTCAGCAAAAACGGCGCCCGAATTCGAGCTCGCCACTCGGTCGTCGGTGACTAGTGGATTTGACATGCTTGCTCTAAAAATCCTACTACTACGGAGCATGCAAACGGCCCGACCTGGGCTCTGATACCAACTGATGCAGGGTAGGTTGCGGAGTGCGCAAAGCCAAGACTTCTAGGGATGGAATGTAAACTTGACACACTAAACCAAATCTAAATATAATTATACTGTCGGTGACGGCGACAGATTAATTCGAGCAATAGAGATTTCAACCCGCGCAAATATTTAAAGAACAGAAATAACATTCAATAAGCAAACAATTAATGGTTTTCCTCCGCTCGAAGGGCCAAGGCTAAGCTAGCAGCGAATAAATCACACCTGCAAATTATAAGCGTATCGAAGTGAATTCCCACAAACAAGATTCCACCGCTAGACCGAGCGGTTTGTTTCTATCAGAGGTGACTTCGCCCGCATTCCACTTTTGCTGAAACAGCAGGTCCAAAGGCCTTTTTGTCCCCTTAATGAAGGGACCTCGACTCAATCTTTTTGACGCTCTCAAGAAGAGAGAGTTTAATGTTGTTTGCTTTCGCCAGCGGGCTAACGAAGTTAGATTCATCAAATCAGACGAAGGTTAGTTTAGGCGAGCTCTTTGGCCACTCGCCCTTGTTGTTGAAGTGATCATCTTGGCTTGAACGCAAGTTTGCCTCTGCGGGTACTCGCATTGTCCCCGTCACCATTCTCCCCTTGGTCGCAACTGGAGGGTCTCTTCCTACTCGCCCTGCCGAGGTTATTGAGCTTGGCGAACAAGTGGGAGTCGTCCGTTGAGCCATCTCTTGAGCCGCAATCAAAGTTGCCGCCACTTGTGAAGCGGCGGTGAAAGACGATCGGCCACCGCGAATGAACCTTCGTCGACAAGGGAGACGTCTTCGAGGACCCCGAAATGCATGTCAACGATGGCATGGGGTCCGACGACATTGATATCCTGGGTGACCCTCTCCCCGCCTGAGATGACAAGGAAAATAAAGTTCACCTCAACTCGCATATACCATCATGGATCGAGGATGGCGAGTTAAATGACGACGCTTTTACTGTCTCATTTGGTTTGTACAGGTGTGATGATGCTGACATGCTAGCTCGCGCCTCGCCAAAATACCTCGTAGAGCAGGGCGCTCGGTCTCTTCTTCGGAGTACTGAGCTTGTTCACCAAACCACTCAGAATTACCTTGAAGCCTCAAGGAAGGTCGGCGAGTTGGAAGTGTCCCTACATGCCTCCGAGGCGAAGCTCACTGAGATCAAGTCCAAACCGGAAGAGGCCGAAGCATGGACGAGGAAGAAGAAAATTGTTGACGAGACTTCGATAAGTCAAGATTTATTTGCCTTCGGGGCGATTGTTCTTAAGAACTTTTGTTTTGACTGTGCGCATTTAACCTCGCAGGAGATCGAGCTCCTGGCGGCGTCATAGCTTTCTGTTTTGTACAAGTTCCTGGATGACTGTCAGTCCGAGTTAGACAAAGCCCAGGTTCATATTGCCAAGCTGGAGACTCGACCTACTGCAACTTCAACTCCAATAGAGACCTCTTCTCGTCCAAGGTCCTCAACTTGCATGGCGACCTTCGAGTTGCAGGCCTGCGCCGACAGGCTACTCGGTAGAGTGGCGCACTGATTTTAGCTCAACTCAAGGAAGCGGGCTGCCTGATTGAGCTCGGGTTGATGAAGACTGTTGGCTCGCTCCAACCCAAGCTCGTTGCCACCGAGCTGGACAAATCTTCCAGTTCCAACAGCAAATCTGTCTACTCCTTAAGCGAGGGCCGCTCGAAGGGTGGTGACTATGTAATTAGTGGCTCTACAGGCGAGGTCTCAAGTGCCTCAAAAGAGAATTCGCCGATCTAGATAGGTCGAGATTGAAGATCGTTTATTTAATGTACAAATGTATACAAGAGAGATTCACCGTCTTTTGTAATCTTTTTGACAACAAAGAAAGATTATTTTGGCTAGATGTTTTTCACTTGTCTCACGCATGCGGGTTCATCAGTACTCGTGACTTGAGCTCACATAGGATCTTAAGACGCGAGAGCATGTTGTTGGGTTTTACGGGATGACATAACACTTATGCGCGCAGCGGAAATAAAGAACAAGAAAAACCCAAAAGAAGTTCGGATCTAGCAATGGACATGTATCAAGAAGAAAATGCTGTAAATAAAATTTACCTCTGCGGGATTGAGTGTATACTCAACCTAGATGTTTCAGGAGATCAGACAAATACTTTGCGGCTATAGTCCCTAGTGCAGAATAGTGTCCGCACCTCTACAGGAAGTCCGCACGAACGGGAGAACTAGTAGAATCTTGTCGCACAAGACTTTAGGTCGGGAGAGAAAACTTTGCATCTTCACGGACTGCTAGATCCATTACAGAAGAGGCGGCGGTGACACTCGCCGGAGTCAAGCTAAGCGGCGGCGACGGGATTGGAGGCGGGCGGAATAACTTCTGTCGGCTTTTAGGGCTCGGGTTTTTCGCACAGTGCGGCTTGTGTGCTTAGACAGAATGAACAGTTAAGATTCTCTTAGAGAAACCCTAAAAATACTTCTATTTATACCCAAAGGAATAAACAGAACATCCGTCGCTATTCGCAGCCCCAGGACTTAGAATCCAGCGTTTTCGACCAGACAACCCTTGTCTCGATGAATCGTCAAGTATCAATGACATATACGACGAATCGTCGAGTACACAAACTATACTCGGCGAATCGTCGAGTATCCATTAGATATTCGACGAATGGCGCTGAGTGAACTCAACGCTCTCAACGCTCTTAGTGCCAAACCCGTCGAATCAACATTTGACTCGACGAAGGCGTTGAGTGGACTCAACACACTCAACGCATAAGTGCCAGATTCGTCGAGTCAACCTTTAACTCGACGAAGGCGTTGAGTGGTTCAACGTCTGAGACTCAGACTCGTCGAATCAACTCCTTGACTCGATGAATCGTCGAGTACACTCAACACACTCAACGCTTAAGTGTCATACTCGTCGAATCAACACTTTGACTCGACGAATCGTTGAATATACTCAACACACTCAACGTCATTATCCGACGAGTCAACACAGACTCGACGAAGGCGTCGAGTGGTCTCAACGCACTCGACGCTTCCAAAGCCTGGTTGTGTTTAGTCTTTTCCACTCATCATATGAGCAAATCATACTAAGCCAATCTCCCAATTTCTCCAAACATTCTTATGTGCGACCCTGATAGGCTCATATTGCGTTGGCAGTGATGTTACATACTTGATTACTTCCAGATCACAATGGTAACACCAACACATGCTAGGTTCTTAGAACGGCGCGAGGCGATTACACGCTCGGATCTTAGGATGATGCAAGGTAAGAGCTCGCTAGGCTCTTAGTATGACGCATTTTCAGGATATAAAAAAACTTCTTCATTGCATGAATAATTTCTTGTCTGGGAGATAAAAAAAAGAGTACATTTGTAAATTAATTGTTATTAAACTGAATTTAGTTGATTTGACAGGAGGGAGAGACACTCGAGGGGTCCGTCGGCTAGCATGCATGGGGGAGCTTATCTCGACTGACAATGCAAAGGCATGGTCTCCGGAGGGCTCACTGAAAAAATCCTAGGCATTGTCACATACCCTCCCTTAATATGCTTTAAGGAGGGGGAAGCACTCGAGGGGTCCGTCGGCCAGCATGCAAAGAATGAGCTGGTCTCAACCGACAATGCAGAGACATGATCATAAGAGGACTCACTAAAACCCAAGGCGTTGTCATATACCCTCTCTTAATATGCCTTTGGGAAAGAAAATCACTCGAGGTGTCCATCGACCAATGTACAAAGAGGGAGCTGATCTCGGCCGACAATACAAAGGCATGGTCGTAGGCAGTTGCGGAACAAAAAATTTAACTCAGCACAGGCACAAACTAAAATTTAAAAATATGTATTCCAAGTATCGTTCTCATGAGTCGGTACAATTAAAAAAATGACCACTTAACAGGTTTTGTCATGCCAAAAAATTCGACTAAATTAATAGTTGAGCAGTAGACTTTGTTCTGTCAAATCTAGAACAAATTACAGGCTTTATGGAATTAGAAAATGTTGTCAAGTTTAAGGTCAGTGATAGGCTTTGCCAATTGAAATTTTTCATCAATCTAAGTTTGAGCTGTAAAATGTAATATGAAATTCTCCGCATACCTACTTTTCTAGAATCTCGAGTTTTATGTCATAATTTGTAGAGTACTTGAATGCAAGTGAGAGATGATCTGAAAATATTATATAATTAATGATAATGATGACGATCAACACATAGATCATCAACATTATCAAAAAGGGCAGCCCGGTGAATAAAGGCATCCCAGCGCAGCGAGGGTCCGAAGAAGAGTCCCACCACAAGGGCGAAATGTAGGCAAACCTTACCATGCATTTTTGCAAGAGGTTCATGAAGGTGATAGTAAAAAAAATTCTCTGATCAAAGAAAATGACATAAGAATGTGATAGTAGTGACTGTCGAGCAGAAAAATAAAAGATTTTGCGATTAGCCCAAATTTTTTAGAATTTCTTTGAATAGTCTCCACAAGTCCAATGATGGTTATGATTACTCAGTCTGATAATCAGAGATCAAGAAATCAACTCATGAAGGTTAATATGTACAAAAATGAAGCTTCTCCAAAACTCCATAAAAACCTCAGATCAAGGCCTCTATTTTATGTGTTTTCCTGAGAGGAGTCCAACACAACTTTCGGATTTGATTTTCTTTGATCGGTTGAAGAGAAGTCGAATTTTAAAGTTTTATAATTCATATAAGCCGAAAACCCTACATTTTTTGTCGAAAATTGAACTCGAGCATGTGCACGGGTGTGCCCGTGAATAGTTCTGCCCCTGGGCTTAAGAGGACTCACAGAAAAAATCTAAAGTGTTGTCACATACCCTTTCTACACTTAGCGGGTGAGAGAGGCACTCGAGGGATCGTCGGCCAACATACAAAGAGAGAGCTGATCTAGGCTGTCAATGTAGAAACTTGGACTTAGTAGGATGCGCTATGAACCGAGGGGTCTTTCCATCACCCGGTCAAGGGTATTTTGGGTGTTTAGACGGATCCAGTCATTTCTAGAATATCTGCATATGAGAATCGAAGGTCCAATACTAAGGATCTCACCATGCCACTTTAAAAGATCGAGGGGGTTAGTTTCGCCGATTTTTAAAGGGCAAATAATATTTTTATAAATAATTTTGCAGGACGATTTTGGCTTAGAGCCTTATTGAATTGAATACTCTTGAAGACGCCCCGTTCGCAGATGCTAGGTAGTCTTGTAGTCGATAGAGGATCTGCCTCCTATAAGAATTTTTTAGATGATGAATCCAGACTCACTCCTAGTAACTCGTTAGATGGGTGAGAAGATTGTTTGAGGGATCATCGGTCAACATGCACGAGGGAGCTGATCTCAGCCGACAATGCAAAGACTTGGATTTAGGAGAATGTTCTATGAACCCGAGGCCCTGTCTCATCACTCAACTAAGAGTTTCAAGAAGAGAGATGGAGGTTCATTCTCTAAATCACTTGTGGAGATGTGTTTCTCCTTGATATGACATCAAGCCAAATTCTTTAAAAACCTCCTCATGTTAGTATTAAATGATAAGTGAATATATATTTGTAAATAACATAACCTGATGCTCCATTGGTGTTTAGGAGTTCATGGTTAGAACCATTTCAAATCATCTTCACTTCAAGTGTTCCCGAGAAGTTTTCCTTTTGAGTTCTGCAGACAATATCCTCCCGTCATGATAGCTTCTAGCACCACGAATGGTCTTTTCTAGCTTGGGTTGAGCTTGCTGATGACGGAGGATCTTCCTACAACATCAACTTTCTTCAATTCAAGATCTCCTTTCTATAACTGCTTGATCTGAATGTGCTTGTCAAAATATCTCGTCACCCTCCACTTGATCTCTTCCTATCGAGCAGTGGCGAGGTCCTTAAGTTCCTCGATGAAGTCAAGGGAAAGCTTTTGCGCTTCTTCATTCTCTAGAGAATATTACTCATCTATTTCCATTTCAGCACCTCCCGCCTCCTTTGCGCTGGCCGTCATGCCCCTTCCAAGACCCTGACCTCCTCAGCTCGAGTCAGCCTCATAAGCGAGGCCAAAAAACTATTATTCATAGCTTCTACTTCAAAGAATCGACCCACTCGGTCGATCAGGCCCTCAAAAGACACCGGATTCTCTCTGCTCACCTCGAGCTTGAAGAGACCTTCTTGTAAGCCACATGTGAGTGCAAGCTGCAAAGTAAAATTGTCTACCTCCTGGATGCCCGAGACTTCTTCCTGAAAGCGGTCAATGTAGCGACGTTTCAATGGGTCCCTTCTTAAGAAAAAAGAGAATTGTTGGCCCCTTCTTCCTCTTTTTAGATGTTGTGAAGTGCAACATCAACCCATGACGTAAGTCCTCGAGCAATAAATGGAACTTGACAACAACTGGTGAAACCAGTCCCGTATCTTCCCTTTGAAGGTGATCGCGAAGAACCTGAATTTAAAAGTGTCAATCATGGTCTGAATGGGCACGACGTCTTTGAATCATTGCAAGTGTTGGATAGGGTAATTTTTCCCCGCATAGCAACTCAAAACGCATTCCATGAACGCTTCGGGGACTGGGGAAGACAAAATTTGGTCACAAAATGGACTCATCGGTCCAAACTGGCGAGCTGGCGGGCGGAGATCTAGCTCGAACTCACGACAGTGAACTCATTGCGAACTCTTCGAAGGCTCGAGCTCGCAGAAGCGTATTCCATGCAATCTCGTTGGGACAACTCATGACTGCTGAAATTGCTCATGTTTTTCATGGGCGACCTCCTTGACAGGTCGTCGAGATGGCTCGACCTCCTCACTCCTCAGAAAAAGTGACCTCAGCACGAGGTGCGAGTAGAGCTCGCACAGTATCATGCATCATCCTGCTAAAGTCCTCAAAGTTAGCGCGCATGACGAACTCGTTATTAGCTCGCGAGTTGCTGGCGTCGGTCTCCGACTCTCCATCGGCAGCAATGACGTTTTCTCACAAAAATTTCTTCCTCTGGCTACGACCCATGCTCACCGCACCAAAATTGCTAGAACCGAGAAACTGGTACACAAAAATTCATACCTAAAGGATAGCCTGAGGTTACTAACCCGGCGGTCTAACACTACAGATGTAATGGCAAGGGAGAGAGAAAGACGATCACAAGGAATAAAAACTGGACTGCCTACAAATTGTACTCACAAGCTGCAGTGAAAAGATCCCACCACATGAATGGAGTAAATAGGAACTTCTCCTCCTAAACCAAGACCGCGCTAGGCAGGAGGAAAGTATAAGCTCGGAAAATATGGGACCTCAGGGGGGGGTGGGGCCAGCATGCCTTTCTATTGTGTCTTGTGGTCCTATTTATAGGCAATCTAAACTAGGGGGGTCTGCGAATATCCGCCTTGTCAAATACCTGATCTATCGTGTTGTAGGACGCCAACGAGGGAAATAAGGTTGCTTGTAATGACCTCGCAAGTCCGAAAATTGATCTCACCTATGGGCGGACCTCAGGAGGGACCTGGGCGAACTCAAGAGGGGCCTTACTTATGGGAGAACTCAAGAGGGACCTTGCCTACAAGCGAGCTGGTTGTTATATCCTTTGGTTTCTTTTTGGTTTCTGCCTTTTTTTGGATGATGTTCTTCCCTGGTCAATAATCAACCATCTTGTTGTCGTAGGACTATAAGGCGGCTGGGCGCACCCTCAACAAATACGGGTTGCACAAAACTTATGAATCATCATTGCGATCCATCGAATGGATTAACATTTATAACTATCTATGATTTGGATGGCATGAAAAGAGATTCATGAGATATGTAAAAGAACATTCAAAACTTTTCTCGTTGGTTGCACGTGAAAAAAAGAATAAGGAGAATCATTTAGGGCTAACGATCCATCGCTATGATGGCCCATAACATCATGGGAGATAAGAATAATGAGATTTAAGTATCATTCAGCTTCCACGATAGATAGAATTCCTACTAACAAAATCAAAAATAAATGAGCAAAAATTTTTTGTTAAGTGTTACCCCATGCAAAGTACCCATAAATTTTTGTAATGGAGGTTAGTGCTCAGAGGTGAGCTGATAAAGGCCAAACTTTCTTCAGCAAATGTAAGTGGTTGAAACCCAGAAATTCATTCAAATTTTGATGTTCCTTTGCATTTATATTTCTTCCATTAAACGCATGTCATTTTAACTACACTAATATCATACTAATAATGTAGGAAGCATTTTCATTCCTTCCAAGCAATTTTGTCTTATTGTGCATTGTTGGACATGGCACTCATTTATAGAAAATTTGTTTTTGTATGGAAGGCATGAAGTTCATCTATTATGAATTATACCGGGTGCGGCTCTTTATTGTATTTTTTCTATTTCTTTTTTCGCCATGTAAAATATAAGTAAATTTTTATTTAATAATGCGCAAGCAGTCAGACATGAGATTCGTTCTCAGACAGCGATTCTACTCATTCTACTCACATCCCTCATAAATTCGTATCAGGATCCTCTCCATTTCAAGTGAAATGGAGGGGATCCATTTCACGGTCGAGATTGAAATGCTTTCGATCCGACAGGTTCATCATTTCCCATGTTTTTTTAGATTTTTTTAATCAAAAAAATCTCCACCACAAGATTTCTTTCCAACTTGTCTTGTTCATTAGATATTGAAATGGATCCCCTCCATTTCAAGTGAAATGGAGAGGATCCCGATCCCATAAATTCAGCATCGCCGAATATAAAACGGTGTTGTTGTGCTATGAGGGAAGTTCAGGGTAATAATTGCCAAGATGCGTCCTCTAATTGCAGGATTTGGTAAAATGCACTACAAATTAATAAATTTGGCAAAATGCAAGCCCAATAGAAAAAGACTTGAAAAATGCAACCCCAATAGAAAAAGACTTGCATAATAAAATCAAGTTCTAGAGTTATCAATTGCGAGTAGGGCTTCGACTTCGCCGTGCTCCGGAGGAGACAACCAAGAAGACAGGGTGAATACATCTCTTACCGGTTTCGATCGAGGTTGGCAGGCGATGGATTTGGGCGAGGAATACGATTTCAGGAGAGGGTAAGTGCGTCGGCGACGGCTTGACGGCGGCACGGCGGCGGTTTCAGCAAGGGGAGGAATATGTCTTTGACAATAGTGAGAAACGTTGGATTAGGGATGATGGGAGCGGAGACGGCTAGGGATGCCCATAACTAAATATAATGAGACAATTATTTTTTGGAGGGAAACCAAAATAATTTGGCTTTTTTAAGATATCATTAGTGGGTAATTAATTTTATCAATGAGAATTTTGTGACCAATAAAATTGATCAGTAAATATATCTTTGAAGTGACATTTTTTATGGATATCATCAATAATTAATTTAAAATAAGATTTAGTGATTAATACCTTTTGTTGTCCGTGTGAATAATACACTTCATAAATTCACGCGTTGCTGAGAGGGTAAAAGGTGGAAACTGAGAGTGGTCGCCTACTTTGTGGTCATCGCGGGCGAGCTAGAGAGAACAAGATGAAACATAGCGAGCGGCGAGGGCAGGCTTCTTGCAACTGCAACTCGATGTTGCGGGTGATTTTATTACTAGCTGAGAACGATTACAAAGAGAGAGCCACTAGTAGGAGCTCGCGGTAGCTTGAAGGGCATAAAGTCGAGTTCGCAGCAGGTAGAAGATGATTCTTCGATCCCTTTTCAATATTGTTCACCCCGATTTATACTAGTGGGGATCTCCCCGAAAGAACAAGTAGCAAAAAACGGGATACACGGATTACATAAGAGTCGGGCATGGATGAGGGGCTACATTTGTGCAAATAACCTAAAAAAACTAGATTGTGTACACAACATGTGTGCCCACATGAGCTTAGGCAAAAGTGTTGTACAAAGAGAATAAAACTAAACTAGCTAAAGTGTCGAGCGGTCTCAGACGGCTGACCGCTTGAGATGACAAGCCCCCCCCCCCCCCCCCCCCACACACACAGACAAGGGTTAGGTCACTGAGCTATGGGGTCATATAAAGATTGTATGTGCAGACCGCAATGGGAGACATTGGCTTGCCTGGAGAGAGCTGGTGTATAGGGCTGAGCTGACTCTCAGCAGAGACTGCCCAAGCTACTATGCAGGATGATATAGCTGATTTGAAAGGGAGTTGGGTCGATCGGTCACTGGGAGAGTGACCACAAAACTCTTGAGGAGAAGCGAAGCTGCTTAACTTGTCGAACAATAGGTCAGGGCGGACACAGAAGGCTATCCACAATAACTGCTATGTATACGATTCTGAACTCTCTTGAGGTCACAGAATTTTGGATAAACATAATCCCCGCATATTTTATGTCTGCACGAACTTAAAAAATGTACAACTTAACTACAAAACCTATATTTTTGAAAACACTATAAATACCATTAGAGGCTGGAGGATTCAAAACATTTTCTAAAGGGAAGCTTTTCACCATTTGCAGTCTCCCTCTTCAGAAAAGCAATGGCCGCCAATGATACCAAGAGTTTTATGATGATGCTTTCAAAGGATCTCCAAGGCCGCTCTTCTCCGCAAAGAAAGTAAACTGCAGAGAAGAAAAGTAGACAGAAGAGAATGAATACAACGACCACTTCAAAGAAGAAAATCATGAGAGAGGTTGAGCACGCCGCTCTGGAGCCTTCTTAGGCCACTCTCCACGAGCCTTTGCATATTATCCATGTCACGGACACCCCAAACTCTCCTAAGCGGGCCTTGAGAATAACTGTGTATCAGCTCAAAATTAACGCAGAAAAGATAACTGAGTCCTTCGGCCACTCTGATGAAGAGGCTGCAATCTATAAAATCACTGATAAACTTTTGTGTAACCTGCGATTGAAGAAATAAAAGAACCTGTAGCGCGAATTTGGACATATGAAGATTTTGTGCGAGAAGGCTTGAAACATTTTACGACTTCTGCGATAGAGAAGCTCTAGAGTGAAAAGTCGATACATGGGATGTTGGAAAGAAGAGGATGAGAAGAAGAAGAAAGCAACCAACTTCCGAAGGCTCTTCAAAGGAGAAGAAAAAAATTTTAAGGCTCAAGAAGGGATTAGTGAGCATGTTGCAGACAACTCGAACGCCATGAATCATGTGGAAGGAGAATTCCCGCGGACACCTAAAGAACCTACAAATAAAACTGTTATGGTGGTTGAGACGGAAGGGAAAAACGCCCTCACAGATACTGTTATGGCGGTTGCAGGCACTTTTAGTCTGTTAGAAGAGGTTTAGAAGGAACACCCGGAAAAAGTCTTGTGGGAGATCTTGGGCACCAAGATGACTATTAAGGAACTATTGGTAATTCCAGCAAACTAATAGAAATGGAGGAGCTGAAAACTCAGGTTGAAGCTGAGGCAAAGGCAAAGGAGATCACCGACAGTTTTTGCAGACAAAACTATAGTTGAGTCCTCGAAGAAGTTGAAGAAAAAGCTTATGGGTGTCAGAGGTGCGGCTGGCAGGAGGGCAATAGATAAGGCGACTACGTAAAAGAGTAATGCGGATAAGTTTGTAGTGGATAAGGCAGCAGCGACAAATGCTTTATGGAAGAATAAAAGAAAAATGGTCGCGACTACAAGCTCAGAGCCACAATGGCTTACATCAATATTCAATCAAGCACCACCTCTCAAGCGAAAAAAAATGGTTGAAGGTGAACCTTTTTTAAGTTACAAGCTATTGAAATTAGAACGACGTCGAAGAGGAGGCTTAAGACGAAAATAGGAGCTTATGCTAGACGATACCGAGTGAATGGAACATCTTATCCTTCTTATCTGGACCAAAGTTACCGCGGTTACCTAGGATGTCGATGAGCCTATGCGGTCATGCTGTTAGTTATTGTATGCAGATGTTGAAAGTATTGTTGGATTCTACGACGCCCTTAGAGGGGGGTGAATAAGGGCTTTATGGAATTTTGAATCGTTAATAAAAATATCAAGGTTTATAAATGAAGTTTCAGAATATTTTATAGAAATCTTAATTTAATAGTTTAATAAAGATTATTTTGGATATTAATTATAGAATATGTAGGAATTCAATATTTCTTCACTACTGCTAGCGGTGAGTTTTATCGTCAAACACTAGCTCGCAGATATTGAATTCAAGAGTTTCTTTCTTACAAAAACGAACCTTCCAATATATTTTGTAATAAGGCTTCAGGAGAAATATTAATTAAAACATTGTATGCATAAATATAAAATCAAGATATGAATACAAAAAAGATATGATTTTATTTCTTTAGAATTGAATACACATATTTGATTTCTATAACGCTAGAAATCGAGATGAAATATGACAAATCTCTTTTTGATGCTTTACCGGTCCTTCTCCCAAGGATCGACTGACTATAACCTATCTTACCCAAGATATAGCCTATAGCCTCCCCTAGATCTAACCTCGACCAAGTCGCTGCACATAAGACGACAAATTCCTCATAAATCGCACAAGGGCCTAGTCGCCACAAACAAGGCGAATTTCTTACGGATTCCTTCCTCGGAATCCGACGTTCTCCCCGAACAATATTTTTCTTAGAAAACATGATTTTTGATAATTTTTTGTTCTAATTTATCTTGATTCAAGTTTTCTAAAATAAACGACACTAAGTACCGCAAAGAGTTTTTTTAAAAAAAAAGGAAAAAGTTGCAGATAGTTTTTTGGCATAAGGTGTCAAAAAAGTTATTTTTCAAAATATTTATGTTTTTCAAATCATGAATGCCTAAATAAATGTAATATAAAAAAACACGAGATACGCATGTTCAAACCAATATGCATGTCAAAAATAATCATAAGGTGTAAAATAAAGTTCATGCAATAAATATTATATGAGTATTTCCTAGATTAAACCAGAGTCCGCAAGGATCGGGTTTCCTTTGATACCATGTGAGAAAATCTAAATAATAGGATTTTCATTTCACAAAAAAATAAATTACATGGGTATGACCCCCTATTTATAGGGGAGAGAAGATAAAAAGATAATACAACAGACGATGTGAGACTAAATTACAACATGCCAACTTGGTGAACTAATTTTTACAGACCGCATAAAGCTGAGTGATTAGACAAGCTATTCGCTCCTTAACTAGAGTCTGCTGGTTTCTCGTCTTCAGATCACCGCTGACCACCAGAAGCACCAGTAGCACCAGAAGCGGTTAGTCATCTATAACCGCCAGACTGCAGCGACCTCAGCCTCTTGATCGCCAAACCGCATCAGCGGTTAGATCACCATGCTTCCTTTATCCGCAGCGGCCTCGGCCTCCTGACCGCTAACCCGCAACAGCGGATAGAACTCTAAGCCTCCCTTATCCTATCAAGGAGGTCAGGCAAGCTAAATTATCAAACCAATCTGCTGGACACAGACCACCACGCTTCCGGGACCAGGCCGCCACAGTTTTTGTCAAACCTTCGGAATCAATCCACTAGAAGTCTATCAATTGCCAATGATCAGACCACTAGACCACAAGGCAGACCGCCAGATTGTCGGACCGCCAATATCACAAGTTCTAACAACCGGCACCGAACCAGTCACGCAATTTTGTACCATATTCATGAAATTTTCCATGTTAAAAGTTTGTTTGTCCATTTCTCTACTTTCCCTGTGACTGTTTGCACGCTTGACCGCTCTGTAGGGCAAGGAGATTAAGTTTAGTCCAGGCTACTGAGAGCCTCAAGCGACCTGCAACATTTTGGCGTCATCTATGGGAAAGAGTGCCCCAAAGCTCGAAGAAGACCTAGAAGACAGTATCCTTCACACAGTGATACTCGTGATGAAAGAACATAACATGAAGAGTTAACTAAACTACTGAAAGATCAGCCCATGGGGGGCAAGTTAATGCATCTTTCACCTGCTCTCACATCAACGCATCATGCATAGAAGGAATTATGCACACATCTCGTGTCACAATAGATGAGTGCTTATGCTAGATAGAGGAATACCTAACAAACGAAGAAGCACCCCATGCTAATTGTTCTGCACCTAGGCAAGGCAGATTGTCACCTCCAGGACTTTATTTCGCTTCAGCTGAGCATTTTCTCACAAGCTCTATGATCTAGAGAAAAAGTTCTTTAATGTAAGTAGCTCGTCGTCCAAGACGCGCTCAACCCAAGAATCGGAAGCCCATCACCTCCACTCCCATCTAAATGTTGAAGACAATAAGCGTATGATTAAGGAGCTCTCTCAAAAAATTATTTATGACACATCCGTAGAAAAACGAGAGCAAGTCAAGCAACACAATTTGCCAGGTCCTTGTCCTTTATATGATCACTCGCCATTAACACCGTTGGTCTTGGCGCACCCCATTCCACATGATTTGAGCTTCCTAATATCAAGAAGTTCAATGGAACAGAGGATCCATTGATGCATTTTAGACACTACACAACCATCGTGCACATTTGCAATGCCTCAAACTAATTCCTGTGCCAGATATTTTCGATAATGTTAAAAGGGCAAGCCCGAACTTGGATTTACTCCCTAAAGGAAGGAGGGGTTAGCAGTTTCGTGAAATTATCCCATCTTTTCATCGACCATATAACACTACAGTTTTCCCAACATTGAAAATCAACAAGAATCGGGATGTTTACACTATCGCCCAACGATAGTGAGATATCGCCAGCGATAGTTGTTTTAATAGTCAAGACGATATATTCGACAAGACAATGTAGTCTATAGGTGATGTAGTCGACACGACGATGTAGACAACATGCTAATGCTAGCAATAGTGTGATATCGCCAGCGATAGTGTTATATCGTCGGCGATAACATGTCATGTGTCAACTAGTTGTTAGGTGGCGAGGTCGTCATTAAATAGCTCTGTTAAAGTCCACCTCCACCGCCTAAGCTAATGCCCACAATAGTGAGATATCGTTGGTGATAATGCCCGAGGATGATTTCTGAAATAAATTCATGGTCGTCCATTTCTTCTTTGGAATTGGGATCTGAGGGCTGAGAATCATCCTGAACCAGTTAAGGCAGTATGATGAATAATCTATTCTCATTTTCATCTTCATCTCTCTATCCAAAGTAAGAAAAGAAGAATAAGGGAAAGGAAAGAGGAAGAAGAGAGCTTGTATAGCCATTGGAGGAGCTCCCAAGCTCCGAATCGCGAGTCGATGTTAGATATACAGAGAGGAACATGTTGCAATCCATCCCATCTAACTCAAATTTCGATTCATGGCGCTGAAGTGATTGTCAAGGATAATGATACTTCTTTCTGGTGATAGGACATGTTAGTCATATATTACTTTAGCATATTTACATGGAGTGTCTCCACTAATTAGAGGAAGGCAAGACTATTAGCGGGTTGATGTTGTTTATTCCTGATAGAAATTACATATATAATCCAGATTGATGTATAGATATATGTATGTTGTGTGAAGCCCATCTGTGATAAGTTAGTCCGGATTGGTGATATTTTGATTGCATGTCTGAGAAGTTGTAGAAAATGTGTAATTTTTCGGGTTCTGGGTGTTGTAGGGTGCTACATGGAGTACTGAAGATCAAGTACAGGAAATACCCGAAGTTGTATCTGAAAATGGTTGTTCTATTGATATCACCCGGTGATAGTAGATATTCCCAAAGATATCTTCCATGCTGGAATCCAGTGAGCATTGGTTGTGATCATGATGCATAAGTCCTAGAGACTATGCGTGTAGTTTGTTAAACTGAAAGATCGTGAAGCCTACATGTATTGCGTGTTAATTAGATCGGGACAAGTTCAAGCTGTTCTTGCCTTGTTTTTGTCTAGATATGGGGATTTAAACAACGAGTAATAGCTGAACTGAAGTCATACCTTGTCATTCAGCTGACAACCTAAACTAAGTGGCGATCGTTGTTAACATGAGATAGAGTCGAGGCCAATATGCTTGACTAGCAAATATTCAAATGAAATATGAGTTGAAAAAACTTAGCTTAGTGGGACTGCTCTCAAAAGAGAGTTTGAGTGCACTGACGAGTTAGCAAAACTTAGACTGGTGGGATTGCTCTCGTATGAGAGTTTGACTGCACCAAAATATGCCTTGAGAGCATAGAACGTGTGGGCATGCGTGCCAACGTTTATGATACGATGTTGTTAACATCATGGTTATGTTTGAGTGTAGAGTAACTACATTTCTTTTTATATATAGATACATGCTGTTATTCTGCTTGCTTATAAGGAAGGAGTGTCACCGCCTTAAGAATGGGGTGGGGTCGTTACACCATTGTGGTCAGCTTAAGCTAACAGTTGTTTTATTTTGCCACGTCTTTGTGGCTTGTACCTGTGTAGGTGTTGTCAAGCCGAGCGGAAAATAGCGAGCTGAAGCCCATTGTCGTGTTTTCCCTCGATGGCCCAAGTGTTGTGCTTACTGCTTTCACGTGTTTCCGAACTACGTGTTGATGTCTATAAATCATGTATTAGGTTAAACACTTTTGAAAAGCATGTAAGGCCATAAGGCCAAGGATAGTTGTTGTTGTTTCATTCCTATAGTGTTGTGGACGTACTGGTTTAAGTTTAATAAAAATGCTTCTGTTTGATTTACTCTGTGACATTTAAGTTGTGTTAATTATTCATTTTATAAGGCTTTAGCTTGTTTGTTTAATATGGCATGAGGTCCCAGCCGAACCCGCTGGTATATTTTTTGGAACGAGCAATGTGTTACAATTTGGTATAAGCTTTAAGTGTCAATCCTTTCTCATTTGTGGTTGATTTTTTTAAGAGGCGGTGAGCACATATGTGCGTCGCCGTTAAAACATCTAAATAACCAGTGAATGTCCACTTATGAATGAAATACATACATGTTTGTAGTATTGTTTGTGGAACCTGGGCATTTATATACTTGTTGTTTGATATAATTATAGTCGTAAAATTGTGTGACACATAATTATAGATTACTAAGAGTGGTGTAGAGCAGTCACAACCCCCCACACTCGGTGGAGAGTAGTGCACTTACAGATGTGCATACAACTCCTCCTTCTATGGATGTGCCCAACCAGGAAGGCCTTTACAGCATCCTGCCTATGTAGTAGCCCTAGAGCTGGTTGTGGTAGTTGTGCCGATAGCAGTGAGGCGTGTGTCAAATCAACAGTTAAAGAAACTTCTCAGCCTCAATCCTTTATACCCTTCGTAATATATACCCTCTGTCATGAATGTTGCTTGGCATAACCAGTTCCTGTGTTTGGAACAGGGAGAGCACACAGTTAATAAATACCTACATGAATCCATTAGGCTTAGGCGCTATACATGGTCTATGTTGGAAGATGAGGAGACCAAGATCAACGGGTTTTATAATGGTCTGCGAGATGATTTACGATAACTATTAGTGGGTCCAAACTTATTTGGATTCCATGTCTTAGTGATGTTGGCTAGATTGTTGGATATGGACTTGGAGAAAGTCCAATGAAAGAAAGACTTGGGTGCCAAAAAGTCTGGTTACCACAATGAAATAAGAATTTAGTTGTTATATTCCTCTGAGTTTTATCTAGAGGGGAGGGGGGGGGTGTGAATAGAGATTTAAATTATTTTCAAATACTTTGATTAATTCACAAAATTTACATTTACATAAACTATAAACTAGAATCAGATACAGTTAATTAAAATCACTGCACAATACAGAATAAGAAATAAAAGCAAATCACAGAAGACACAAAGATTATAGTGGTTCCCCCTCAATCTGGATACATCCACTCTTCTACCCCCTTGGTAAGAATTCACTATCACAGTGTCTGAGTCTTTTGATCAGGAGAATCTTAGAATCCCACCCGATCTTTTGATAAGGAGATCTTGAATCAATTACAATCTGAGTCTTTTCTCAAGGAGACTCTTAGAACCTCTCATTGAATCCATTGCAAAGAGATTCTTAAAACACTTTTCCTCAAATGTAAAAAGAAAATTAACAGAAGATTTGAGTTAAAATGATTCTTCTCTTAGTGCCCTATTTACAGATTTCTGAGGATAATTAATGATGATTTTTGGAACTTCTGATGAATCTTTGAATATCAAAATAACAAAAATTATGAGCTCAATCTTCAGATGATCTTTCAAACTTTTTCTCTGAATATGTTGCAACTTTCTCTTAAGAAGAAGAAGTTCTTATTCTCTTATCAGATTCAACAACTATCAAACCAATCGACTGATACTAGAAGAGATTCAATTGCAAATGATAATTTTCCTAGCTTTCTCTGTTGAATTCAATCTTCTCACAATCTGATATGATTTTCTTGATCATCTGCTGTTGATGATTGATAATCTGTAATTGTTTTTGATTATCTGTGATTCGCTCCAATTTTTTGTATCTCGTTATATATATATATATATATATATATATATATATATATATATATATATATATATATATATATATATATATATATCGACATCCTATAACGTCTCCAAGAATCTGTTATGTAAAGCCCTTCTTGATTTAATTCAGATTGAAGCCACAAAACAAATTCTGTTATGAAATCCAGTCGGCATAACGTTGAGTTCTTGTCGAAGCAACATCGATTTCTGACTATTTGTTTGAAAATCTATGTAGTCGACGTTCCTTCGATATCATGTCAGAGCTTACGTTGATTTAATCCTTAAATGTCATCGACTTATCCAAATTAAGTTACTCTGACTTCAATTCAAAGTAACGTCAAATTCCATTTGGCGTTGCGTCGAGATCTAGTTGACACATGCTGGCAATTCATGATTTTTCTGCCATGTATATATATCCTTTATATCACTAACACCCTAGGACTTCTATGACCAAATTACCCTCACTATACAATATGGGTAATAAACCTAGGATGTAAAATCACTAAACATAATTTGTTAAGCTAAATCGTAAGAGTTTTTCCCAACACTCAAGTTCAAGAAGAAGTCTCGGTTTTCGGAGCCAGCTTCTCCTACTATTTTAGGAGCGACGGCTGGGCAAGGTCTGATTATTTGCTATACTTGTAGCATGCAAGGACACATGGCCCGAGAGTATCGCAATGGCCCTCCGAAGACAGATAAAAAAGCGGGTTCCTCTTATGTGTAGAAAGGGAAAATAGTGTAGTCAATTGCATCTCAGTACACTCTAGCACAACCGAGAGTTTACTCCCTTCAGGGGCAGATCTAGGGGGGGCGACGGGGGCCCGCCCCCCCCCCAAGGATTTTGGTAAAATAGATGATGAATTTGTGTTCCTCTCGTCGAGCCAATGAATTTTGACTACTTATACGTCAAAAATGGTGTCCGAATAAGGGAGAAAAGAGCCTAGAAAGGTGAAGACATTTAATTTTTTTTTATTGAAAGATGAGAAAGTTGACATGAGATGTAACTGGTTTAATTAATTTTTATGGAGATAAGTCCAATGTTTAAATACTTCGCATTTTGATTGGGCCCCACCTAGTCCAATGTCTAAATAGAAAGTAGACGTTGATCATAAAAAAAAAATCTTCGCATTTTGATTGGGCCCCCCTAGTCAAATTTCCTGGATTCGCCCCTGACTCCCTTGGCCAAAATGAGGCCTTTCAGTAAAGTGTCATTACAGGTATGAGTTAGTATGTAGCTGTTATAGCTTATTATATAATATAGCTTGTGTACGAATGCATGTTTTACATGTTTGTAAGTAAGATAAATCCTAATACTTACCAATCCGACAAGAGTTCTCTTTAACCTAGTGCATCTCTCTCCTTTATATTTTAGGACTTTGTACTACGTATTGGATTGCCTTCTTTCATCTCAAAAGATTGATTGGATGTCTTGATGCTACATGGGTGCATGGTGTGTGCGGAGAGAGTATGTTGTGTGACAGTGTAGATAGGATTAGGAAGTTATGAATTAGAATGGGAAGCGTCAATGCTGCCGATATTAGAATTTGATGTGATATTTAGAATGGACTGGATTTCAGAACATCATGCATGCATTGATTATAATTCTAAGGAAATCACGCTGGAGCAAAACACTGAACATAAGACTAAGTTTGTTGGTATACGAGGATCAAACAAGATACTGATGTCTGCTCTCCAAGTGATCAAGGCAGTTCGGAAAGGTATGGAGTTGTTCTTCATGCTTTTAGATGCTTCAGAGCGGAAGACCAGCTTGAGTGATGTTCATATTATATCGGAGTATGTTGATGTGTTTCTATAAGATCTCCATGGAGCTCCACCTCGTCGAGAGATCAACTTCACTATTGAGCTGGTGTCAGGTGTCAACCCTATATCACGCTCGTTGTACCGTATAGCGCCAAAGGAGATAGCACAACTGAAATTTTGGTTACATGAGTTGCTAGATCAAGGCTATGTACGTCCGAGTTCATCCACTTGGAGTGTACTAGTCCTCTTTGTGAAGAAGAAGACCAGAAGCTTGCATCAATATATAGACTACTGATAACTGAATAAACTGACGAAGAAGAATACGTATCTGATTCTGAGAATCGATGATTTATTTGATCAGCTAGTTGGATCAACTATATACTCGAAGTTGAATTTGAAGTCAGGTTTTTACCAGTTGAGAATCAGGGAATGTTATATCCCCAAGACTGCATTTAGTACTCATTATATATAAGACCCTCCCCCAACCTTTGCACGGGTTGGGCCGGAGGGGATCTTACTCGCCCAAGACGTCCACTGAGTGCTTCTTAAGGGGTAACGACCCACACTACTGAGCACTATTTGGCCGCATTGCTCGGCTTGAATCACAACATTCACATCACATCACAGAGTATTGCGGAAACATTAACAGGAAGCCACATCATATATATATAACAATATATATTTAAGGAGAACGAAAAGGTCGTAGCCACTGTTTGTACATGAGGCCCATAGGCTATAAAGTATATCTACTCCAAATCCTTACACTCTTAATCCCACTTGCTAGTACTCACGTCTCGAAACTCTGGAGATGACGGGGGTGCCTCTGTTCGGGTAGTCCTATTAGATGGCGTATCGTCCTGCGTCAACTGGTCCTCACGGTGCTCCGTCTCCCGTGAATGGTTATTAAAATAACCGTTAGTCACAGAGCTAAGTGGAAACAAATCTCCTCCCCGGATCCATATCTTGAGGATGAGCTCATGCACCCAACAAAAGTAAATTGCTGAAGCATGAGAGAGTTAGTACAATATTTCATCTATATGTTAGGAGCAATCATAAAAAAAGGTACAGCACCGTATAAGTAGAATAACAACAACAATTTATACGAGTTATAACAAAAGCTCTACTAGCATATCAGCATATCAAGTATTCATAACCTGTATTCATACTACAGGTATTCGAAGCTGCGCACACATCGCAGGCATTCACAGCCGTACACATACCCTATGTCGACATAGTATGGACCGCTTCTTTTCAAGCAGGGTAGCGAGCCCCGCGGCTCTCACCGATGTGGTCATCGGTGATAGTGGTCAATCCTGCCACTTCTCGGGGTGGTCGTACTGCACAGCCCATGCCCCAATATACAACCCCGTGTACTCTTGGATGTGAGCGATATTTGGCGATTCAACATTTTGGTCGACCAGCGGAGGAAACCAATCAGGGTAAAACATAACGGCCGGTCACCCGTGATATTTATCTCCCTATCGCCATGAGTCATCGAACTTCCTGCACCGGTATGAATGGTCTGCAAAAGTGACTGACCCGCCACGATTTACCGCAAGCAATTTACAAGCAATCACATTTAATCGACCTGCCCTACTATGCTTTAAATAATTTGGGCAAGCGACACTTGGCTTGACTTTCGTCAAGGAGCGTAGGAGCACTTTATACCGGGAGGAGTACCTCAACTCCCATTATCCTCAACTTAGGATCAACCTATCAGATAACTGTTCGTTAGAGCAGGACCTGTGCTTAGAATCGTAAATTACAAAAACAAAAGTGCGGTAATAAAGGTTGCTGATAGTATAAGCTGTATAATGGAAATATTGTAATGAATTAGGATCAGTACAAAACTGGAGCAATACTGAATTGAAAAAAAAATATTGAAAGGAGTTTTACCAGTACGAGACTGGAATAGTACTTAAAAATAAATGAACTGAATTGAAATAAATAAACTTGACCAGTATGAGACTAGATAAAAGAAGTACTGAACTGAAATAAATAAAGGAACTGAACTTGTGCAAGACTGGAATAAATCATAAAAAATGTTTAGTAGTCCAATCACTCCGTTTAGGAGGCTTCAGTTCCATCTCCGTTCTTAGGAGGCGTGTTCAGTTCCATTTCAATTTTTAGAAGGCTTCTTTGGGTTTCACCCATTATTAAGATCCGATAATAATTCAGTTGTGAGTTTTTAATTACATCTTACTCGGATCAGGGGGCTTATTATGCGTTACATTTTATGATAACTCATATGCCCGTATTCTTATCCTCTGAGACCACCCAAAATGCTCGAGAGTTATATTGAAAACGAGGCATTTGGTGTTTTGCAAAGCCTTGAAACACTTGGAGATGGGAATCTTGCCTCGACGACTCTCGTTGGTTAATTAATTAAGCTTAATATCCTATTTAAAAGGGTGGTCGCGTGCTCTGATTTTTCAATTTTGAAGAAATTGAGCACGTCAATTTTTTGAGCGTGACCTTAGGTTCCAAGGAATTGGAAATACTTTGATTTTTATCCCGAGATTCCCAAATTTTAAAACAACTTTTAGGAGGACCTAAAATGGGCTTGGTAATTTTTCCAAAATTTTCCGAGAAATTTTGGGCCATTAAATTGGTCAAATAAATATTATTTTGGTTTTTATAAATATCAAATCTACTCCAAATATTCTCAAAAATTTTTTGGAGGAAGCCCTCATCAAGAGAAACAACTTTCATGTTCAAAACTTTTTCCCCAGGAGTCTATATTTTTCAAAACAAAAACACCAAAATATAAGCTAAATTTTGTGCTACAATAGCTAGAACAAGTCTGATCATGCAACTAAGATTGAGCCTGACGGGTTAATATGACTTTCTGCCTCCATAACAGATCGGGCACAGATCTACTATGAGGGGCGCTGATGATGAGGCAAGGGTGGCAATCCAGAATATCTGGACCGTCCGATCTCATTGCAGAGATCGGACGATGGCTACTACTTCTCGATGGTGCAGTGGGTGGCGGCCTCCACCACCACCGGCCGACGGCAGCCAGGCGCTGGCTCCGCCCTCGGTCGACTCGACGGGGGTCGACGGTCCCCTGGGTGGTGGTCCGGCGGTCTATTGGCACTGGCCACCACCTGAATTCCTAACCTGAGAGCAGTGGTGGCGTGATGCTCTGTTTCTGGTGATGTCGTGCCACCCCACCTCTCCAGTGGTTTCTTGTCCACGAAACCACCCCTAAATATCACGCCGGGGGTTGGGCTCTTCTCTGGTGGTGGTCCGGCGACCTGGCACTGCCGACCGTCATCGTAGAAAAACAAAACAGAGCTTTAGCTTTATTATCTAGTGCTGCCGGAGTGGCGATTTCCGGCGGCACCTCGGCCCTCCACCGCTGTGGAAGGCTATCCCCGGTGGTGTAGCACTTCCCTAGCGCCACCATTGGCATTGGGCAAGGCTTACCACCCGTGGACACCACCTGACCTGGAGCTTGGCTCGGGTGGTACCGGTGGCGCTCTGGCCGCCGGGAGGCACATGCAAGTTGTCAGAAAGATGAGGAAGGGGAAGGAGAAGAGGTTACACCTGAGGTAATGCGGCTCAGGAGGTGTTGGGCTGAGACTCCATTAGAGGTGGTGGTGGAGCTCTGGTGGCTGAAAATTTTCCAGCAAGCTAGAGCTCCGACAGAGGGGCTCTAGGCTCGTTTGGGTTTGTGAAGAGGAAGGCAGATGTGGCATGGCCTTATATAGGCTGGGGGAGGCCCTTTTCTCCTCCCTCCCTAGTATGGGATTAACCCGAGAGGAGAAGTTCTTCCTCTCCTCCCCTCCATAAGCTCTAGCCAGGCGGCACCATCAGATGGGGGCAGTATACCTAGGTGGCAGCATCAAAGAGGGAAAGAGAATGGGTTGTGCTTGGGAGTGAGGAAGAGGGGAAGGGAAAGGGGGATTTGGGCCTATCTTAGCACATGCCTTATCTCCCATCTACCTAGTTGTTTTGATGGCCTAAGAGTAGGGGGGAGGCCCTACTCAAGTCATGGAGGGGACGTGGGCTCCTTTATGGAAAAATTCTAAAACAAAAAGAATTTTAGGGGGGTTTGACCAAAGTCAACCCTAGGGTGGGTCCCCTTTACTGATCAAAGTCAAAATGGATCCATGCCATCGGGAGTCGGGTCAAAGTTGGGGCATCGTGTCACAATTTATGTGCGCATGCTTTTCGGTGCACGATAACACTTGGTTTTACCACGGATTGACTAATCGTCCTCAAAATTTACCGGACTGAACTCTGTGGACTTCGTATTGACCATACGAATCCAATGCCACTGAACGGGATCGAATCAGAGTTCATTTCCTAAATATTCAAAATCTGTGCGTCGTGGCGCGTTAAAACGGTCAAAACGCTTATAATCATCATTAGACTTCAAATTGCGACGCAACGAGTTCCGATGCATTTGTATTGACTATACGAAGTCATAGGAATTGCCAAAACTCAAATTGGAGTTCTCTAGGTCAATATCTAAAAATCTCGTTTTCGCAACGTGTAAGACCCCCCTTTTTTAAAAAACTCGATTCATAACTCAGGGTCTTATGCCCAGAACCGCCGCTTTGCGGTGACACCTTCGCACCCGGGAAGGTCGTCACTACTACGCGCCGATTCTACCGGCCTTTTCGATCACAATCAAGTAGCAAGTAGAACAGTAAAGAGAAATGCAGTCCACAATATAATATCACATATAAATAAAAACTCCATGAGGGGAGCGTCCACAGTATAACATCAGAGTAAAATCAGACTACTGAAAGGAAAAGGACTTAAGCCTGGTACAACAACACCTCACTACATGGACACTCAAACGGAAGCTGAAAAACAAACTGCTACTAAGGAACGGAACTCATGGTCCCGGCTGTCTGAGCTCCTGAGCTAGACTGCCCTGTCTCCAAGCGCACCGGCCTCCTGGGCTGCTCCTCCGGGCTAGGCTCCACGATTCCCTAAAATGATGTGGTCCGAAAACTGTTAGTCTATAAGACTAAGCCCTATCATCCCCCACCCCTTCCCCCCATGCCCTAAGGCACCGAGCGGAGAGGAAGAAATGGAAGGACATAAAGGTGGAGAGTAGTCAAAAGCAGATGACGGTGGACCTAACTAGCAAGTTATAACAGGCGAACAATATAAGTGTTATAATAGGTAAAACAGAAAGGTAAGTAAATAAGAAATTAAACCTTCACTTATGTGAGTACACATAAGCCAAAGGATCTTTTATAAGGCTCCTATCGTATAAATGTCCCATTCCACTTATACGTTGGGGTGTCGGTTATCACAAGCATTATTTAAATATTAAAAATGACCTTAATCTATAAAACTTGCCCACACAAGCTTATAGACCAAGGGGTCATTTTGCAGGTCCTAATGTATAAGCGTCCCATTCCACTTATACATTAGGTGTCAAGATTTTTATGAATGATTATGTATGCAACTATATGGTGGGTTATGATTTTCATGCAGTGCAACTCACACACACGACTTTGTGTACACAAACCTTTAGTTCCCCCTTTCAGAGCCGTTACCTCCCAGGATACCTCCGTAGTGGCAGACGGAAGCGGTGGGTTGGGCCTCGCCCACCTCAAAACCAGTAAAAGCACCACTGGTCTGACCTATCGTACGCCCTCAACGCCTGGTGCACGAGGCAGACTCCTGCATACTCTTGCCGACTGGTCCGCCGGACTTAACCTTGGCTAAGTGCTAGTCACCTTGTCGAGTCAACGATATCGGTGTCGGTACAATCAAACTCCCCGATATCGAGAACCCACCACCTTAATATTTCCTATTTTTATGCACATGCAGCAGTTTAATATATAACAATTTAAAGTGTCAAACTCCCGGACTAAACCGTCCGTATTAACCACAACCGAGACTAAGCTCCCCGGACTAAACCGTCCGGCTCATCTCCAGACCTCATCCCTTGAACACCGCGGGATGACGCCCCCTTGAACACCTCGGGACGACTTAACCATTTCCAAACCTAACTAATGAGTGTGTGCAATGTGAATCCCTATCCAGCTAATTACTCTTTTGTTTCTTTTAAGATTTACGTTAGCCCAGGACTGCCTCCGGATTATACCCTGTGAGGGGCTCTCAAAAGGCACTAGGAACCAAGACGGCGACATTACGACCCGAAGTTCCCTTTCGCAAGGCACTTATTGTTATTGGTTGTTTTTCCTTACCCTTTCCCTTAATAAATTGCATTAAACTAAACCTAGGGTGAATTTGACTCTTCACTTTTACGGGGACGACGATCTTTCGTCGGTCCCGCGCACCTTCTAGAGTGCATCAACTCATTCCTCACCACACTTGAAACCTCCTATGGTGATCCATCCACTTTCTTTAAATCCACCCAACACAACTTGTCCTTACGCTAACCCAAACCTTATCCTGTTACACATTTCCCAAAATCACTAATTACAGACCACCCTATACTATATGATGACCTTGATAGGATGTCCTTTGTGTCTTCATCCGAACGACCTAAGTTATTTACTGGGGTCCTATCACGTCATAAATGAATCAATTCCAGGTTATAACCATTTTCTCAATTAATCTAATAATTAATTAATTTTCCTACAAATCCAAGGTCTACCAATTTGAACATGAAGTAGACTTTTTAGCTATATAAAAATCATAATAAATTCAGAATAAATTCTGTTATATCAAAAAAAGGATATATCCAAGGTTTGACATTTTTCTCTAAGGTCTAAGGGGCCTAATCATGTTTTATCAATAATTCATTTCTTTCATGACTAATGAATAAACTACATCAAATCTTCATTCAAATAATTTGAATTAATTATAGGGTACTAATAACACCATGAAAGCAGCACTAGATAATTTTCATAATTTTCCTACTGGAAATTAATTTATAATAAATAAATTACTAAATTCTTAATCTAACATGCTTGTGAATCAAGTACCATAATCATAACTCCAAAAATCTTGAATAACTTTCCACTAGTAAATATTGGTTTAAGGCCTCTATTTACCAAATTTCATAATTTTCCAGAAAGTATTTAAGCCATAATATATTTTAAAACCATAAAGCCCTTTTATAACATTTGTGAAAGAACTACTAGATTTCTTCAACATAAAATTAATCTAAAAATTCAGGAGCATTCCTACTGGCCAACAACATCTAATTCCAGAGTTTCATGGGGTCTTATTTGACTTAAAAATCTTTAATAAATAAAATATCAAATAGGGCTATACCCACATTCATAAGTGAAGTACTAGAAATAATTATCCAAAAATCCTAGTAAAATCATCCAAGGGTCCTAACTACCCTAGAAACACTCTATCCAAGTTTCATAGCTTTTAAATGAATTTATGTTACTGTTTTGACCTAAGAGCCCTTCTACCCTAAAACTAGGGTTTAGTCAATTCCTATTCAAAACTCAACCAAATGAGTTTAAATTTGAACCAGACCTAGATACATATACCAGGGACACCTCACCAAAATTTGGGAGGGTATGGAGGTCATTTGACCCTTTAATTATCTTACCCTAGCTTTTATAGGGTTAGGGCGAAACCCTAAGCTACACTATCCCAAATGGTCTCCAATTTTTACAGGAGTTATATCTAGGTAATAATAAGCCCCTGTCCAAAATTCAGGGAATTTGGACCAAGGGTTAGGTGTGGGGAATTATTTTAAAATCTGCCCTACATATAGGACCTACCCTAGAAAAATGGCCCTATAAGTCAGCATACTTGTCCTAAAATTTCCCATTACATATCAAACTGTAGATAATAAAAATACCTACAACATTTATGTTGATCATTTTTGATGAACATGCCCCTAAAGGGCCTAAATAAATTTTAGAAGAAATCTGCCCTAGTTGTAGGACATACCCTCACTAAAAAGGTTCTACATGGCAGTTCCCTCATCCAATTTTTCACCACTACATATCAAATTGTAGGTATTCAAAAGACCTACAACTTTCATGTTGTAACCTTTTTCATGTGGTGCCCATAAGGGGCCTAAATTTAATTTACAGTGAAAACTGTTTATTAAAATACAGAAAATCAGAAAATATGGATTTATAAGTGTTTATTTTGATCCTGCACGAATCTTAAAGCGCATCAGACGGCAACTGTTCATCTTCTCCGATTTGGAGAGAAAATGAGCCCGCACAGGTGGTTTTTACGGGCCTTATTCCGGCGGCCTGAGGCGGCACCACCACCGGGAAACATCACCCATTTGTTCCCGGTGGTGGGGGCTATCCACGACCGGAGCTAGGGCGGCCGGAGGTGGCGGCGCCGCCCTACCCGAGAGCTTCAAAAAGCTCCAAAAAAATGGAAATTTCAGGATTTTTAAACCTTTGCTCCGGTTCGTTTGAGCATGAACTCAACTCCTAACCAATCCTAGGATCTAAACATGAGAGAAGAGGTGAGGGAGGACCTGAGTTCGGGCTTGGATACGAATAGACCGGCGGGAATGCATGGTGGCGGCAGTGGCGGCGTTTCCTCTCCTTGGTGGCTCCGGCAAGGGTTCTATCCTCCTTCTCTGATTTCTAAATGGGTCGCCCCTCTCTCCTAAGTGAGTATATAAGGGGGAGAGGGGGAGAGGGGTCGGTTTTCTTCAAGGGCCAAAACACCTCTTCATGTGGGGGGGGGGGTGGTTAGAGGAGAGAGAGAGTGGAAACACTTCTTGATGGTCGGGAAAAGGGTGGGGGGAAGAGGTGTCAACCTCTAGGTGGTTGTTGGCTCCTCTTTGGCCGAGCTCCATGCCTCCTCACTCTCTAAATCCACCCCTTCACTTCCACCACCTTTTCTCTCTCCTAAATTTAGCCTCTTCCTTACTTCTTTCTCTCTCCTAGTCACCCTCACGAATTTTCTTCCCCTAGAAGCCTAAAGGCAGCCCATAAAATAAATATTAAATCCTCAAATGCCATATGAGAGTGGGGGGGGGGGGCTCACCATTCTACCATGCAAATACCCCCTTATTCTCACTTTCTCTCTCCTAAATTTAGCCTATTCCTCACTTCTTTCTCTCTCCTAGTCACCCTCATGAATTCTCTTCCCCTAGAAGCCTAAAGGCAGCCCATAAAATGAATATTAAATCCTTAAATTCCATATGAGAGGGGGCTCACCATTCTACCATGCAAATACCCCCTTATTCTCACTTTCTCTCTCCTAAATTTAGCCTATTCCTCACTTCTTTCTCTCTCCTAGTCACCCTCACGAATTCTCTTCCCATAGAAGCCTAAAGGCAGCCCATAAAATGAATATTAAATCCTTAAATGCTATATGAGAGGGGGGCTCACCATTCTACCATGCAAATACCCCCTTATTCTCACTTTCTCTCTCCTATTCAACATGTTGGCTAGCCTAGGGTTTAGGGTTGACTTGGTCAATTTGACCTTCGAAGTCAACATCAATAGACCCCTAGGGACCCATTGACCTCCCCTAAGGCCTAGGTATGGTTGGGTAGGGTATACTTGGCATAATGATGGTGAGTTGACCCAAGGCAGGGTTACTATGGCCTAACTAGGGCTTAAGTTGACTTGAGTCAACTTAGCTACTAGGTTTGCACCCAATGGGTCCTTGGTGACCCATTGATCTCATATTAGGTTTAGGAATGCCTTGGAGTCAGATTGAACCCACTAGGCCACCAAAAATCAGGGTTTTAAGATTTTACTATTTATAGCCCAAGTGAGTCTCAACTAGCTAGTTGGGTCACTTGACCTCCTAGATTCAACCTAGGCCTTGTTATGACCTAGGTATGTTCAAGTAACTCCTAAGGGGGGGTCTATTTTAAAATGAGATGTTACACAACGTTCTACTAGGAACGGTCATATCCATCATATGACCTTGGAATTCAACGGAACGATTTCCAACGTACTTGTATTGATTATATAAGACCACAGGAACTGACAGTACTCAAATCAGAGTTTTCTAGCTCTATATCCCCTTCTAAGGTTACCTCCTACCTTGGTATGGGCCACGAGTAGATGTTCGGGTCACCATTATTGGGCTCATTAGGGTTTCGATGGACAAATAAAAGTCGGGATGTTACATTATAAACATTATAAGTTCACTATGATGTTGTTTGGGCTAACTAATATGCCATCGATATTTATAGATTTGATGAACTCCTTTAGAGAGTATTTAGATCGGTTTATGATTGTCTTTATTGACAATATCCTAGTATACTCTTAGTAGAAAGAAGTACACGTGGTTCACTTATGCGTTATTCTGGATACCCTGAGGAGGAGTCAACTATATGCCAATTTCTCTAAGTGTGAGTTTTTTTAGCATCTATGACATTCTTAGGTCATGTGGTTAGTGGAGAAGGAATTGCATTGGATCTGAAGACGATAGTTGCGATACGGGAGTGGCCTGTGTTGATTACCGTAGTAGATGTCCGACGTTTCTTTGGACTTGTCGGCTACTATAGACGCTTCATATAAAAATTTTTGAGGATAGCTCTACCTATCACAACCTTGACAAAGAAAGTTCAAAAGTTCATTTGGTCGCCAGTGTGCACGTGAGCTTTTAAAGAGTTGAAGAGTTGTCTGACCACGATGCTAATTTTGTATTCGTCATGTGGGACAGAAGGCTATGAGATATATAGTGACACCTCAAGGAGTGGCTTGGGCTGCGTTCTTCTTCAATTCAGAAAGGTTATTACTTATGGATTTCACCAGCTGAAATAGATGAGAGGAACTATCTGGTCTATAACTTGGAGTTAGTGGCGGTGATATTCGCTCTTAAGTTATGCCTGAAGTACTTATTGAATCAGAAATATCTGAATATACGAAAAAGGGATCCAGCACAAGCAAACTGGATTCAGATGCATGATGAACGTCTAATCCGTGGCTTGGAAGCATTCGAGATTTCTTGTATTGATAGGAGAACAAGCGCAAATGCATGTTTAAACTAGAAGGAGGTGCAATATGCCCTTGCAGACAAAATTCGACGAGCATTAGATCTTGATGAAAGCATGAGGCATTATGTGGCAGAGACCGTGGATGGGTCGAATGCTGAGTTTTCCTTCGAAAATGTCCATTTGTAGAAAGGTGGTCGTTTGTGTATCCGAAATTTTGGTAAATTGCGAGATGAGTTGATGTACAAGATACATTTTACAAAGTATTCGATCAACCAGAAGAGCATAAAGATATTTAAGGACATGAAGAAGTTGTTTTGGTGGTCGGGTTTGAAGAAAGACATAGCTCTATGTATGGCAAAGTGTCATACTTGCGCACATATGAAGGCAGAATGTTAGAAGCCTGGTAGATTTTTGAAGTCATTACCGAGTACAGAATGGAAGTTTGATGATATTTCTATGGTTTTCGTGCATGGCTTGCCGAAATCACTACAAATGAGCGATGCCACTTGGGTAATCGAAGACCATTTGACAAAAGTGTCTCACTTTATTCTAAACTAGAGGGACAATTCAGTAGAATAATTACTAGAACTCTATGTGGATAACATTGTACGATTGCACGGTGTCCCCTACAATATTATAAGTGACCGAGATGGGCACTTCACTTCAAATGAATTGAGGCATAACCTTTCATCCTCAAATGATTGGTATGGCCAAAAGGACCAATAGAACATTGGAGGATATGTTCTATATGTGCGCCTTAGATTTCTGAAAGAGGTGCGATGACCATCTCTATATGATCGAGTTCGCCTACAACAACAACTACCAAACAACTATTCAGATGATGCCTTTTGAGGCCATGTATGGTAGGAAATGTCATACTCCCTTAATTTTGGAAAAACAGACTTATCGAAGTTCTCTAAGCGAAAAGATGTCGAAGATGCAAAATCAACAATTCAAACGATCCGGGAGCGATTGTTGATTTCTCAGGATAGGCATGAGAAATACTATAACACTAAGCATAAAAATGTCGTGTTTGTTGTTGGCGATTGGGTTTATCTAAATATCAAACCATTTAAGGGTGCATCAAGATTTCAACGCTTGAAAAAGCTAAGTCCGAGATACTTTGGATCGTTTGAAATGGTGGAGCATGTTTGTGAAGCTACATAACAACTTACTTTTCAAAAGAGTTAAACAGTTTGAATGATGTGTTTCAGATGAAGGTTATGCAAGAGCTTACTCAATTTATTGCGGCTGATAGAGTGCCAGTCGATGCTGGGCTAAAGACGAAGGTCAAGTCTATTCACATCGAGGACACTAACGCCAAGAAGTTGTAGAACAAAATTGTCAGGATGGTCAAAATCCATTGGGACAATTGCGATCATGAGGAACTTTCGTGGGAGCGGGAGCAAACCATGTTGGAGGAGTTCCACGAGCTATTTCGCTAAGGTACAATTTAAGTTTTGTCCTTTTATGTTGTTTTCTTCAGTATGGAATTTCGGGACACTTTTATTAAGGGAAAGAGATTTGTAAGATTCAAGTTTTCCCAACATTGAAAACCAACAAGAATTGGGCAATTGACACTATCGCCCAGCGATGGCGAGATATCATCCAATAGTTGTATTAAAAGTAGAGATGATACAGTCAAACTTGCGCTTTAGTGAAGGCTGAATGCCAGAAGCCCAGAGGATTCTTGAAGTCTTTGTCTATACCGGAGTGGAAGTTCGACGATATATCCATGGATTTCGTGCATGGTTTGCCGAGATCGCAGAAGGGAAACGACGCCATCTAGGTGATCGTAGATCGTTTGACAAAAGTTTCGCACTTCATCCCAAATATGAAGGGAGAGTCAGTGGAAAAGCTAGCAAAGCTGTATATGGAGAATATTATACGACTGCACGGGGTGCCCCATAACATCGTAAGTGACCGAGATAGGCACTTCACGTCTAATGACTGGAGGTTGGTGCATTAACTATTGGGGACCAAGCTGAAGTTCAGTATGACCTTTCATCTGCAAACGGATGGTCAAACCGAGAGAGTCAATAGGATGATGGAGGAAATGCTTCGCATGTGTGCCTTGGATTTCAGAAAGAGGTGGGAGGATCACCTATATATATGATTGAGTTCACGTACAACAACAGCTACCAAGCGAGCATTCAAATGGCGTCCTTCGAGGCCCTATATGGTAGGAAGTGTCGTACTCCGTTGTCATGGTTGGAGACGGGCAAGTCCAGGTTATATAAGCGGAAGGAAGTCAAAGATGCGACTTCGATTGTGCGAACAATCCGCGAGCGATTGTTGATTGCTCAAGATAGACATGCTAAATACTATAATGCCAAGCACATGAACGTCGAGTTTGTCGAGAGTGCTGAGTAAGGTAAGTTGTCTCGATGCATTAGATTACCACGCAACGGTATACTAATACCGCGCCGCGGTAGCGTCATGCGTCGAGAGCATTGAGTGGATTCAACTGGCATCGAGTACTATCGCGCAGCGATAATAGGATATCACACGGCGATAACAGGCGTTGAGAGAGTCGAGTTGAGCTACCGCCCGATTGTAGTATTATCGCTGGCGGTAGCAGGGTCAATTAATTTGACGGAGCTCTCGGGTTGTTACCGCGCAGCGGTAACAGTTATTGCGCGATAATAGCGTGGGTGGTTTTTTCGTAACCGACGCCAGGTATCGCTTGGCGATAATTACCTATCGCGTGGCGTTAGCGATTCTGTAACCGCGTTGCCATATGTCGGCCAGCGATTGGAGGGCCTGGGCGGTTACACACGAAACGAGGCGTTGAATAATGTTACCGCACGGCGGTAGCTAATTACCGCGCGGAGGTAGCTGAGTTTATAATGCTGGTCCGGCCGTTTCACTTCATTACTTTGGAGTTTGAGAACTTGGCCTGGATTTCTGAAGGAGCAACAACGTCTGAAAGGGGAGTTTACGTTGTCGTTCAAGATTCGGAGTTCGGATTCGCAAAGCGAGTTCGGATCTACGGAGGAAAGGCCGAAGCGGTCGATTTCAACCATCTAGATTCCTCCCATAGCGCCAAAGAGGACTTTAAGGGTAACGATCCTCTTCCTTGGATATATGAAGTCCTTTGTTTTGGCATTTGAGGGTAGACGCTCCACGAACACATGAGAAGTGTTCTCCCGACGGGTAGATCCATGTATCTCTGTTAGTTTGCATTTAGATCCGGAATCGAAGTACAAAATAGGAAGCCCATCTGGATGGGTTGGTCTGGATTGGTGATGTTTGTATGCTTTATATGCCAGAGAAGACTCCGTTGTAAATGCGTAGATTTCGGAGTCACGGGATGTGCAGATGACTGCGTTGAGAGTACTGAGGGTAGTCTCCAAGAAAACACCCGATTAAGGGGAAGAAGCAATAGTCTTTCCCCTACCGCGCGGCGGTAGCTCCCAGTGAACGATGTATTGTTGAGAAGCCTGTCTCATGGAGACTCGAGCGCTATTATTTGTGAGGCCTTTCTCTCAAAGACCTGGGGGCCAATTTATGGGCGTGAGCTTAATTTGCTCAGCTTTGGTGGCCGTGAGTGCTAGCCTAGGATCATAATAGTGTTATGAATCATACGGATGGGAAAGGGGATGCTGACCCGCATCGTGGCTTATTGCGCTCGACGATTTGAGCACCAGGAAATAACTGAACTGTACCCAACCCAATGCCATTCGACTTGGAGTGAGTCATAGTATGAATTTTAAGTCACCATGAATTTGTCATAGCCATATGGGCGTTGTCTTTGGCTTTGGCCCTAAAAGACTAGAATGCTCAAACATTGCTAACCGTCGTAAAGAACGAAGGTGTGACCCTTGAGATCCTATGCACAAAGAATGTGCCTTGAGAGCACGGGGCGTTGAGCGTTTATTCCAACGTCTGTGGTGAATGATGCTTAAGTTGCACGTGCTGATTGCCATATTGTGATTATGCTAATGGGTACAGGGAAGGAGCACCGACACCCCAAGTGAGGGGTGGGGTCGTTATAATTTGGTCAGCTATTGCTGACCGTTACTTTTGTTTGCCACCATTATGGTGGAATGTTGCGTGCAGGTGCAGCCAAGCCATGCGAGAAATAGCGGGCTGAATCCCAGGATAGCTAAGCTGGCCCTTAAAGGCCAAAGTGAATTGCCATTTTGTTTATTTATTTCTCATGTGTGGCTGACCTGCGTGCCAATGTACGCAAGACAGTTTAATTTGAGTAAACCATGTAAGGCCTTAAGGCCACGACTTATTTGTGTATTTATTATACATTCCTAGTTGTGGTAGTGGACATTATTGTTGTTGTTGGGTTCTATTTATAACCTTTAAATTACTTTCGCTAGAATGCACTCTGTGTTAGGATACATAATATTGGATTATGGTTTAATTTTAGTAACTCCTTGGTCTGTCCATGGTATATGGCGTCATGCCCCGACCGGAGCTTCTGTTATATGCTATGTGACAGATGGGGTGTTACACGTGGGATAAAGGTAGAAGCTGTGCAATCTTGGAGAAGAAGGTTACGTGGTCGGAATCAAGGGCTGAAGCAAGATCCATGAAGAACAAAGCGAGGCGATCCTTTCCATCCAGATAGGAGAATAGTTCAGGGCTCCAAAAAGTTCTCCGAGGGTAACGATCTTCTTTCTTGGACAAGTGAAGTCCTACTTTTGCATACGCATGGAATCCCCCACCAAAAGATGGAAAAAGGAGGGAATTCTGATGGGTTGATACATGATATCCCCGAGTAGTCTTGCATATAGAATCCAGAAATCGTAGTATGGAATAGGCATGCTGTGTGAATCCCATCCAGACAGGTTGGTCTGTATTGGTGATGTTTTAATTTGCGTGCCAGAGAAGACTCCGAGTATAACCTTGTAGTTTACAAAGTCCGAGGGGTTGTGTCTGCGAACTTGTGTAGCAGGAAGTATTGAGGATGCGCTCCAGGAAAATACTTAGAGAATACAACGGTTTTAATAACTGTCTGATATCGTCGGGCGAAAGTGGATATCGCTGATGATTGCTCTTGGTGAGCTATATATGTTGTGAAAGTCCAGTTTCTGGCACTGCATAAAACTGTAGGTTTTTCTGGACAGATGTTCCAATTGTGGCTGAGTCTGGGGATAGAAAGAGGTGTTCTGTTGTTAATTGCAGGCGATAGCTTCCAAATAGCATTTTGATTACAAAGCCTGTCTCTCGGAGATCGTGTGGCTAGTATGTGAGCTGTGAGCTTGGTGCTCAGCTCTGATGGCCATGAGAGGCATCTATTAAATGTAACGTTGGTTATGTTTAATTCATGGGAAAGGTGATGTGACCTGCATCTGTCCATTTAGCCATGAATGATCGGCTTTCGGCTATGGCAGGGCGATTTGAGCAACGAGAAAAGGTTGAACCGGAACCGTCCTCGGGTCAGACGGTTAATAGACCTAAAGTACGTGACAATTAGCGTTGGCATGGGGGGGAGAGTCTTGGATTTATGCCAAACAATAATGCTCATTGTTTACCGCCAGTCTCAGAGTTTTGGACGGTGGTGGGGCTGGGCATTTCCAGTACATCGATAAGGTGCCCTGAGAGCACGAAACGTTTGGTTGGTGATGCAAACATTTATGATATATTGAATGGTGCTTAAGTTGTACCTTCGTGATATATTGAATGGTACTTAAGTTATACCTTTGTGTGAAATAATATATGAATGATATGCCGCGGGGAAGGATTACCACTGCCCCGTGAATGGGGTAGGGTCGTTATAAATTGGTCAGCTAAAGCTGACCGTTGCCTTGTTTGCAATCTTTATGGTGGAATGTCCCTGTGCAAGTGCTGGAGAGCCGAACGGGAAATAGCCGGTTACAGCCCTTTGATGCATTGCCGGCCTTTGAAGGCCAAGCGAAGAAGTTGTAATAGTTTTCATGTGTGGCTGGGCTGCGTGTCGATGTTTGTAAATTACTTTTGTATAGAAAAAATGTAAGGCCCTAAGGCCGCACTTTTTAGTGTATTTTGTATAACATTCCTATGTGATCTTTTAGTGGACATTCGTTGTTACTTGAGTTTTAATAACCCATGAAGCTTTCGCTAGAATGTTCTGAGTTAGGTTTCGTTTGGTCTTTTTGATATTAACCTGTAACTCTGCTGATTGTCCGTGGAATATGGCGTGGGGCCCCGACCGGACCTTCTGTTATATTTTACGCGGCGGACGGAGGTGTTACAATTTGGTATCAGCTTCTTCTCTCGGTCTTCCTTCTACGAATTTTTGGTCAAAATCTTTAGAAGGGTGGCGAGCACGTGTATGTGCTTACCGTTATAACAAAATGAACTCAAGAATGTCCACTTAGGAATGAAAATACACATATTTGAGGAACCTGCGTGTTCCTATTAGTCTTTGTGTGCCTTGTATGTGGTCGCTAAATTGTGTATTTTACACTTTTAGGTAACTTGAAGTGGTGCGAGGCAGTCTGAACCACAACATTCTATGGAGAGTGCAGCACGAGTTGATATGCCCACACCTCCCCCTTCTGCGAAAATGGTATGCTTAGTTGCTGAGGCAGTGTTTGTTATGATAAATGCATAGTCGACTGGGCAGGTGCGTCCTACTATGGTCCCGGACCAGGTTGGTTTGACTGAGCCTGTAGCTGTTAGGCAAGGGCCTATTGAAGCTTTGGCTGAAAGACGAGCTACTGAAAGGCAGCTTAAGAATTTTATGAGTTTTAGTCCTTCTATGTTCACGGGTGCAAGATCCCCAACGCAGGCAGAGTACTGGCTTTCGCGTGTCAAGAGAGTATTGATGGCGATTGAAATAGAGGAGGGGCAGAAGGTAACCTTGGCCACTTTTCTGTTGGAGGGAGAGGCTCGGCTTTAGTGGGATGAGTTGGAGTTACACCACATTGTGGGCAGACAACTATGTGAGATCTCGATGGAGGAGTTTTCGAGATTATTCCTGTCCAAGCATCTGCCTTTGTCGCAGCAGATTGCCATGGAGAATGAGTTCCAGCGCTTGACTCAGGGCGAGAGTAGTGTGGATAATTACTTGCATGAGTTCACCAAATTGGGACGATATGCAGGGTCCACTTTTGTGATGAGGAGCGTAAGACCAATCAGTTCTATAAGGAACTACGAGATGAGCTGAGGTTACTGCTCCCCAGTTCGATGAACCAAGGTTTTCAAGTATTGGTTAATACGACTCGTTCATTGGAGAAGGACATGAAGAGGGTGCAGGGCAAAAGGGACTTGGCTGTGATAAAGCCCGAGTTCAAAGTGCCGACTTCTTCGAGATCGCATTATCGGAAATGGAATAAGAAGTCCAAGTCTTTTGGACAAGTTCCATCTACTGTTGCGTCTGGAGTAACATCTGGGCAAAGAACGCGTACATGTTATACTTGTGGCAAACCAGGGCATTTTGCCCGTGAATGTACCAGTGGCCTTCAAAGGAAGGATAGGAAGTCATGATTTCGGATTGGAAGTATCTGTGCTACCGATATCTGAGTTTGATGTAATATTTGGCATGGAATGGACCTCGGAGCAGCGTGTCTGTATATATTGCAACTCTAAGGAAGTCAGACTAGGACATAACACCGAACGAGAGACTAAGTTTGCTAGTTTGCAAGGATCGAGCAAGATAATGATGTCTGCTCTCCAGGTAGTCAAGGCTATTCGGAAGGGTGCAGAGTTGTTCTTCTCACTGTTGGAGGCTGTTGAGCCGAAGTCCAGTTTGAGTGACGTTCCTATTATATCGGATTATGTAGATGTGTTTCCTAAAGATCTCCCTGGGTTTCCGACCCAGCAAGATATTGACTTCGCTATTGAGTTAGTGCCAGGTGCGAAACATGTGGCCCGCTCACCGTACCGTGTAACGCCAATGGAGATGGCGAAATTGAAAGTTCAATTGTAAGAACTGCTAGAGCAAGACTATATACGTCCAAGTATGTCACCTTGGAGTGCATCGATCTTCTTTGTGAAGAAGGACGGAAGCTTGCATCTATGCATTGATTATCGAGAATTAAACAAGCTGATGGAGAAAAACAAGTATCCGATTCCACTGATTGATGACTTGTTTGATCAACTGGTGAGATCGACTGTCTATTCAAAGCTAGATTTAAAGTCTGGATATTACTAGTTGCGGATTAGGGAATGTCACATTCCCAAAACAGCGTTCGGTACACGCTATGGTCATTATGAGTTCAATATAATGTCATTTGGGCTAACAAATGTGTCATCGGTATTCATGGACTTGATGTATCAGACTTTTCGAGAGTACTTAGATCGATTTGTGATCGTCTTTATTGACGACATATTGGTGTACTCTCAATCAGAATAAGATCATGCAAATCACTTGAGGATGGTTTTGCACACCCTGATAAGAAATAAACTTTATGCCAAGTTCTCAAAGTGTGAGTTTTGGCTGTCGTCAGTGTCTTTTCTTGTCCATGCGGTTAGTGAAGAGGGTATTGATGTGGATCCGATGAAAATCATTCCGATACAAGAATGGTCGGTGTTGGCTACGGTAGCGGATGTCAAGAGTTTCCTTGGACTTGTTGACTACTACAAGCGTTTCGTGGAGAACTTTTCGCGGATAGCCTTACCTCTCTGTTGGAACACCCTATTACTAATTTGGGCAAGGATCACTATGTTTTTCTTAGGAAACCAGTTTGACCTAGATGTATAGTTAAAAAGGTCAACATTAGAATGTGTTTAGGGCTTAGAATTTAGGTTTGAAGCTGCCCCCAGGACCATTCAAGGAATCAGACTTAAAGCTGAGGCAAAGACAATTTTCGTCGAGCTTAGGTCGACGAAATGTCGAACTCCGTTCTACGATCTCTGAGCTCAACTATGTTAAATCGTCGAGCTCCGGTCGACGATCTTCGAGCTCAGATCGAGGATCTGTCTTCAGCTTGTCCTTCAGGTCGCTGAGCTCCGGTCGACGATCTTCGAGCTCAGGTCGACGTTTTTTGTCTGTTGTTCATTTCAATCTCTGAGCTCAGGTCGACGATCGTAGAGCTCAGATCGACGTTTTTTCTTGAGAGATCGACGACTTTGAGGATTCAAATTTAGTTAGCTTTTGGAATGATTTTCAAATTCTCTCAGCTTTTATTTCAAGAGATCTGCTAGCCGTTTTCATTTATTCTGGAGCAAGTTTCAAGGGATTTATCAGAGAATTTTTATTGGACTTTCCTCCAGAAGACAAAATATTTATGGAAGGCATTTATTGACGGCTAACGACTATCTTGGATAGAGGATCTTCAGAGAATAAATCATTTTTTCCTTCTCCAGTCTGAGACATACATAACAAGAGACTACACAAAAATACAGACAGTCTACAACAAGAAATTCTCAGTACAGATTCACAGGATAGAGAGATCAATTCAAAAACATCAAGTGATCAATCCTGGAGAATTAGTTGGCATACTAAAAAGTGATCATAGCTTCAACATCAAGGACTTCAGACAATTCATATTTCAGCCTCTGCTGAAACCATCTTCTGCTGGAGATCTGAAGCTTCTAAAGACCTATCACCCTAGCAAAGCTCTCATCTTTCTCAGGGGGAGCTTTGACAACATAATCAATCCTCTTGTGCTTCTCTCTTTGATTGAGACAGAGAAGACAACTTCACTCTTTTCCTTTTTCTTTCCTGCTGTAAAAGGGTTATCAAAACTCCCTTCAAAAGTCTTGATTCTGGTTCTGAGAACCTTGTCAAAACTCAGTGGTGGCAAGACACCTGATCAAAAAATCTAGTGTGGTTTTTGAGCACCTTATCAAAAGCTCATTGGTGCCCAGGACACCTGATCAACTCATCCTGCAGTGGATTCCTACCAAGGGTGGTAGAAGAGTGGATGTACCCAGGTTTTTGGGGAACCACTATAGTTCCTTGTGTCTTCTGGTTGCTTGAGTATTTTCTTTGCTGTGTGCTGTGATTTTTCTTCTGTCTTAGTTTTAATTTTATAGCAAGGCACCTCACACTTATACATAAATTAAATCTTAATTGTTTTGCTTGTTTAAATTGTAAAGTTATTTTAAAAATACTCTATTCACCCCCTCTCTAGAGTTAAGATAGATCTTACCCTCACTTTCAATTTGTATCAGAGGGAGGTTGGTTGTTCATACAGGCTAACACCTGAACCAAAAGATCCTTGATAAGATCATCTTTCAAGAGGGATATTTTCTTTATATTTAATTTTATATAAAAACATGGCACAAAACAAAGATTATGCAAGCACCAGGCCTCCAGTGTGCAATCTATCCAAGTTTGCACTTTGGAAAGCAAGGATTAGACTATATATGAATTCTATTGATGAAGACATATTTAATTCTGTTTTGACAGTGTGCCCAAGTCCACCAGCAAGCTCAAGTACAAATACTGTTCCACCTCCTTCAGGAACAAATGCTGAAATAAAGAAGTGGAAGACTACAGATGCCAAGGCAATGAACATCTTAGCTCAGACAATGTCTGATGAGATATTTCAGAAGGTAGCTGAATGTAACTCAGCTAAAGAAATTTGGGACAAACTCTCTGAAATTGTCTCAGGATCTGCTGATGAAAGGAAAGACAGGAGATCTCATCTTATAAGCTAATATGAGAATTTCAAAAAGGGAGAAGCTGAATCAGTGGCTGACATGTACAACAGACTAAGTTTGATTGTTAATGAGTTAAAGACTCTGGATAAAGAAATCTCATTAACTGAGCTGAATGAAAAAATCCTAATGTGCTTCCCCAGCACTTGGGATTCAAGAATCTGGCCAATCAAAGATGCCAGAAGTCTAAATGAGATTACAACTGAAGCTCTCCTGGGCAAGCTCAAATCTTATGAGTTGCTTATTAAAAATAGAGAAGAAGAACAGAAGGCTGCCTCACCAGCCACAAGGAAAGAGAAGACCATAGCCTTCAAAGCTACAGAAGAGGAGCCTGAAGATAAAGCTATAGGAAATGATGAGCTCCTAAGTCTACTGGCCAAAAGATTCTACAAAATGGCCAGAAAAGACTTTAGAAAGAGATCATACAAGGGACATGATAAGCCAAGGTATGATAAATCAAATAATAATAAAGAAATTATATGTTTTGGTTGCAGGAAACCAGGCCATATTGTGCCTGACTGTCCAAAAAACAAAAACAAGGACAAGAAAGATAGAAGGGAAAGAAGAAAGGAGAAGGACTTCAAGAAAAACACCTCAAACAAACCCTCCTACACTAAGAACACACATACAAAGAAGGGATTTGTTGCTGAGACATGGAGTGAAACTGAAGAGGACTCTGAAGCCTCATCCAACTCCAGTGATGATGAGGATGATGCTGATGAAAAGGAATTTTGCATGATAGCTATCAATGTCTCTCAAACAGATTCAGAAGCAGAAGAGTCAGAATCAGATTCAGAAGCTCAACCAGAAGAAGATCAGGTAATCAATTCATTTGATTTCAGTTCTGAGGACTTAAAACATGACTCTAAAGTACTATGCCTAGATCTGTTGGAGTCTGAGAAGGAAATCACTTCCCTCAGAAAACAACTGTCTGAGTATAGCACTTTAAAATCAGAGAACCTCAAACTCTCTGAAGAGTTAGAATGCTATAGGGAGGAGATAGCTTCACTGAAGAGTGAACTATCCAAGGCCAAGCAGTTTGAAGAATCCCTTAATGGGAGGAGTATCAAACTGATGGATATCACAAGCACAGTGAACTCTAGACTTAATAGTACACTGGGCTTGGGAGCTTCATCCAGCCAGCCTATAGTTCTGACAACTCCAATCAAATTTATCTCTGATAAAGGGAAGGAAGTTGTAGAGGTAGCTAGGAAGAATGCAGACTTGCCAAAGAAAAATATAGTTCAACAGAATGCGTCGAATAGAGCTCGACGATCGTCGAACGGCGCTCGACGATCGTCGAACGGCGCTCGACGATCCAAGAAACGATCGTCGACCTCAGCTCGACGACACCTAAACTCTGAACTCCAGGATAGTCGATCTTCGAACAGAGATCGACGATCTGACCCAAGATCGTCGACCTCAGCTCGACAATCGTCGAACAGAGATCGGGATTTTGAACAATCCTTCAAAGGTACATCTGGATTCAATCCTAGAAGTCCTACATCCCAAGGTTTCAACCCCTATACTGAATGGACAGTACCTCCTAGGAGATACCATCCTGAAGGTTATAAGAGTCAACCTGGGATGTCTTTCATTTCTAAATTTAAGGGATATCAACCTAGGCCCAAGGTAAACTGGGTCAAAAATATATAAGCTGTTTATGTGTAGATGAAGACCTATCCAACATCAAACCAGCCATGGTATCTGGATAGTGGGTGCTCAAAGCACATGACAGGGAACAAGGACAACTTCACATCCTTTAAAACCAAGCTTGGACCCAAAGTAATCTTTGGTGATTCAAACTTTGGAAAAATAAAAGGATATGGTGCAATCCAAATTGGAACAGTCACCTTCAAGAAAGTAGCTTATGTTGAAGGACTCAAGCACAACCTGATAAGCATTAGTCAGCTGTGTGATGAAGGATATCAAGTGACTTTCAACAAAGCTATATGCAAGGTCAAGTCAGAGGACAACACAACTGTGTTGACAGGTAACAGAAAAGGTAACATTTACTTAGTAGATTTTCATTCATCTAAAGTAGATATTTGCCTGTTCAATTCCATATCTAGACCTAATATTCTATGGCATAAGAGACTAGGACATATTAACCTTAGAACCATTGCTAGGCTATCCAAGGACAACCTTGTCAGAGGACTGCCTTCTGGCCCCTACAAGAAGGAAGGACTCTGCAAGGCTTGTCAATTAGGCAAGCAAATTAAAAATAGCTTTAAATCAATTAACAAGAGTGATTCACCTAGGATTTTGTATCTGTTACACATGGATCTTTTTGGACCCATTACAGTACAAAGCTTAGGAGGGAAATCCTATACTTCAGTGATTGTAGATGACTTCTCAAGATTCACATGGGTATTCTTTCTGAGGAAGAAGTCTGATAACTTTAAGTGTTTGACAGAGTTTCTCAAATGCATTCAGATTGAGTTCAACACTCACATTGCCCTGATCAGAAGTGATCATGGGACAGAGTTTGAATCTCTTCTCATGTAAGAGTTCTGTCAAAGTGAAGGGATCAGGCATACTTTCTCAGCTCCTAGAACTCCTCAACAAAATGGGGTAGCTGAAAGGAAAAATAGAACCCTCATTGAATCTACAACTACATTATTGACAGATGCTCACCTACCTCTATCCTTTTGGGCTGAGGCAGTGAACACCTCCAATTATGTGTTGAATAAAAGTCTAATACATAAACTGAAGGGCAAGACTCCCTATGAATTTCTCAAAGGGAAGAAACCTAAAGTAGACTATTTTAAAATCTTTGGTTGCATTTGTTATATTCAGAACAATGACAAGAGATATATAGCAAAATTTCAAGCAAAAGCTGATGAAGGAGTGTTTCTGGGATACTCCATGATCAGTAAAGCTTATAGGGTTTATAATAAAACTACTCTAAAAATAGAAGAATCTGTTCATATTTCTTTTGATGAAACTAATATGTCTTTCAAGGAGAAGAATGCTTCTACCATAGAATATTTGCAGGTGCATTCTCTAGCTGAAGACTTGGACAGATTACAAGTTACTCAAAAGGATGAAAGTAGTGAAGATGAAGAAGCTGCTCCACATCTGGAAGAAAATCTTCTTGAAGAGCCAATCATTGTCCCACAAGAGGAAACAACAACACAGGTTGGTGAACAATCAACACCCCCTGTTGATCTAGTAACAACAAGAGATCATCTAATCTCCCAAGTGATTGGAGACATCTCAGCTGGTGTGCAAACCAGAAATCAGGTCAACCAGAACCTGATGCACACTTGCTTCCTCTCTCAAATTGAACCTCAAACCATTCAAGATGCAGAGCAAGATCCACACTGGATCATTGCAATGCAAGAAGAGTTGCATCAATTTGAAAGAAACAAAGTCTGGGAACTAGTGCCTAAGACAAAGGATCATTCCATTGTTGGAACAAAATGGGTGTTCAGAAACAAACTGGATGATCAAAGAATTATTGTAAGGAACAAGGCAAGGCTAGTTGCTCAAGGATATTCTCAAGAAGAGGGGATAGACTATGACCAGACCTTTGCACCAGTTGCAAGGTTAGAGGCCATAAGAATCTTCCTGGTTTATGCTGCTCATAAGGGATTCAAAGTCTACCAAATGGATGTGAAGAGTGCTTTTCTCAATGGGGAAATCAAAGAAGAAGTCTATGTCAGACAACCCCCAGGTTTTGTCTCTCCAACTCATCCTGATTATGTTTTTAAACTGCATAAAGCATTATATGGTCTAAAGCAAGCTCCTAGAGCATGGTATGAGACCCTAGCATGCTTTCTTCTGGAAAATGATTTTATTTGGGGGAGAGTAGACCAAACTCTTTTTATTAGAACCCATAAGTCTCATACCCTACTAGTACAAATTTACGTAGATGATATTATATTTGGTTCTACTGATTCAAATTTGTGCAAAAAATTTTCCAAGCTTATGCACTCTAAATTTGAAATGAGTAGCATGGGTGAGCTATCCTTCTTCTTAGGATTGCAAGTCAAACAACATGCTGAAGGCATATTTATTTCTCAAACCAAATATGCAAACGAATTGGTTAAGAAATTTAGGATGTCTGATGCATCATGTATGAAAACACCCATGCCTACCAATGCTGTATTGGATGCTTATGAACATGGGAAACCAGTTGATCAGACAATATATAGAGCAATGCTTGACTCTTTATTGTACCTTACAGCCAGTAGGCCTGATATAATGTTTGCTACATGTATATGTGCTAGATTCCAAGTTAGCCCTAGAGAGTCACATTTAACTTTAGTAAAGAGGATTCTTAGGTATGTTAAAAGCTGTCCAAATCTAGGTCTCTGGTATCCAAAAGATTCAACATTTGACTTAACTGAATTTTCAGATGCTGATTATGCTGGATGCAGAATAGACAGGAAAAACACCAGTGGAACTTGTCAGTTTCTTGGTGATAGACTTGTCTCATGGTATTGTAAGAAACAAACATCTGTGTCAACCTCAACTGCTGAAGCTGAATATATGGCTGCAGTCAGTTGTTGTTCACAAATATTGTGGATACAAAACCAACTCCTAGACTATGGTTACAACTTAGAGAAGTCTAAAATATTTTGTGACAACACCAGTGCTATTTCCATTGCACAAAATCCAGTCCTCCATAGTAGGACAAAACACATAGAAATTAGGCATCATTTTCTAAGGGATAATGTTGAGAAAAATAAAATTGAACTTCAATATATCCCAACTGATTTGCAAAGGGGAGATATTTTCACCAAGCCCTTGGATGAAAAGAAACACAACTTCTTCCTCAATCAGTTAGGCATGTTAGATGGAGGAAGCCTAAAGTAAATTACAAGATTTTGAAAAGCTAAAAACAGACTAAGATTAGGCTAAAAACTCATCTCTTTTTGTGTCTGTAGGATAGTTTCTGTCTCTGAACTGCGCTCGATGTTTTCCCCAGAAAGCGTCGAACGGAGATCGACGATTACCAGAGAAACGTCGAACGGAGATCGACGTTTTCCCAAAACGTCGACCTGAGTTCAGAGCGTGTCAGATAGTTGTATACTATCTCTTTCGGGCCTTCGATCGTCGAACTGAGATCGACGTTCTCTCTAGATCGTCGAACTGAGATCTACGATATTGAAGACCTTTCAGCTTCCATCAGGAGTCCTGATTGTCGAACGGAGATCGACGATCCTTCCTTTTTCGCGTCGAACCCTAATATAAAATCATTTTTCGGCCACAGCTCGTCGTTTACGCTTTCATACTCTCTGCAACTCTTTCCCTCCAAACTTTCTACACTTGGTCGTGTTTGCTCAATCTTTGCAGGTACAGATGGCCGCGGCAGTTGCTGCTCTTTCAAAAATTAAATTTGATACAGGCTTCGACATCGACATGAATTCTTTCGATGGAAGCGACCAGAGATTCAAAGGCATCTTAAATCTTTTCCGAGAACAACGGTTAGTTCAGATTATGTCCATCAGAGTGAAGATTGCAGCAGACGAAATAAAAGAATGGTGTTTTTCTGCCACAAATGAGAATGAGAATTCTATAGTCGGCTCGATCAAAGGGACTCAGGTACCATTGTCCCCCACTCTACTAACAGAAGTTTTCAACCTCAGTACTGGAAATGATTCTATTGATTTGTCTGGAGAAGAGTTTGATTCAATGCTAGATAGAATGGGTCACTCTGCTGTGAACCCTAATAAATTGCTGAAAAAGAATTTATCTATTGAATTTCAACTTTTGGCTGATGTGGTTGGGAAAGTGCTTCTGGCAAAGCACTCAGCTCATGACACAATTTCAAGATACCAGTTCTGTCTAATGGGAGCATTGGTTGACAAAAAACATCTGGACTGGGGCTCCATCTTCTTTAATTTGATCAAGAAGAAACTTAACAAAAGCTGTGTAAGCTTTGGGAGGATCTTAGGGGTTTACCTGCACTCCAGGTGCCCTGAACTGCTGACTTCAAGTGGGATGTACATCAATGCATCCAAAAGGCTCACCTGTGCCCTCTTCAGCAGGTGGGACATGCAGATCATAAACCCCAACAGGGTTGCTGCAGCAACACCTACTTCAAGCACAAGGACTGCCTCAGTCACTCCTCCTCAGGTCTCTTCCCCAGCAGAAGATTTGCCTGCTTCTCCTCCTCCTCCAGCTGTCTCTGCCCCGGTCATCTCAACCTCACCACTCATCTCAACCATAGCCATATCTTCCCCCATTACAATCTCATCACCCATTTCACCTCCTCCAGCCTCTACCTCAGAATCATTCCATCCCTTGCACTACTATCCACCTGTCACCACTCCATCATTTTATCTCTTGGATGACTCCTTCATGGATGATTCTCCTCCCACTCCTCCTGAGCTTCCCTCTACATCCTCCTACCAACAACTTCTGTAGGACATACTCTCTCAACCATCCTTCACCCCATCCTTTTCCCCTACCATCTCATCCATCTCCAACCCAGTTACATCAATCTCAACACCTCCTACCCCTAGGCCATCCATCCCTACACCTCCTACCTCCACATTCTCCATTCCATCAGTCCTAGCCAACATCATTCCAGCTACATCAACTCCTACCTCTACTCAAGCCCCTCTTGAGCATGTAGATCTTTCAGCTTTGGCAGACAGGCTGTATGAGCTGCTAGCCCCCAGGCTAACCTCATTGCTGGAGACCACCTTGGCTCCACTCTTGAAACATGTTCAGGAGCTGTCTACCAAGCTTTCTCCCTTCCACTCCTCTCAGGCAATCCCTTCCTCTGGGTGCCTTGATCCAGTTACCACTGAATCCAGGCAGGGGGAGATGCCTTATGAAGCTCTGGTTGTGCCTGAGGCTGCTGAAGGTTCAGTTCCTGCTCCTATCTTTGCAGCGGATCTTCAGAGTCTGCTATCAGTAGTTGATTCTGTGTATTTCAGTTCTCTGCCAGTGCAACAAGTTGAAGATATTACTAAGGCCATTATGCCTATCTCAGTATGTGATCCCAGCCTGATTGCCTCATATGTCAATTCTTTCAAGGCTGTGGATGTTATTGCTTCCATCTCTATTACTGCAGCTACTGCTTCCATTGAATCTTCTGATATTGAAATGTTGCCTATTGTTGATGATACTACTGCTAAAGAACTTGCTACATATCTGGTAGAATCTGCTCCTGCTGCTGCTCCAACTTCTGCTCCTACTGTTGCTCCAATTTCTGCTGCTGCTGCTGTTCCTGCTCTGACTCCTGATCAATTGAAATAACAAGAGAAATATATAAAGAGCATTGATGATTTGTATGATAGACCCCAAAGTTCAGAAAGTGATCAGTTTCACACTGAATCTGATGACTCTTCTGGTACTATTACCAAGAAAAGGAAGGCCAGAAGCAAGGCCATGATGAAGGTTCCTCCTGCTCAAGCCAAAGATGCCAATGACATTCCATACTATATTCTGCATGACTGTCCAATCTCTGAGCCCTGGATGCAGTTCTCCAAAAATCAATTAAAAGCTATGAAGAAAAGAAGGAAATTGGATAGATATGAGAAAGGATCTTCTCGGTTTCAGCCTCCTCCTCCTCCTCCTCCTCCTCCAGATTCAGGATCAGGTGGAGGCTCAGCTTCTCAAACCCCAGCTTCAAAGCAAAGTTCCTCCCAGTCCTCACAAAGATATCATCCCAGGGGACAATACCAAAGGGGTTATCAGTCCAGAAGGGGACAGTATAGAGGAAATCAAAGAGAACATAGATTTCAAGCAAGGGAAGGACAAAGGCACATGGACTCAACTCAAGGTCCTTTCCCTTATAAACTCAGAGAAAATGTTGATACTAGAACTCCTACTGCTTCAGAAACTGTAAACAGATATGAGCCTGCAGTTCCTTTTGAAGATCCAGAGAACAATCCATTATCATGGACTGCTAGGATGAAAGAAATTGCTGCTTTAGATCAGTTGAAGAAAGCCAGAGAACAAGGAAAAGACTCCTCCAATATTACTACTTTATCAGATCAGAGAAAAGCAGAACTGGAAAGGTATGCATCAAGAAAATTCTTTGACCCAGTGAACTACATGAAATTGCATCCTGAGGCTGTGGTTCCCAGGGCTAGATCTCAAACCTCCTTAGGTGCAGAGGATGATAGAAGGTCAAAGAAGGAAGCTCTTAATCCCAACAGGGAAATTCTATTTAAGAAAGGAAGTGAAAAGAAGTAATATCTGTAAGCAGACAGTACAATCATTCTAAACATTTGCTGATATTCCTTATGACTGCTGCTTTGTTGCTTGCTCTGTTCTTCTGTTTTTGTTTATTGCTCTTCTGTATGTTGTTATTGTTTTTATTTCTGAGATCTGTAAATAGTAATCCTAACCCAAATATGGGGAGATTGTTGAAACACCCTATTACTAATTTGGGCAAGGATCACTATGTTTTTCTTAGGAAACCAGTTTGACCTAGATGTATAGTTAAAAAGGTCAACATTAGAATGTGTTTAGGGCTTAGAATTTAGGTTTGAAGCTGCCCCTAGGACCATTCAAGGAATCAGACTTAAAGCAGAGGCAAAGACAATTTTCGTCGAGCTTAGGTTGACGAAACGTCGAACTCCGTTCGACGATCTCTGAGCTCAACTATGTTAAATCATCGAGCTCCGGTCGACGATCTTCGAGCTCAGATCGACGATCTGTCTTCAGCTTGTCCTTCAGGTCGCTGAGCACCGGTCGACGATCTTCGAGCTCAGGTCGACGTTTTCTGTCTGTTGTTCATTTCAATATCTGAGCTTAGGTCGACGATCGTAGAGCTCAGATCGACGTTTTTTTCTTGAGAGATCGACGACTTTGAGGATTCAAATTCAGTCAGCTTTTGGAATGATTTTCAAATTCTCTCAGCTTTTATTTCAAGAGATCTGCTAGCCGTTTTCATTTATTCTGGAGCAAGTTTCAAGGGATTTATCAGAGAATGTTTATTGGACTTTCCTCCAGAAGACAAAACTTTTATGGAAGGCATTTATTGACGGCTAACGGCTATCTTGGATAGAGGATCTTCAGAGAATAAATCATTTTTTCCTTCTCCAGTCTGAGACATACATAACAAGAGACTACACAAAAATACAGACAGTCTACGACAAGAAATTCTCAGTACAGATTCACAGTATAGAGAGATCAATACAAAAACATCAAGTGATCAATCCTGGAGAATTAGTTGACATACTAAAAAGTGATCATAGCTTCAACATCAAGGACTTCAGACAATTCATATTTCAGCCTCTGCTGAAACCATCTTCTGCTGGAGAACTGAAGCTTCTGAAGACCTATCACCCTAGCAAAGCTCTCATCTTTCTCAGGGGGAGCTTTGACAACACAATCAATCCACTTGTGCTTCTCTCTTTGATTAAGACAGAGAAGACAACTTCACTCTTTTCCTTTTTCTTTCCTGCTGTAAAAGGGTTATCAAAACTCCCTTCAAAAGTCTTGATTCTGGTTCTAAGAACCTTGTTAAAACTCAGTGGTGGCAAGAAACCTGATCAAAAAATCTAGTGTGGTTTTTGAGCACCTTATCAAAAGCTCATTGGTGCCCAGGACATCTGATCAACTCATCCTGCAGTGGATTCCTACCAAGGGTGGTAGAAAAGTGGATGTACCCAGGTTTTTGGGGAACCACTATAGTTCCTTGTGTCTTCTGGTTGCTTGAGTATTTTCTTTGCTGTGTGCTGTGATTTTTCTTCTGTCTTAGTTTTAATTCTATAGCAAGGCACCTCACACTTATACATAAATTAAATCTTAATTGTTTTGCTTGTTTAAATTGTAAAGTTATTTTAAAAATACTATATTCACCCCCCCTCTAGAGTTAAGATAGATCTTACCCTCACTTTCAATTTGTATCAGAGGGAGGTTGGTTGTTCATACAGGCTAACACCTGAACCAAAAGATCCTTGATAAGATCAATCTTTCAAGAGGGTTATTTTCTTTATATTTAATTTTATATAAAGACATGGCACAGAACAAAGATTATGCAAGCACCAGGCCTCCAGTGTGCAATCTATCCAAGTTTGCACTTTGGAAAGCAAGGATTAGAATATATATGAATTCTATTGATGAAGACATATTTAATTCTGTTTTGACAGTGTGCCCAAGTCCACCAGCAAGCTCAAGTACAAATGCTGTTCCACCTCCTTCAGGAACAGATGCTGAAATAAAGAAGTGGAAGACTGCAGATGCCAAGGCAATGAACATCTTAGCTCAGACAATGTCTGATGAGATATTTCAGAAGGTAGCTGAATGCAACTCAGCTAAAGAAATTTGGGACAAACTCTCTGAAATTGTCTCAGGATCTGCTGATGAAAGGAAAGACAGGAGATCCCATCTTATAAGCCAATATGAGAATTTCAAAAAGGGAGAAGCTGAATCAGTGGCTGATATGTACAACAGACTAAGTCTGATTGTCAATGAGTTAAAGACTCTGGATAAAGAAATCTCATTAACTGAGCTGAATGACAAAATCCTAATATGTTTCCCCAGCACTTGGGATTCAAGAATCTGGCCAATCAAAGATGCCAGAAGTCTAAATGAGATTACAACTGAAGCTCTCCTGGGCAAGCTCAAATCTTATGAGTTGCTTATTAAAAATAAAGAAGAAGAACAGAAGGCTGCCTCACCAGCCACAAGGAAAGAGAAGACCATAGCCTTCAAAGCTACAGAAGAGGAGCCTGAAGATAAAGCTACAGGAAATGATGAGCTCCTAAGTCTACTGGCCAAAAGATTCTACAAAATGGCCAGAAAAGACTTCAAAAAGAGATCATACAAGGGACATGATAAGCCAAGGTATGATAAATCAAATAACAATAAAGAAATTATATGTTTTGGTTGCAGGAAACCAGGCCATATTGTGCCTGACTGTCCAGAAAACAAAAACAAGGACAAGAAAGATAGAAGGGAAAGAAGAAAGGAGGACTTCAAGAAAAACACCTCAGACAAACCCTCCTACAGCAAGAACACACATACAAGGAAGGGATTTGTTGCTGAGACATGGAGTGAAACTGAAGAGGACTCTAAAGCCTCATCCAGCTCCAGTGATGAGGATGATGCTGATGAAAAGGAATTTTGCATGATGGCTATCAATGCCTCTCAAACAGATTCAGAAGCAGAAGAGTCAGAATCAGATTCAGAAGCTCAACCAGAAGAAGATCAGGTAATCAATTCATTTGATTTCAGTTCTAAGGACTTTAAATATGAGTCTAAAGTACTATGCCTAGATTTGTTGGAGTCTGAGAAGGAAATCACTTCCCTCAGAAAACAACTGTCTGAGTATAGCACTTTAAAATCAGAGAACCTCAAACTCTCTGAAGAGTTAGAATGCTATAGGGAGGAGATAGCTTCACTGAAGAGTGAACTATCCAAGGCCAATCAGTTTGAAGAATCCCTTAATGGGAGGAGTATTAAACTGATGGATATCACAAGCACAGTGAACTCTAGACTTAATAGTACACTGGGCTTGGGAGCTTCATCCAGCCAGCCTATAGTTCTGACAACTCCAATCAAATTTATCTCTGATAAAGGGAAGGAAGTTGTAGAGGTAGCTAGGAAGAATGCAGACTTGCCAAAGAAAAATATAGTTCAACAGAATGCGTCGAATAGAGCTCGACGATCGTCGAACGGCGCTCGACGATCCAAGAAACGATCGTCGACCTCAGCTCGACGACACCTGAATTCTGAACTCCAGGATAGGCGATCATCGAACAGAGATCGACGATCTGACCCAAGATCGTCGACCTCATCTCGACGATCGTCGAATAGAGATCAGGATTTTGAACAATCCTTCAAAGGTACATCTGGATTCAATCCTAGAAGTCCTATATCCCAAGGTTTCAACCCCTATACTGAATGGACAGTACCTCCTAGGAGATACCATCCTGAAGGTTATAAGAGTCAACCTGAGATGTCTTTCATTTCTGAATTTAAGGGATATCAACCTAAGCCCAAGGTAAACTGGGTCAAAAATATATAAGCTGTTTATGTGCAGATGAAGACCTATCCAACATCAAACCAGCCATGGTATCTGGATAGTGGGTGCTCAGAGCACATGACAGGGAACAAGGACAACTTCACATCCTTTAAAACCAAGCTTGGACCCAAAGTAATCTTTGGTGATTCAAACTTTGGAAAAACAAAAGGATATGGTGCAGTCCAAATTGGAACAGTCACCTTCAAGAAAGTAGCTTATGTTGAAGGACTCAAGCACAACCTAATAAGCATTAGTCAGCTGTGTGATGAAGGATATCAAGTGACTTTCAACAAAGCTATATGCAAGGTCAAATCAGAGGACAACACAACTGTGTTGACAGGTAACAGAAAAGGTAACATTTACTTAGTAGATTTTCATTCATCTAAAGTAGATATTTGCCTGTTCCATTCCATATCTAGACCTAATATTCTATGGCATAAGAGACTAGGACATATTAACCTTAGAACCATTGCTAGGCTATCCGAGGACAACCTTGTCAGAGGACTGCCTTCTGGCCCCTACAAGAAGGAAGGACTTTGCAAGGCTTGTCAATTAGGCAAGCAAACTAAAAATAGCTTTAAATCAATTAACAAGAGTGATTCACCTAGGATTTTGTATCTGTTACCCATGGATCTTTTTGGACCCATTACAGTACAAAGCTTAGGAGAGAAATCCTATACTTCAGTGATTGTAGATGACTTCTCAATATTCATATGGGTATTCTTTCTGAGGAAGAAGTCTGATAACTTTAAGTGTTTGAAAGAGTTTCTCAAATGCATTCAGATTGTGTTCAACACTCACATTGCCCTGATCAGAAGTGATCATGGGACAGAGTTTAATTCTCTTCTCATGCAAGAGTTCTGTCAAAGTGAAGGGATCAAGCATACTTTCTCAGCTCCTAGAACTCCTCAACAAAATGGGGTAGCTGAAAGGAAAAATAGAACCCTCATTGAATCTGCAACTACATTATTGGCAGATGCTCACCTACCTCTATCCTTTTGGGCTGAGGCAGTGAACACCTCCAATTATATGTTGAATAAAAGTCTAATACATAAACTGAAGGGCAAGACTCCCTATGAATTGCTCAAAGGGAAGAAACCTAAAGTAGACTATTTTAAAATCTTTGGTTGCATTTGTTATATTCACAATAATGATAAGAGATATATAGCAAAATTTCAAGCAAAAGCTGATGAAGGAGTGTTTCTGGGATACTCCATGATTAGTAAAGCTTATAGAGTTTATAATAAAACTACTCTAAAAATAGAAGAATCTGTTCATATTTCTTTTGATGAAACTAATATGTCTTTCAAGGAGAAGAATGCTTCTACCATAGAACATTTGCAGGTGCATTCTCTAGCTGAAGACTTGGACAGATTACAAGTTACTCAAAAGGATGAAAGTAGTGAAGATGAAGAAGCTGCTCCACATCTGGAAGAAAATCTTCTTGAAGAGCCAGTCATTGTCCCAAAAGAGGAAACAACAACACAGGTTGGTGAACAATCAACACCCCCTGTTGATCTAGTAACAACAAGAGATCATCCAATCTCCCAAGTGATTGGATACATCTCAGCTGGTGTGCAAACCAGAAATCAGGTCAACCAGAACCTGATGCACACTTGCTTCCTCTCTCAAATTGAACCTCAAACCATTCAAGATGCAGAGCAAGATCCACACTGGATCATTGCAATGCAAGAAGAGTTGCATCAATTTGAAAGAAACAAAGTCTGGGAACTAGTGCCTAAGCCAAAGGATCATTCCATTATTGGAACAAAATGGGTGTTCAGAAACAAACTGGATGATCAAGGAATTATTGTAAGGAACAAGGCAAGGCTAGTTGCTCAAGGATATTCTCAAGAAGAGGGGATAGACTATGACCAGACCTTTGCACCAATTGCAAGGTTAGAGGCCATAAGAATCTTCCTGGCTTATGCTGCTCACAAGAGATTCAAAGTCTACCAAATGGATGTGAAGAGTGCTTTTCTCAATGGGGAAATCAAAGAAGAAGTCTATGTCAGACAACCCCCAGGTTTTGTCTCTCCAACTGATCCTGATTATGTTTTTAAACTGCATAAAGCATTATATGGTCTAAAGCAAGCTCCTAGAGCATGGTATGAGACCCTAGCATGCTTTCTTCTAGAAAATGATTTTATTAGGGGGAGAGTAGACCAAACTCTTTTTATTAGAACCCATAAGTCCCATACCCTACTAGTACAAATTTATGTAGATGATATTATATTTGGTTCTACTGATTCAAATTTGTGCAAAAAATTTTCCAAGCTTATGCACTCTAAATTTGAAATGAGTAGCATGGGTGAGCTATCCTTCTTCTTAGGATTGCAAGTCAAACAACATGCTGAAGGCATATTTATTTCTCAAACCAAATATGCAAAAGAATTGGTTAAGAAATTTAGGATGTCTGATGCATCATGTATGAAAACACCCATGCCTACCAATGCTGTATTGGATATTGATGAACATGGGAAACCAGTTGATCAGACAACATATAGAGCAATGATTGGCTCTTTATTGTACCTTACAGCTAGTAGGCCTGATATAATGTTTGCTACATGTATATGTGCTAGATTCCAAGTTAGCCCTAGAGAGTCATATTTAACTTTAGTAAAGAGGATTCTTAGGTATGTTAAAAGCTGTCCAAATCTAGGTCTCTGGTATCCAAAAGATTCAGCATTTGACTTAACTGGATTTTCAGATGCTGATTATGCTGGATGCAGAATAGACAGGAAAAACACCAGTGGAACTTGTCAGTTTCTTGGTGATAGACTTGTCTCATGGTATTGTAAGAAACAAACATCTATGTCAACCTCGACTGCTGAAGCTGAATATATGGCTGCAGGCAGTTGTTGTTCACAAATATTGTGGATACAAAACCAACTCCTAGACTATGGTTACAACTTAGTGAAGTCTAAAATATTTTGTGACAACACCAGTGCTATTTCCATTGCACAAAATCCAGTACTCCAGAGTAGGACAAAACACATAGAAATTAGGAATCATTTTCTAAGGGATAATGCTGAGAAAAATAAAATTGAACTTCAATATATCCCAACTGATTTGCAAAGGGGAGATATTTTCACCAAGCCCTTGGATGAAAAGAAACACAACTTCTTCCTCAATCAGTTAGGCATGTTAGATGGAGGAAGCCTAAAGTAAATTACAAGATTTTGAAAAGCTAAAAACAGACCAAGATTAGGCTAAAAACTCATCTCTTTTTGTGTCTGTAGGATAGTTTCTGTCTCTGAACTGCGCTCGATGTTTTCCCCAGAAAGCGTCGAACGGAGATCGACGATTACCAGAGAAATGTCGAACGGAGATCGACGTTTTCCCAAAATGTCGACCTGAGTTCAGAGCGTGTCAGATAGTTGTATACTATCTCTTTCGGGCCTTCGATCGTCGAACTGAGATCAACGTTCTCTCTAGATCGTCAAACTGAGATCTACGATATTGAAGACCTTTCAGCTTCCATCAGCAGTCCTGATCGTCGAACCGAGATCGACGATCCTTCCTTTTTCGCGTCGAACCCTAATATAAAATCATTTTTCGGCCGCCGCTCGTCATTTACGCTTTCATACTCTCTGCAACTCTTTCCCTCCAAACTTTCTACACTTGGTCGTGTTTGCTCAATCTTTGCAGGTACAGATGGCCGCGTCAGTTGCTGCTCTTTCAAAAATTAAATTTGATATAGGCTTCGACATCGACATGAATTCTTTCGATGGAAGCGACCAGAGATTCAAAGGCATCTTAAATCTTTTCCGAGAACAACGGTTAGTTCAGATTATGTCCATCAGAGTGAAGATTGCAGCAGACGAAATAAAAGAATGGTGTTTTTCTGCCACAAATGAGAATGAGAATTCTATAGTCGGCTCGATCAAAGGGACTCAGGTACCATTGTCCCCCGCTCTACTAACAGAAGTTTTCAACCTCAGTACTGGAAATGATTCTATTGATTTGTCTGGAGAAGAGTTTGATTCAATGCTAGATAGAATGGGTCACTCTGCTGTGAACCCTAATAAATTGCTGAAAAAAAATTTATCTATTGAATTTCAACTTTTGGCTGATGTGGTTGGCAAAGTGCTTCTGGCAAAGCACTCAGCTCATGACACAATTTCAAGATACCAGTTCTATCTAATGGGAGCATTGGTTGACAAAAAACATCTGGACTGGGGCTCCATCTTCTTTAATTTGATCAAGAAGAAACTTAGCAAAAGCTGTGTAAGCTTTGGGAGGATCTTAGGGGTTTACCTGCACTCCAAGTGCCCTGAACTGCTGACTTCAAGTGGGATGTACATCAATGCATCCAAAAGGCTCACCTGTGCCCTCTTCAGCAGGTGGGACAGGCAGATCATAAACCCCAACAGGGCTGCTGCAGCAACACCTGCTTCTGACACAAGGACTGCCTCAGTCACTCCTCCTCAGGTCTCTGCCCCAGCAGAAGATTTGCCTGCTTCTCCTCCTCCTCCAGTTGTCTCTGCCCCAGTCATCTCAACCTCACCACTCATCTCAACCATAGCCATATCTTCCCCCATTACAATCTCATCACCCATTTCACCTCCTCCAGCCTCTACCTCAGAATCATTCCATCCCTTACACTACTATCCACATGTCACCACTCCATCATTTTCTCTCTTGGATGACTCCTTCATGGATGATTCTCCTCCCACTCCTCCTGAGCTTCCCTCTACATCCTCCTACCAACAACTTCTACAGGACATACTCTCTCAACCATCCTTCACTCCATCCTTTTCCCCTACCATCTCATCCATCTCCAACCCAGTTACATCAATCTCAACACCTCCTACCCCTAGGCCATCCATCCCTACACCTCCTACCTCCACATTCTCCATTCCATCAGTCCCAGCCAACATCATTCCAGCTACATCAACTCCTACCTCTACTCAAGCCCCTTTTGAGCATGTAGATCTTTCAGCTTTGGCAGACAGGCTGTATGAGCTGCTAGCCCCCAGGCTAACCTCATTGCTGGAGACCACCTTGGCTCCACTCCTGAAACATATTCAGGAGCTATCTACCAAGCTTTCTCCCTTCCTCTCCTCTCAGGCAATCCCTTCCTCTGGGTGCCTTGATCCAGTTACCACTGAATCCAGGCAGGGGGAGATGCCTTATGAAGCTCTGGTTGTGCCTGAGGCTGCTGAAGGTTTAGATCCTGCTCCTATCTTTGCAGTGGATCTTTAGAGTCTGCTATCAGTATTTGATTCTGTGTATTTCAGTTCTCTGCCAGTGCAACAAGTTGAAGATCTTACTAAGGCCATTGTGCCTATCTCAGTATGTGATCCCAGCCTGATTGCCTCATATGTCAATTCTTTCAAGGCTGTGGATGTTATTGCTTCCATCTCTATTGCTGCTGCTACTGCTTCCATTGAATCTTCTGATATTGAAATGTTGCCTATTGTTGATGATACTACTGCTAAAGAACTTGCTACATATCTGGTAGAATCTGCTCTTGCTGCTGCTCAGCCTTCTGCTCCTGCTGCTGCTCCAATTTCTGCTGCTGCTGCTGTTCCTGCTCTGACTCCTGATCAATTGAAACAACAAGTGAAATATATAAAGAGCATTGATGATTTGTATGATAGACCCCAAAGTTCAGAAAGTGATCAGTTTCACACTGAATCTGATGACTCTTCTGGTACTATTGCCAAGAAAAGGAAGGCCAGAAGCAAGGCCATGATGAAGGTTCCTCCTGCTCAAGCCAAAGATGCCAATGACATTCCATACTATATTCTGCATGACTGTCCAATCTCTGAGCCCTGGATGCAGTTCTCCAAAAATCAATTAAAAGCTATGAAGAAAAGAAGGAAATTGGATAGATATGAGAAAGTATCTTCTCGGTTTCAGCCTCCTCCTTCTCCTCCTCCAGATTCAGGATCAGGTGGAGGCTCAGCTTCTCAAACCTCAGCTTCAAAGCAAAGTTCCTCCCAGTCCTCACAAAGATATCATCCCAGGGGACAATACCAAAGGGGTTATCAGTCCAGAAGGGGACAGTATAGAGGAAATCAAAGAGAACATAGATTTCAAGCAAGAGAAGGACAAAGGCACATGGACTCAACTCAAGGTCCTTTCCCTTATAAACTCAGAGAAAATGTTGATACTAGAACTCCTACTGCTTCAGAAACTGTAAACAGATATGAGCCTGCAGTTCCTTTTGAAGATCCAGAGGACAATCCATTATCATGGACTGCTAGGATGAAAGAAATTGCTGCTTTAGATCAGTTGAAGAAAGCCAGAGAATAAGGAAAAGACTCCTCCAATATTACTACTTTATCAGATTAGAGAAAAGCAGAACTGGAAAGGTATGCATCAAGAAAATTCTTTGACCCAGTGAACTACATGAAATTGCATCCTGAGGCTGTGGTTCCCAGGGCTAGATCTCAAACCTCCTTAGGTGCAGAGGATGATAGAAGGTCAAAGAAGGAAGCTCTTAATCCCAACAGGGAAATTCTATTTAAGAAAGGAAGTGAAAAGAAGTAATATCTGTAAGCAGACAGTACAATCATTCTGAACATTTGCTGATATTCCTTATGACTGCTGCTTTGTTGCTTGCTCTGTTCTTTTGTTTTTGTTTATTGCTCTTCTATATGTTGTTGTTGTTTTTATTTCTGAGATCTGTAAATAGTAATCCTAACCCAAATAGGGGGAGATTGTTGGAACACCCTATTACTAATTTGGGCAAGGATCACTATGTTTTTCTTAGGAAACCAATTTGACCTAGATGTATAGTTAAAAAGATCAACATTAGAATATGTATAGGGCTTAGAATTTAGGTTTGAAGCTGCCCCCAGGACCATTCAAGGAATCAGACTTAAAGCTGAGGCAAAGACAATTTTCGTCGAGCTTAGGTCGACGAAACATCGAACTTCGTTCGACGATCTCTGAGCTCAACTATGTTAAATCGTCGAGCTCCGATCGACGATCTTCGAGCTCAGATCGACGATCTGTCTTCAGCTTGTCCTTCAGGTCGCTGAGCTCCGGTCGACGATCTTCGAGCTTAGGTCGACGTTTTCTGTCTGTTGTTCATTTCAATCTCTGAGCTCAGGTCGACGATCGTAGAGCTCAAATCGACGTTTTTTTTCTTGAGAGATCGATGACTTTGAGGATTCAAATTTAGTCAGCTTTTGGAATGATTTTCAAATTCTCTCAGCTTTTATTTCAAGAGATCTGCTAGTTGTTTTCATTTATTCTGGAGCAAGTTTCAAGGGATTTATCAGAGAATGTTTATTGGACTTTCCTCCAGAAGACAAAACATTTATGGAAGGCATTTATTGACGGCTAACAGCTATCTTGGATAGAGGATCTTCAGAGAATAAATCATTTTTTCCTTCTCCAGTCTGAGACATACATAACAAGAGACTACACAAAAATACAGACAGTCTACAATAAGAAATTCTCAGTACAGATTCACAGGATAGAGAGATCAATTCAAAAACATCAAGTGATCAATCCTGGAGAATTAGTTGGCATACTAAAAAGTGATCATAGCTTCAACATCAAGGACTTCAGACAATTCATATTTCAACCTCTACTGAAACCATCTTCTGCTGGAGATCTGAAGCTTCTGATGACCTGTCACCCTAGCAAATCTCTCATCTTTCTCAGGGGGAGCTTTGACAACACAATCAATCCACTTGTGCTTCTCTCTTTGATTGAGACAGAGAAGACAACTTCACTCTTTTCCTTTTTCTTTCCTGCTGTAAAAGGGTTATCAAAACTCCCTTCAAAAGTCTTGATTCTGGTTCTGAGAACCATGTCAAAACTCAGTGGTGGCAAGACACCTGATCAAAAAATCTAGTGTGGTTTTTGAGCACCTTATCAAAAGCTCATTGGTGCCCAGGACACATGATCAACTCATCCTGCAGTGGATTCCTACTAAGGGTGGTAGAAGAGTGGATGTACCAAGGTTTTTGGGGAACCACTATAGTTCCTTGTGTCTTCTGGTTGCTTGAGTATTTTCTTTGCTGTGTGCTGTGATTTTTCTTCTGTCTTAGTTTTAATTCTATAGCAAGGCACCTCACACTTATACATAAATTAAATCTTAATTATTTTGCTTGTTTAAATTGTAAAATTATTTTAAAAATGCTATATTCACCCCCTCTATAGTTAAGATAGATCTTACCCTCACTTTCACTCTCACTATACTGACGAGGAAAGATCAGAAATTTATTTGGACGTCTGAGTGCGCACGGGATTTTGAGGAGTTAAAGAGTCATTTGACCATGACGCCTACTTTGAGTTTGCCATGTGTTACGGATGGCTATGAGATATATAGTAATGCTTTAGGGAGCGGCTTAGGATGCATTCTTCTACAGTTCGGAAAGGTTATAGCTTATGGATCATGTTAGTTAAAAGTGCATGAGCGAAACTATCCAGTTCACAACTTGGAGTTGGAGGCTGTGATTTTTGCACTTAAACTGTGGCATCACTATTTGTATGGCGTAAAAGTTGACATATTAATGGACCATAAGAGCCTTAAGTATTTAATAGATCAGAATGATCTGAACATGCGACAATGGAGGTGGATGGAGTTCCTCGAGGACTACACCTTCTAGAGACATTACACTCCCGGGAAGGGAAATATGGTCGCAGATGCCTTGAGTCGTAGGACTCTTGTACGAGCAAGTTGGCTACAGATGCATGATGAGCATCTGATCCAGGAGTTGAAGGCCTTAGATATTTCTTATGTTGACAAGAATGCCACTGCAAATGCGTGTTTGAACTGGACAGAGGTGCAATATGACCTCGTAGACAGGGTTCGACGAGCAATGGAACTAGATGAGAGTATGAAGCACTATGTAGCAGATGGGTCAAATTCCTAATTCTCCTTGGATGACTGTCTTTTGAGAAAGGACAGTCATTTGTGCGTCCCAAATGTGGGTAAACTGCGGGAGGAGTTGATTATTGAAACCGAGACTCGGTTTCTGTGGAGTTCGGACCCTAAAAAGGGGTGACCGCGCACTTACTTCTCCTAGTTAGCTCGCCTGACCGAGAACTTAGGGCTCGAGACTGACATAAGGCTCCAGCCTAGAGGTCCCATCACACATCCGAAAGATCTTAGAGCGCTTCCCCTCCTTAGCCAGTGCTGAGCTAAGGGTACCTTAGAAAGTGCAAGAAGATCAGAGAATGAGAAAACTGGGAAAGCTTGTCTCTGAGGTACCCTCTTGGGTCTATTTATAGATTTCTAAAAATGGTCTACCAACAACTCAACTCCGCTATTCTGAACGGATATACGCAACCCAAATCGGTTTACCAATAGTGTAACTCCACTATTTGGAACGGTTACTGGCAGACCTGCAGGGGTAGAAATGTAAAAGCATCACTGGGCGAGTGGTCCCCGAATTACCACTCGCCTGGGGTGGCGAGTGCCCGATGAGACTGGCACTCGCCGCCTCTACAGGGCCTAGGGTGAGTGCAGACCTGACTATCCCACTCGCCTATTATCTATCGAGGGTCAGGGGCGAATGCGAGCCTGCTTACTCCACTCGCCCCACATCTGCTCTACCCCCAGCCCAGGCAAGTTGGGGAGCTCCAAAGCACTCGCCTGCTGCCGACTCGCCATAGATTTGGACCACACAATTTGGCTTGTTCGGCTCCTATCGATCCCACTCGTCGGATACGGGGTTGTATACAATCCCCGCTCTTTGCAAGGTTGCCCTAAGATCAGAAAGAATCATCCAACCCCGGGAGATCGGTGAGTGCGGCAAGAGCAAGAGGAATCTTTTGGTGGGATCTACAAGCTACTATATATATGTATAACTGCCTGCTTGGAAGAGCATTGCCATTCCCCCTACTTTTCTGATTTTTTTCCATCATGCCTCTTTCAAAGGAGTTCCAGGAGAGGATCAACCACGCCAGGGAACTCAACTCCTCTTGCGATGCCGAGTTGAGCCCCTGTCTCTTTAATAAGTCACCATGCGAGTCACCGAAGCATAAGCCCGCAAAAATGGCTAAATTCGACACTAAAGTCGGCGAGGCCGTCCTTGGTGATCTGGCCCCTATGCCGGACCGTGTACTCGCCTCTTCCTCTTCCAAACCGGCCGCCCAAACTAAAGGGAAGGAGGTTGATGACACTCCCACTTATTCTGGTACTCGCCATCACGAGGATGCGGGCACCCCTTTGGTGTGGGACGATTCTCCACCGAAGGACTCGCGCCCCCAAACCACCATTGATGGCCATGCGAGAGGCCAGGCCCCCACCCTTGGAACAACCGTACTAGACTCGTTGTTGCTGAAAGAACCAGGTCGCGAACCATCTCGTGACCCTAACCACAATCCTGTATTCGCGGAGGGAGGCGTTAGGAATATTCTCATTCCTGGTTTTGATATGATTACCTACCCAAACACCTATCTTCTAGGTAACGGCAAGGTGCTCACCTCTCCTCTCACTTGGCCCCTTCATGGACAGTCGAGCTCTTCCCACTAGCCATACCTCTAGGGGACGTTTGCCTCGCACGGTTAGTTGAAGAATTCGCCATATTTAGAACCCCAAGTCTCTTATTTGGATGGGTTATCATCGCAAGCCTTCCCGGTCAATCTGAAGCCAAAAAATCCTCTGACCCGGGACTCCACCCGCCACCTCCCTCTCCCAGCATGCTGGAAGACTTTCTGGATGTCTCAATCGCTCCTGCCGAGATGAGGATGCGAACAGTTGGGATCCTCAAGAAGTATGGGCTCGCACTGCGCGAGATTCAAGTGGAGAGGGTTGTCGACGGGCAGCGGCTGCGCGCACTCGAGCAGGACTACGTGTTGTTGGCGGACGAGGTGAGGCACGGCTCGGCTAGCGGGTTGACTTCCCCTGGACCACTCATGGATTGAATACAGGAGAACCTGTGCTTCGTACACCAGGACCTCAAATTGGTCCGCAAGTTTAACAATCCTCCCCGACTACCGAGGACGGGGGCGCAAGGCTGGGGTAGATGGAAATGGCTCCCGAGCTGAGCCGATCGACACTCGCCCTTGGACCCCTTAGTTCTCGCGTCTTGTGACAACTTCCCCTGTAATATTTCTTTCTGTAAACACTCGCATTACTGTGGTTAATAATTTGACAATGTTTAATATTTGACGCTTGCTGATCTTGCACGTACAATATTCCGCTTTAAATTTGGCTCGCCTTGCGATAGAACAGGTCACAAGAAGCTGGCGAGTTGGGGTCAATGAGCTGGGCTAAGTATGCGGCTCGGCAGGCATTAATCCATTTTCTATAAATAGGATCCCCTACCTACCCCTCACCCATCGCCTTTATTGCAAACATATACCCCACTTAAAAAACACTCCTCAACATTCGTCCATTTGTGGTTGAGGGTGAAGACGCGGTGAACAGACATATGCGTGGGCTCAATAGAACGCATTTGGGCTCTCGCCGCAGACGATGTGGCTGACTTGAAGAAGAAGCTGGAGATCATCGAAGCTCTCCTCGCGAAGAGTGTCGGCGGGGTGGTAAGTGTTAGTTAAAATTTTTCCTTTTTCTTTCGCTCGCATAGTTCCTTCGTTTATGACTTTCGCCTCGCAGGATGCTGATACCGTCGATCGCCTGCTCATTTGCGTGACTGACCTCGAGGAAAAGAACGAGTAGCTGGAGGGATAGAATAAGCTACTCCAGGGCGAGGTCAGTCGCCTGGTGGATTCCCTTCTCCCCTCGACTCGCGGCGAGCCGAGCACCCAGGCCAAGAAGCCAAAGTCATTCAGTGAGGCGAAGGTCAACGAGATGTTGGGGGTCAACTCTATCATAGCCGTTGATTACATACTTTAGGTTATGCGAGACCTAAAGGTGCTGACAGTGGACTGCGAGGAGGTGATTGCAAAAGACCTTTTCCCGGAGCTGTTTCTCCCCATCCCCACTCCTAGCGAGGAGGATGACGATTTTGACTCGCTGTTCGATGAGGTGAAGGGCTATCAAGATGAACCTTCCGGAGGAGGCGACAGGGGGCATGGTTGTAACACTTCTTCTTTTTTCTTTGTAATGATTCCCCCCTTTTGTATACTCGCCACGAGGCGACTTCTTTTTGTAGCTGAATAGATATTAATGAAATTTCTACTTGGCAAATTTTGTTCTTCTTTTCTTTCTATATCTACTCGCCGTACTGCACTCGCACGTGCATACCACCCTTCAAGGTGTGACCTCCCCAAGGAAGAAATTGCCACTAGAATCCATCCGAGTTAGGTTAGAATACATACTTATTCGGAGTGTTGGGTACATTGGAAAATGTGTACCTGATTTGGAGAAGCCTCACTTAGCTCAATGATATACATCAAGGTGTATTTGATGTTATTTTGAGTTTATATGTGCAGGTTAAGTATTGGCTAAAATGCAGAGAAAAGTTTCTATGTCCATGTGTCGACACTTAAGGAAGTCTTTGTCGACACTTGGAAAAGCTGTGTCGACACCTGAAGCAACTATGTCGACAAATAGAATAGATAGTCGACATCAACTGTGTCGACACCGGGAGGCTGTGTCGACACACAGAAGCAAAGTCGACATCAACTGTGTCGACACCGGGAGGCTGTGTCGACACACAGAATTCTTAGTTTACATCAACTGTGTCGACACACAAGACTTGTATCGACACACAGCAGAGTTTCAACATAGTTGATTGCTGTGGAGTGAAGAAGTGTTTGTGTCGACACAAATACTCTATGTAGACACATTCTCAATATGCAGTGTCAAGAAGCAGTGTTGACATCAAGGCAGCTATGTCGACTCCACCAAAGTCTGTGTCGACACTTAAGTCACATGTGTCGACACATATTGACAGTTTGTCTCGACACATAATGATAGTCAATCTCGACGCTTTGCTGATAGAGACAAAGGTTCAAGAGCTGACTGGGGACTTGACAGTTATGCATTCCAACAACTTTAATGAAGCTGTCAGACTTGTCAGAAGTTAGTTAGAAACCGGATCAGCCGGTTACCATAGATGAAGTCTATATATATGGATGGATTCTGTCAAATCAAAGACAATGAACAACAGATCATACACACACAACTAACACAACTATTGAGAGATTGATCGTTGATCAAGAAAGTGCAAGTCACACAGAAGAAGATCTTCGTAAGAAGATCTAAGAAGACAATCTGAAGTGATTATCCACTCAGATTTTGTCTAAGGTGAATTCATTCAGAATTCAGAAGGAACTTCAGAAGATTTGGGGAGAGAGAGCTCCAGCTGTTTTGAGGTCAAGAAGGAGACAATCACAAGTCTCTTAAGAAGTAGATCCTGAACTAATCTACTAAGTAGATCCAGATCCATATCTGGAATCCAAGAAGGAAGCTGCCAGTCAGTCAACTTCAAAGGAGATCAACCCTACTAAGTTCAGATTCAAGAAGCTTTGAAGAAAGCTAAGAACAGGTTGATTTCAGTCATCATTTTCATCAAGAAGCTGATCAAGAATTCTCTTATCCTTTCTCTCTCAACAAGGGTAAGAGTCCATCAAATTACTTATCAAATTCTGTAGGATTTTTTCAAAGATCTGAGTTGTAAGCCTGTGTTATAAAGGCTGAGTGTAGGAGATTTTGATCTCTGAGTGGTAAGGCTGATTGAGCCTGAGTGTAGGAGAATTTGTTCTCTTAGTTGTAGGCCTTGTGGTAAGGCTGAGGTAGGGCTGTTAGCCTGAGTTGTAGGAACCTTATAGGGTTTTGAGTTGTAGGAACCTTTCAGGGTTCTGAGTTGTAAGATCTGTGGATCTGAGAAGAAGGAAGAAGTTAGGTCGAATCTAGCACTCTGCTAGATAGGTGAAGGTGGAAAGTGGATGTACCCAGACCTTGGGGAACCACTATAAACCTATGTGCAATCTGTGATGTTTGTGTTATTTTAGATTCTGTGATTGTATATGCTGTGTTAGCTGTAGAGATTTGAGATTTATATTAAAGAACTGAAGCTATATTCTGCCTTAGTTTAAAACAAGGAAAAGAACCTATTCACCCCCCTCTAGGTGTTTAGGTTGTCTTGAAGTTAAATCTATCAAGTGGTATCAGAGCCAGGTTAATCAAAGAAGGATTTAACAGTCTGAGTTAGATTCCTAAGGCAGAATCAAGAATCAAGAAAATGGGTTCTGGAGAAAATCACAAGGAACTAGGTTCTATGAAATTACCCATCTGTAGGAAGGAGATATTTGGAATATGGAAAGAAAGAGTCTGGTTGTTTATGGAGGCTTCTGACCCAAAGATCTATATTACAGTAAAAGAAGGTCCTTATATTCCAATGAATGTGTCTATTCTAGATGCAAATCAAAGAACTCCTAAAGATTTTTCTGAGATGATTAAGGATGAGATCATCCTGGAAACTATGGATAAAAGAGCTCAGAATATCATAGTAAGTGCCATAGATGATTCAACCTTTCAGAATTTGATTCACTGCAAGACCTCCAAGGAAATGTGGGACACTTTGATAGTCTACATGGAGGGTTCTGAAGAAGTTAGACAAGATAGAAAGTTTATGCTAAATCAGGAATATGAAAGCTTCAGACAAGGGAAGTCAGATAGCATATCTGAGTGCTATAAGAAGTTCTATAGAATAGTTAATGAGTTGATGTCTTATGGAAGGGTATTCAATACATATGAACTGAATGATAAATTCCTAAGATCCTTGACAAAGGATTGAGACACCAAGATTTGTGTCATTAGGGAAGTGGCCAAACTTGCAGATATTTCTCCTCCAACTTTATTTGGAAAGTTATTGTCTTATGAAATGCAACTAATGACTAGAAAAGAGGAAGAAAGAAATTCTAAAGGGGAGCATAAAGAAAAGTATGTGGCCTTCAAGGTTGAAGCCACTAGAAAGAATAGGAGGATGTCTCCATCACCTCCTAGGGAAGTTGCTGAAATTACCTCAGATAATTCAGACAACAAAAATTCAGATAGCAGTGATTCAGATACAGATTTAGCTGCCTTTACAAGACAGTTTCAGAGATTCTTGAAGAAGAAGTAGTGGAAATCTAGGCCCTCCACATCACAGCCAGTTGATGACTATTATCAAAAGAGAAATTCATCTAGGAAGGACAGGAGCAGGTCAAAGCCTAGCAAATCTACAACATCAAAGATAGTTTTTTATTGATGTAATAGGCCTGGACATGTTGTGGTTGAGTGTCCAGACAAAAGAAAGGAGTCTGCTGATAAAAGAAAGACTCAGCAAAAGAGTAAGAAGGAGAAATCCTTTGTTGCTAAGAAGGAGAAGAGCTTGTCAGACCAATCAACTTCAGAGTCTGAATCTGAAGCTGAGGCATACATTGGCCTTTTTGCAGCTGATGAAGAAGAAGAGTTTATGCAATTGCTGAACTCTATCTATGCACAAGAAGACCATCAGTGTATGGGACTGATGGCTGTATTAGAAGTAGACAAGTGCTAGGATCAGCCTGGTCCTAGTAAGGTATAATGTATTTCTAGAAATTCAGATTGTAGTACTGGTACAGAGTCAGCTATATCTGCATCAAGTGATATGGATGGATCTGAGTCTGAAGGTGATATTCATCAGCTGATAGATGAATATTGGGACTTGTTGCAGGTACTAAAGAAAAGCAAGAACCTGCCCAAAACTCAGGCTAAGGAAATTGCAGATCTTAAGATGGCTGCATCTAGTTTAGAGAAAGAGTTGGATCAAAAATTGAATGAGATTGCCAAACTGAAAAATATATCTGTTATTCAGATGGGCACAATCACATACAAAAATGATCTAATTGAAAGTCTGGAAACCAGACTTCAAAAGGAAAAAAGATTTGGTGGCTAATTATTCCAAGCCTAAATCAGTTTTACCCTTAATAGATGAGTTTGTGGCTCAAAAGGGTAAGACTGGAATAGGCTTTAAGGGTAATACTAGGGTTGTCCAATTCAAGAGAAAGGGCAAAGCCTCAGTCCAGCTACTGAATTTCAAAGTCCCTGTAGTGTTTAGAAAGGTACAAGTGCCTTCTAATAAGTACGACCTTGAGAATTCTCATGGTCATAGTAAGACTGAAGTTCTGAATGACAAGGGTGGTTATGTCAATAAGGCAACCCATGTTCATAAACCCCATGTTTTTAAGAAAACAGTGGGTGTAGCTGCAGCAGTACCAGCACAATATAAAAGAGTTGATGTATCTAAAAATAGACATAACAAGTATGAATGCTGGTGTTGTGGCAAGACATGTCATTATGCCATAGATTGCTGGCACAACACTAGTGTCAGGAAGAACAACAGTCTACCTGTTTGAAGAGCAGCAGGTAGATTTGGTAAGTATGAAGCTAACTTGAACCAAGGACCCAAGACTTACTTGGGTTCTAAGGGAAAGTAATTCTTTATTGCAGGTGAGTCCAAGTTACCATGCCCCTATATGGTACTTGGACGGTGGATGTTCCAAGCACATGTCTGGAACAAAGGGATTGCTGAAGGAGTACTTGCCTCTCATAAATGGGCCTAAAGTAATCTTTGGTGGCTCTGAAAAAGGAATCATCAAACGGTTTGGTAACATTTCTAGTAACTAGATTACTATCACTCAAGTGGCCTATGTGAAGGGTTTGAAACACAACCTTATAAGCATAAGTCAGCTTAGTGATTTAGGATATGGCATTTCATTTGTTAAGAATAGATGTCATATCAAAAGGTCAAGTGATCAAAATGTCATTTTGACAGGATATAGAAAAAGGAATGTCTTCTGTCTTAATTTTGAGTGTGAGAACAAAGGTTTTCCTATTTGTCTTGTAGCTGATGAGAGAGCCTCTCATTGTGTCAAATGGCACAAGAGGCTGACCCATCTTAACTACAAGACAATTGGCCAACTCTTTAGCAAAGAGTTAGTGAGGAATGGTCCTCAAGTTAAGTGTATAAAGGAAGGGATATGTTCAGCTTGTCAAAAGGGCAAGCAGACAAAATCCTCCTTTCATAGCCTTGAAAACAAGGATTCAGTGAGGTGTCTATACCTCTTACATATGGATCTTTTTGGTCCTATGCCAGTTCATAGTCTAGGTAGGAAGGTCTACACTCTTGTGGTGGTAGATGACTATTCTAGATATTCCTGGGTGTTCTTTCTTAGACAAAAATCAGAAACCCCAAGTGTTTTACATAGTTTTGTCAAACAAATTCAGAATGAACTGGACAGTACAGTGGTCAAAATTAGAAGTGACCATGTCACTGAATTTTAATCTGAAAGTATGACAAGACTGTGTGAAGAATTTAGGATTTTTCAAGAGTTCTCCTCACCTAGAAAACCACAGCAAAATGGTATTGCTGAAAGGAAGAATATAACATTGATTGAGGCTGGTAGAACTCTATTGAGTGACACTTCTCTCCCAGAATATTTCTGGGCTGAGGCAGTAAACACTGCATGTCATGTGATCAACAGGGCTTCTATCACCAAGTGCCACAAAAAGACTCCCTATGAGATCATGAAAGGTAGAAAACCAAATTTATCCTATTTTAGGATCTTTGGTTGCAAGTGCTATATCCTTAACAATGGCAAGTCTTATCTAACTAAGTTTGCTGCCAAATCCCAAGATGGGATATTTGTTGGGTACAACAACAATAGTAAGGCTTTTAGAGTCTATAACTTGATTACTCAAGTTGTAGAAGAATCTGTACATGTTGTTTTTGATGAAACTAGATTGATCAACAGTGAGTTGCCTTGTAGCTCTTGCAGTTCTACAGGTATTAATGAGAAAATGGACAAGCTTACCATTACAGAAGAAAGCACTGAAGAGCAGGAAGTGGAAAATGGTGGCTACTGTCCAGGGGGAGTACAGGACTCTCTAGATACTAAAGTACACCAAAAGGTACATCATATTGAAGAGACTAGAGGTGTTCAACCAGAAGATAGTCTACCTCCAGCTGTTAGACACTTAAAGGATCATCCAGCAAATCAGATAATTGGTGATCTAAGACATGGAGTGCAAACTAGAAGTAGGAACTTGAATACAGTGCAATACTCAAGCTTTCTATCTCAATTATAGCCAAAGCAATTTGAAGAAGTTATTCTAGACCCATATTGGATTGATGTCATACAAGAGGAGATGAATTAGTTCAGAAGGTGCAAGGTCTGGGAGTTAGTTTCTAAACCAAAAGACCACAACATCATTGGAACAAAGTGGATCTTTAGGAACAAACTGGATGAGAATGGAATCACTGTGAAGAACAAAACAAGACTTGTTGCAAAAGGATACAGACAGGAAGAGGGTATTGACTTTGATCAAACATTTTCCCCAGTAGCAAGACTGGAAGCAATTAGGATGTTCCTTGCCTATGCAGCATATAAAGGATTCAAGGTATTCCAAATGGATGTAAAATCAGCATTCCTAAATGGAAATCTAAAAGAAGAATTCTATGTAGAGCAGCCCTCAGGTTTTGTTGATTCTCTCAAACCTGATTATGTTTATAGACTTAGGAAAGCTTTGTATGAGTTAAAACAAGCCTCAAGGGCTTGGTATGAAACCCTGTCTACTTTCCTTATTGAGAACAAATTCTCAAGAGGGAAAATAGACAAAACTCTATTCCTAAGGGAATCCAAAGGTAAGATAATCTTAGTCCAGATTTATGTAGATGATATAATATTTGGGTCTACAGAAAACAACCTTTGCAAGAAGTTTGCTAAACTTATGCAAGGGAAGTTTGAAATGAGCAGTATGAGGGAACTTAAGTTCTTCTTGAGACTCCAAGTAAGACAGACTGATGATGGCTTGTCCATATCCCAATCTAAGTTCACCAAGGAGTTAATTAAGAAGTATGGTATGGAATCATCCTCCACCATGAGAACTCCTATGGGAACAAGTATGCCTATATGCAAAGATGATGCAGGTAAACATGTAGATGTGTCTTTGTATAGAGGAATAATTGGCTCTCTACTATATCTCACTACTAGTAGACCAGACATTATGTATGCAACATGTGTCTGTGCTAGGTACCAATCATGCCCAAAGAATCTCATTACACTGTAGTAAAGAGAATTTTGAGATATCTAAAGGGCACACCTAATCTAGGCCTTTGGTACCCTAGAAATGAAGATTTTCTACTAATAGGCTATTCAGATGCAGACTTTACAGGTTGTAAAGAAGATAGGAAAAGCATTATAGGTACATGTCAATTTCTAGGAGGAAGATTGATATCTTGGAGCAGTAAGAAGCAGACTAGTGTGGCAATATCCATAGTTGAGTCTGAATATGTGGCGGCAGGAAGTTGTTGTGCACAGCTGTTATGGATTCAACACCAGCTAAAAGACTATGGTATTCAGGTAAGTAGAACATCTTTGTTTTGTGATTCTACTAGTGCTATTTCTATTACTAATAATCCTGTTTCACATAGTAGGACTAAGCATATAGAAATAAGATACCATTTTCTTAGAGAACATGTAGAGAAAGAGGACATCTCACTAGAATTTGTTAAGACAGATTATCAAATTGCAGATGTATTTACTAAGCCTGTAGATGAAACTAAATTCAATAGATTTAAAATTGAATTAGGAATGTTGAACATAGACTAGTCTAATAAATTTGTCTAAGTAAATCTGCGTCAACACATTTAGAGTAGTATTATCGACACTTCAGTAAATCCGTGTTGACACATCCAGAGAAGTGGTGTGGACACTTTAGTTAATGGTGTCAACACAACCAGAGTAATGGTGTCGACACTTCCAGAAATTGTGTCGACACTTGCAATAAGAGTCGACACAGAATTTTGATGAACTACTAAGTATGTTTAGTGTCGACATATCATCATTTGGTGTCGACACATAGTAGTCTTCGCCGTGGTCGAGACAACAGAAGTATGTGTCGACACTTTCCAACAGTGTCGACACATTTAGACAGTTTTTCCCGCCTTTTGACCTTCTTTGTTTAAAAGGGTATAAATAGGTCGAGAAAATATACTGTCGACACACTCTCCAGATTTTCGAGACTAAACCCTTGTGTCGACAAACTCTCTTCTCTCAATTCAAGATTTCTCTCAATTCCAATGGCGCCAAAGATTTAAGATAACATTAACGAAGGCTACGAGTTGGCGCGCAATGCTTTTGATGATGCGGCGACAGAGATTAAAGGGGTCATTACCCTTGTTACTGATAATGGATTAGAGTTTCTTGTATCTGAACCTACCAAGATCTGGAAGAAAGAAGTGTTTGAATTCTATGCTGCTGCAACAGTGGATTCCATTGGACTGAAGATTAAATCGAAAGTTCATGATAATAGAGTCAAACTTACTCGAAAAAGTCGAAGAAAGATTCTTCACTTCCAAGAATTCAGGATGAAGAAGAGGTTCCAGCCTCAAAGACAAGGGAGACACTTCAGTGGTGTGGATTGGATCCAACCATGATGATTGGAGCAACCATCAACAGAAAAGGGATGAATCAACAAGGAAAATTTCTATTTGAAGTTGTAGGGAATGTGATTTTGTGTAAACCAGGAGGTCATGATAGGATCTCTGCCTTTATGTTCAATCTGATGATCAGGATAATCTATAAGATTAACACAGATTGGTCTGTAGTTTTGTTTGAGAAGATAAAGGAAGGAATCAAAAAGCCTAATTTGGCTAGATTAATGAGTTTATACTTGGCTGGAGCAATTCCATAGGTAATGCATCAGCTTCCAGGATCTAAAATAAATCATATGAGAAGGATGGACATCAGGATAATATCTAGATGGGATAGGGTTCTCTCCAAGAACACACCTGATTTGGATAACCAAGAGACTGCAGCAAAATAACCAGTCCATGACATTACTGATCATGATCATGTACAGGAGGACACAATGAATGCACAAGTGCAGGGGGAGCAAGTTAGGGAACAGGTCCAGGACCTGACTGAAACTGCCCAAGTTCATGAGGAGATAGTTACTGCACAGTTGCAGAGGGAGCAACATTCTGCACAAGGACAAGGGGAAGAAAGCATTCACTTGGCAAGTGAAATGAGTTCATAATCTATTCTTGAAACACCTCATATCAACAGTCCAACACTAGATGTGATCATGGAGGATATATCTATGGTTGCTGATGCTCCAGAAAAAGCAGTTCACACTCAACAAGAGTTCACCCTAGAATAATTATTTCCTGACATAGAGGGAGAAGTTGAGGGGGAGCAAGTTAACCTTGAGAAGGTGGAGCATAGGACTGAAACGGAGATGCCTCCTAGTCCCAAAGAAAGAGTAAATATTGACAGTTCCTCTGATTTAGAGGATGGGGAGATAGCAAGTTTAAAGAAAAGAAAACTGATGGTTTTTAAGAGGAGAAGCCAGAAATATAAGAAGGCTTTGCAAGCTACTACTTCACAACCAGCCCCTGAGACCGATTACAACAAATTTTTGGTTGATTTACAAGTGAAATTTGATGAGCAGAGATTGGCTTTTGAAAAATATGTGGATGAAAGCCATAAAGCCCTCCAATTTGATCTAGCATAAGATATAAAATCCATCAGATTTGAGGTAAATCAGAATAAGAAAGAAATGACAGATTGCTTCCACAAGGGGGGCAATGCTGTAGTCTTTCTAGCAAAGCAACAAGCAGAAATCAAGAAACATGTGGATGATATTGCTGTCAAACAAGGCTATGTCCTTGAAAATCAAATAAGAATGAATGACAATCTAACTGAATCTCATAATGAGATAGTCACTGAAGTAAGGAAAACAGTTATTGCAATGACTGAGGCAAAAAATAAGGAGAAAGAAGAATTTGATAAGAAGCTACAGGAAGCCTTGGATTCCTTTAAGACAGCTATTACTAATTCTCAGAAAACAATTTCTGATCAGCTTTAAAAGTTAAAGTCATTCTTTAAAGATGGTATCAATTACCTGGATGGGCAAATCAGATTTCAAAAAGATGATTTGAGAGATCATGTGACCAGAGAAGTCATAAAGGGGGAGAGGGTGTTAGTATATGCAGGCTCTGATCATGCCAAATGGATAACCAACAATATTAGAGCCACTCTGGGATATCCACCCTTATGTGATGATGATAATGTGGCTGAGTCAGGTGTGCAACCATCTCTACTTGAAGGCGATCAACCTAAGGTTGCCCAAGTTATTTACCCCCTGCAGATCTTAAAATGATACATCAACAAGTTTAGTCTATGTACAACCCTCCACAATAAGTTACTAATGTTATTATTGAAAAGGTAGACATGTCAGAAGCTGGTGTGAAAGCTCAGCAAGATGCTCAATTATCAAAGAAGAGATTCAGAGAGAAGGCAGAGTTAAAACCTGATTTTGAGCAATGGAGCCCCACTTCTAGAAATATCATATTAACTGTCTGGAAAGCTGTAAAAGACCAGGTTCATGAAAGAGGTAAATGGTATAATGAGCAGGAGTGGCAGAAGTATGAGGCAAGGCAGGAATCCATAGTTCAATACAAAAGAAAGGCTAAGAGTGGGAAGCTACCTCCTGATGCTCAGGAGCCTAACAAGTATTTCCCTAAGCCTTTTCATTATTTTAAAAGGCAAAGGATTAAGGCTGAAGCACAAAAGAAGGCTGAGTTGAAAGGCAAGAAGCCCATTGAAGATACAGAACCTTCTATGCAGGCTCAGATTAAATTAGGGAAAGGAATAGTCATCAAGGATCCTGTCCAGCCTTAGTTTAGTTTTACAAGCTTTTTTCAAGAACTATGTAATTCTTAGTTTTTAAAGAAGTCTATGTAAACAGTGTTAAGAAACTTTTTGATATGATAAACAAAACAATGTTCCATGTTCATTTAATTTGCATCGTTATTCTGTGATGTGATTTTGATATATGTTTTGTTTATAAGTTGCCTTGTCATACAATGCTTGTATACATCATAATGTTTGTTTATTATAAGTGGTGTATATCATTGACTAAATGGTTATGACTTCTGCAAATAGGGGGAGATTGTTTGGTATATTGGAAAATGTGTACCTGATTTGGAGAAGCCTCACTTAGCTCAATGATATACATCAAGGTGTATTTGATGTTATTTTGAGTTTATATGTGCAGGTTAAGTATTGGCTAAAATATAGAGAAAAGTTTCTAAGTCCATGTGTCGACACTTAAGGAAGTCTGTGTCGACACTTGGAAAAGCTGTGTCGACACCTGAAGCAACTATGTCGACACACAGAATAGATAGTCGACATCAACTGTGTTGACACCGGGAGGTTGTGTCGACATACATAAGCAAAGTCGACATTGTTGGAACACCCTATTACTAATTTGGGCAAGGATCACAATGTTTTTAGGAAATCAGTTTGACCTAGATGTATAGTTGAAAAGGTCAAGTTAGAATGAGTCTAGGGCTTAGAACTTAGGTTTGAAGCTGCCCCCGGGACCATTCAAGGATTCAGACTTAGAGCTGAGACAAAGATAATTATCGTCGAGCATAGGTCGACGAAACGTCGAACTCCGTTCGACGCTCTCTGAGCTCAACTCTGCTAAATCGTCGAGCTCCGGTCGACGATCTTCGAGCTCAGATCGACGATCTGTCTTCAGCTTATTCTTCAGGTCGCTGAGCTCCGGTCGACGATCTTCAAGCTCAGGTCGACGTTTTCTGTCTGATGTTCATTTCAATCTCTGAGCTCAGGTCGACGATCGTAGAGCTCAGATCGACGTTTTTCCTGAGAGATCGACGACTTTGAGGATTCAAATTCAGTCAGCTTTTGGAATGATTTTCAAATTCTCTCAGCATTTATTTCAAGAGATCTGCTAGCCGTTTTCATTTATTCTGGAGCAAGTTTCAAGGGATTTATCAGAGAATGTTTATTGGACTTTCCTCCAGAAGACAAAATATTAATGAAAGACATTTATTGACTGCTAACGGCTATCTTGGATAAAGGATCTTTAGAGAATAAATCATCTTTTCTAGTCTGACAGATAGACAACAACAAGAGACTACACAAGTATAGACAATCTACAACAAGAAACTCTCAGTACAGATTCATAGGATAGTGAGATCAATTCAAAAATTCAAGTGATCAATCCTGGAGAATTAGTTGAATTTTTGGCATACTGAAAAGTGATCATAGCTTCAACATCAAGGACTCCAGACAATTCATATTTCAGCCTCTGCTGAAACCATCTTCTGCTGGAGATCTGAAGCTTCTGAAGACCTATCACCCTAGCAAAGCTCTCATCTCTGAACCATCTACATCTCAGGGGGAGCTTTGACAACACAATCAATCCACTAAGTCTTATCTCAGTGATTGAGATAAAGAAGACAATTTCATCTCTTCCTTTTTCTTTTCCTGCTGTAAAAGGGTTATCAAAACTCCCTTCAAAAGTCTTGATTCTGGTTCTGAGAGCCTTGTCAAAACTCAGTGGTGGCAAGACACCTGATCAAAAAATCTAGTGTGGTTTTTGAGCACCTTATCAAAAGCTCATTGGTGCCCAGGACACCTGATCAACTCATCCTGCAGTGGATTCCTACCAAGGGTGGTAGAAGAGTGGATGTACCCAGGTTTTTGGGGAACCACTATAGTTCCTTGTGTCTTCTGGTTTCTTGTGGATATTCTTTGCTGTGTGCTGTGGTTTTTATTTTTATTGCTTTAGTTTTATTTTCTACATCAAAGCACCTTACACCTAAACATAAATTAAGCCTTTACTTCTGAGCATTTTTTTAAAAATTGTAAATTTATTTTAAAATACTCTATTCACCCCCCCCCCTCTAGAGTTAAGATAGATCTTACCCTCACTTTCAATTGGTATCAGAGCCAGGTTGGTTGTTCATACAGGCTAACACTTGAACCAAAAGATCCTTGATAAGATCAATCTTTTAAGAGGGTTATTTTCATTTTATATAAAGACATGGCACAAAACAAAGATTATGCAAGTACCAGGCCTCCAGTGTGCAATCTATCCAAGTTTGCACTTTGGAAAGCAAGGATTCGACTTTATATGAACTCTATTGATGAAGACATATTTAATTCTATTTTGACAGTGTGCCCAAGTCCACCAGCAAGCTCAAGTACAAATGCTGTTCCACCTCCTTTAGGAACAGATGCTGAAATAAAGAAGTGGAAGACTGCAGATGCCAAGGCCATGAATATCTTAGCTCAGACAATGTCTGATGAGATATTTCAGAAGGTAGCTGAATGCAACTCAGCTAAAGAAATTTGGGACAAACTCTCTGAAATTGTCTCAGGATCTGCTGATGAAAGGAAAGACAGGAGATCCCATCTTATAAGCCAATATGAGAATTTCAAAAAGGGAGAGGCTGAATCAGTGGCTGACATGCACAATAGACTAAGTTTGATTGTCAATGAGTTAAAGACTCTGGATAAAGAAATCTCATGACTGAGCTGAATGACAAAATCCTAATGTGCTTCCCCAGCACTTGGGATTCAAGAATCTGGCCAATCAATGATGTCAGAAGTCTAAATGAGATTACCACTGAAGCTCTCCTGAGCAAGCTAAAATCTTATGAGCTGCTCATTAAAAATAGAGAAGAAGAACAAAAGACTACTTCTCCAGTCATCAGAAAAGAGAAGACCATAGCCTTCAAAGCTATAGAAGAGGAGCATGAAGATAAAGCTACAGGAAATGATGAGCTCCTAAGTCTACTGGCCAAAAGATTCTACAACATGGCCAGAAAAGACTTCAGGAAGAGATCATACAAGGGACATGATAAGCCAAGGTATGATAAATCAAATAACAACAAAGAAATTATATGTTTTGGTTGCAGGAAACCAGACCATATTGTGTCTGACTGTCCAGAAAACAAAAACAAGGACAAGAAAGATAGAAGAGAAAGAAGAAAGGAGAAAGACTTCAAGAAGAACACCTCAGACAAACCCTCCTACAACAAGAACACACATACAAGGAAGGGATTTGTTGCTGAGACATGGAGTGAAACTGAAGAGGACTCTGAAGCCTCATCCAGCTCCAGTGATGATGAGGATGATGCTGATGAAAAGGAATTTTGCATGATGGCTATCAATGCCTCTCAAACAGATTCTGAAGTAGAAGAGTCAAAATCAGATTCAGAAGTTCAATTAGAAGAAGATCAGGTAATCAATTCATTTGATTTTAGTTCTGAGGACTTTCAACATGATTTTAAAGTACTATGCGTAGATCTGTTGGAGTCTGAAAAGGAAATCACTTCCCTCAGAAAACAACTGTCTGAGTATAGCACTTTAAAATCAGAGAACCTCAAACTCTCTGAAGAGTTAGAATACTATAGGGAGGAGATAGCTTCACTGAAGAGTGAACTATCCAAGGCCAAGCAGTTTGAAGAATCCCTTAATGGGAGAAGCATCAAACTGATGGATATCACAAGCACAGTGAACTCTAGACTTAATAGTACACTGGGCTTGGGAGCTTCATCCAGCCAGCCTATAGTTCTGACAACTCCAATCAAATTTATCTATGATAAAGGGAAGGAAGTTGTAGAGGTAGCTAGGAAGAATGCAGATTTGCCAAAGAAAAATATAGTTCAACAGAATGCTTCGAACAAAGCTCGACGATCATCGAACGACGCTCGACGATCCAAGAAACGATCGTCGACCTCAGCTCGACGACACCTGAACTCTAAACTCCAGAATAGTCGATCTTTGAACAGAGATCGACGATCTGACCCAAGATCGTCGACCTCAGCTCGACGATCGTCGAACAGAGATCAGGACTTTGAACAATCCTTCAAAGGTATATCTGGATTCAATCCTAGAAGTCCTACATCCCAAGGTTTCAACCCCTATACTGAAGGGATAGTACCTCCTAGGAGATACCATCCTGAAGGTTATAAGAGTCAACCTGGGATGTCTTTAATTTCTGAATTTAAGGGATATCAACTTAGGCCCAAGGTAAACTGGGTCAAAAACATATAAGTTGTTTATGTGTAGGTGAAGACCTATCCAACATCAAAACAACCATGGTATCTGGATAGTGGGTGCTCAAAGCACATGATAGGGAACAAGGACAACTTCACATCCTTTAAAGCCAAGCTTGGACCCAAAGTAATCTTTGGTGATTCAAACTTTGGAACAACAAAAGGATATGGTGCAATCCAAATTGGAACAGTCACCTTCAAGAAAGTAGCTTATGTTGAAGGACTCAAGCACAACATGATAAGTATCAGTCAACTTTGTGATGAAGGATATCAAGTGACTTTCAATAAAGCTATATGCAAGGTCAAGTCAGAGGACAACACAACTGTGTTGACAGGTAACAAAAAAGGTAACATTTTCTTAGTAGATTTTCATTCATCTAAAGTAGATATATGTCTGTTCAATTCCATATCTAGACCTAATATTCTATGGCATAAGAGACTAGGACATATTAACCTTAGAACCATTGCTAGGCTATCCAAGGACAACCTTGTTAGAGGACTACCTTCTGGCCCCTACAAGAAGGAAGGACTTTGTAAGGCTTGTCAATTAGGCAAGCAAACTAAAAATAGTTTTAAATCACTTAACAAGAGTGACTCACCTAGGATTTTGTATCTGTTACACATGGATATTTTTGGACCCATTACAGTATAAAGCCTAGGAGGGAAATCCTATACTTTAGTGGTTGTAGATGACTTCTCAAGATTCACATGGGTGTTCTTTCTGAGGAAGAAGTCTGATAACTTCAAGTGTTTGACAGAGTTTCTCAAATGCATACAGATTGAGTTCAACACTCACATTGCCCTGATCAGAAGTGATCATGGGACAGAGTTTGATTCTCTTCTCATGAAAGAGTTCTGTTAGAGTGAAGGGATCAGGCATACATTCTCAGCTCCTAGAACTCCTCAACAAAATGGTGTAGCAGAAAGGAAAAATAGAACCCTAATTGAATCTGCAACTACATTATTGACAGATGCTCACCTTCCTCTATCCTTTTGGGTTGAGGCAGTGAACACCTCCAATTATGTGTTGAATAGAAGTCTAATACATAAACTAAAGGGCAAGACTCCCTATGAATTGCTCAAAGGGAAGAAACCTAAAGTAGACTATTTTAAAATCTTTGGTTGCATTTGTTATATTCACAACAATGACAAGAGATATATAGCAAAATTTCAAGCAAAAGCTGATGAAGGAGTTTTTCTGGGATACTACATGATCAGTAAAGCTTATAGGGTTTATAATAAAACTACTCTAAAAATAGAAGAATCTGTTCATATTTTTTTTGATGAAACTAATATGTCTTTCAAGGAGAAGAATGCTTCTACCATAGAACAATTGCAGGTACATTCTCTAGCTGAAGACTTGGACAGATTACAAGTTACTCAAAAGGATGAAAGTAGTGAAGATGAAAAAGCTGCTCCACATCTGGAAGAAAATCTTCTTGAAGAGCTAGTTGCTGTTCCACAAGAGGAAACAACAACACAGGTTGGTGAACAATCAACACCACCTGTTGATTTAGTAACATCAAGAGATCATCCAATCTCCCAAGTGATTGGAAACATCTCAGCTGGTGTGCAAACCAGAAATCAGGTCAACCAAAACCTGATGCACACTTGTTTTCTCTCTCAAATTGGACCTCAATCCATTCAAGATGCAGAGCAAGATCCACACTAGATCATTGCAATGCAAGAGGAGTTACATCAATTTGAAAGAAACAAAGTCTGGGAACTAGTGCCTAAGCCAAAGGACCATTCCATTGTTGGAACAAAATGGGTGTTCAGAAACAAATTGGATGATCAAGGAATTATTGTAAGGAACAATGCAAGACTAGTTGCTCAAGGATATTCTCAAGAAGAGGGGATAGACTATGACCAGACCTTTGAACCAGTTGCAAGGTTAGAGGCCATAAGAATCTTACTGGCTTATGCTGCTCACAAGGGTTTCAAAGTCTACCAAATGGATGTGAAGAGTGCTTTTCTCAATGGGGAGATCAAAGAAAAAGTCTATGTCAGACAACCCCTAGGTTTTGTCTCTCCAACTCATCCTGATTATGTTTTCAAAGTGCATAAAGCATTATATGGTCTAAAGCAAGCTCCTAGAGCATGGTATGAGACCCTAGCATGCTTTCTTCTGGAAAATGATTTTATTAGGGGGAGAGTAGACCAAACTCTTTTTATTAGAACCAATAAGTCCCATACCCTACTAGTACAAATCTATGTAGATGATATTATATTTGGTTCTATTGATTCAAACTTGTGCAAAAAGTTTTCCAAGCTTATGCACTCTAAATTTGAAATGAGTAGCATGGGTGAGCTATCCTTCTTCTTAGGATTGCAAGTCAAACAACATACTGAAGGCATATTTATTTCTCAAACCAAGTATGCAAAAGAACTGGTTAAGAAATTTTGTATGTCTGATGCATCATGTAAGAAAACACCCATGCCTACCAATGCTGTATTGGATGCTGATGAACATGGGAAACCAGTTGATCAGACAACATATAGAGCAATGATTGGCTCTCTATTGTACCTTACAGCTAGCAGGCCTGATATAATGTTTGCTACATGTATATGTGCTAGATTTCAAGTTAGCCCTAGAGAGTCACACTTAACTTTAGTAAAGAGGATTCTTAGGTATGTTAAAAGCTGTCCAAATCTAGGTCTCTGGTATCCAAAAGATTCAGCATTTGACTTAACTGGATTTTCAGATGCTGATTATGCTGGATGCAAAATAGATAGGAAAAGCACCAGTGGAACTTGTCAGTTTCTTGGTGATAGACTTGTCTCATGGTATTGTAAGAAACAAACATCTGTGTCAACTTCAACTACTGAAGCTTAATATATGGCTGCAGGCAGTTGTTGTTCACAAATATTGTGGATACAAAATCAACTCCTAGACTATGGTTACAACTTAGAGAAGTCTAAAATATTTTGTGACAACACCAGTGCTATTTCCATTGCACAAAATCCAGTCCTCCATAGTAGGACAAAACACATAGAAATTAGGCATCATTTTCTAAGGGATAATGTTGAGAAAAATAAAATTAAACTTCAATATATCCCAACTGATTTGCAAAGGGAAGATATTTTCACCAAGCCTTTGGATGAAAAAAAACACAACTTCTTCCTCAATCAGTTAGGCATGTTAGATGGAGGAAGCCTAAAATAAATTACAAGATTTTGAAAAGCTAAAAAACAGACCAAGATTAGGCTAAAAACTCATCTCTTTTTGTGTCTGAAGGATAGTTTCTGTCTCTGAACTGCGCTCGACGTTTTCCCCAGAAAGTGTCGAACGGAGTTCGATGTTTTCCCGAGAAACGTCGAACGGAGTTCGACGTTTTCCCGAGAAACGTCGAACGGAGATCGACGTTTTCCCAAACGTCGACCTGAGTTCAGAGCGTGTCAGATAGTTGTATACTATCTCTTTCAGGCCTTCGATCATCGAACTGAGATCGACGTTCGCTCTAGATCGTCGAACTGAGATCTACGATATTGAAGACCTTTCAGCTTCCATTAGAAGTCCTGATCGTCGAACGAAGATCAACGATCCTTCCTTTTTCGTGTCGAACCCTAATATAAAATCATTTTTCGGCCGCCGCTCGTCGTTTACGCTTTCATACTCTCTGCAAATTTTTCTCTTTCCCTCCAAACTCTCTACACTTGGTCGTGTTTGTTGAATCTTTGCAGGTACAGATGGCAATGTCGGTCGCCGCTCTCTCCAAAATGAAATTTGATACAGGCTTTGACATTGATATGAACTCCTTCGATGGCAGTGATCAGCGATTCAAAGATATTCTGAATTTGTTCCGCGAACAGCAGTTAGTTAAGTTGATGACTACAAGAATAAAGATTGCAGCAGATGAAGTAAAAGAATGGGTTTTTTCTGCCACCAATGAGAATGAAAACTCTATAGTCGGCACCATCAATGGAACTCAGGTACCTATGTCCCCCGCTCTTTTGACAGAAGTATTCACATTAAGTACTGGGAATGACTCCATCGATTTGTCTGAAGAGGAATATGATTCATTATTAGATCGAATGAGTCACTCTGCTGTGAACCCTAATAAACTGTTGAAAAAGAATTTATCTATTGAATTTCCATTCTTGGCTGATGTTGTTGGAAAAGTGCTTCTGGCAAAGCACTCCGCCCATGATACAATCTCAAGGTATCAGTTATGCTTAATGGGAGCCTTAGTTGATAAGAAACATCTGGATTGGGGATCAATCTTCTTTAATTTGATCAAGAAGAAAATTAGCAAAAGCTGTGTCAGTTTTGGGAGGATTATAGGGGTTTACCTACATTAAAGGTGCCCTGATCTGCTGGTTTCAAGTGGGATGCACATCAATGCATCCAAAAGGCTCACCTGTTCCCTCTTCAGCAGGTGGGACAGGCAGATTATAAACCCCAACAGGGCTGCTGCAGCAACATCTGCTTCAGGCACAAGGACTGCCTCAGTCACTCCTCCTCAGGTCTCTGCCCCAGCAGAAGATTTGCCTGCTTCTCCTCCTCCTCCAGCTGTCTCTGCACTAGTCATATCAACCTCACCACTCATCTCAACCATAGCCATATCTTCCCCCCATTACAATCTCATCGCCCATTTCACCTCCTCCAGCCACTACCTCAGAATCATTCCATCCCTTGTACTACTATCCACCTGTCACCACTCCATCATTTCATCTTCTGGATGACTCCTTCATGGATGATTCTCCTCCTACTCCTCCTGAAATTCCATCTACATCTTCCTACCAACAACTTCTTCAGGACATACTTTCTCAATCATCCTTCACCCCATCCTTTACCTCTCCCATATCATCTATCTACACTTCAGTAACATCAATCTCAATAATTCCTTCTACTGAGCCATCCATCCCTATACCTCCTACCTCCACACCATCCATTCCATCAGTCCCAGCCAACATCATTCCAGCTACATCAACTCCTACCTTTACTCAAGCCCCTCTTGAGCATGTAGATCTTTCAGCTTTGGCAGACAGGTTGTATGAGTTGCTAGCCCCCAGGCTAACCTCATTGCTGGAGACCATCTTGGCTCCACTTCTGAAAAATGTTCAGGAGCTGTCTACCAGGACCTCTCCTCTTAGGCAATCCCTTCTTCTGGGTGCCTTGATCCAGTTTTCACTGAATCCAGGCAGGGGGAGATGCCTAATGAAGCTCTGGTTTTGCCTGAGGCTGCTGAAGTTTCAGAACCTGCTCCAGTATTTGCAGTAGATCTTCAGAGCCTGCTGATAGTTTTTGATACTGTGTACTTCAATTCTCTGCCAGTTCTACAAGTTGAAGACCTTACTAAGGCCATTGTGCCTATTTTAGAATGTGATCCCAGCCTGATTGCATCTTATATAAACTCTTTCAAGGCTGAGGATGTTGTTGCTTCAATTTTTACTGCTGTTGCTGCTACTGCTGTTACACTTATTGGATTTTCTGATATTGAAATGCTGTCTGTTGTTGTTGATGCTGCTGCTTATCTGGAAGAACCTGAAACTGCTGCTCAAATTACTTCTGCTCCTATTGCTGCTTCCATAAGTTCTATTTCTGCTGCTGTTGCTGCTCCTGCTCTGACTTCTGAACAACTGAAACAACAAGAGAAGTACATCAAAAGCATTTATGATCTGTATGATAGACCCCAGAGCTCAGAAAGTGATCAGTTTCACACTGACTCTGATGACTCTTCATGTACCATTGCAAAGAAAAGGAAGGCCAGAAGCAAGGCCATGATGAAAGTCCCTCCTGCTAAGGCCAAGGATGCTAATGATATACCCTACTATATTCTGCATGATTGCCAAATTACTGAACCATGGATGCAATATTCTAAAAATCAACTAAAGGCCATGAAGAAGAAAAGAAAGTTTGATAAGTATGAGAAAGGTTCATCCCAATTTTAGCCTCCTCCTCCTCCTCCAGATTAAGGATCAGATGGAGGCTCAGCTTCTCTAACCTCAGCTCCAAAGCAAAGTTCCTCCCAATCATCTCAAAGATATCATCCCAGGGGGCAATATCAAAGGGTTTATCAGTTCAGAAGGGGACAATATAGAGGAAATCAAAGAGGACACAGATTTCAAGCAAGGGAAGGACAAAGACACATGGACTCAACTCAAGGTCCTTTCCCCTATAAACTCAGAGAAATGGTTGATACAAGAACTCCTACTGCTTCAGAAACTGTCAATAGATATGAGCCTGTAGTTCCTTTTGAAGATCCAGAGAACAATCCATTATCATGGACTGCTAGGATGAAAGAACTTGCTGCTTTAGATCAGCTGAAGAAGGCCAGAGAACAAGGGAAAGACACTTCCAACATTACTACTTTGTCATATCAAAGAAAGGCAGAACTGGAAAGGTATGCATCAAGGAAATTCTTTGACCCAGTGGACTACATGAAACTACATCCTGAGGCTGTGGTTCCCAGGCCAAGATCTCAAACCTCCTTATGTATAGAGGATGATAGAAGGTCAAAGAAAGAAGCTCTAAATCCCAACAGGGAAATCTTATTTAAGAAGGGAAGTGAAAAGAAATGAAATTTGTAAGAAGACAGTATACTCATTTTGAACACTTGCTGATATTCCATCTGTTTGCTGCTATGTTGCATGATTTGCTCTTTTGTGTTAGATTTTTGTTTTTCTGTATGTTGATTTTGTATTTATTACTGAGTTCTGTAAATAGTAATCCTAACCCAAATAGGGGGAGATTGTTGGAACACCCTATTACTAATTTGGGCAAGGATCACTATGTTTTTAGGAAATCAGTATGACCTAGATGTATAGTTGAAAAGGTCAAGTTAGAATGAGTCTAGGGCTTAGAACTTAGGTTTGAAGCTGCCCCCAGGACCATTCAAGGATTCAGACTTAGAGCTGAGGCAAAGACAATTATCGTCGAGATTAGGTCGACGAAACGTCGTGTAACGTCCCAATTCGCGCTAGGCCCCTCGCACGTATTCTGAGTCAAGAGACTCAACTCGGGCTCGGGGTGCACTGACAAAAGGGTGTCAAGTGCATTGAATAAGTGTAGGGTTGGGTTCAAGGATACCCCAACCAGTAGCCGAGATGAGGGAACTCGGCCAAGTAAAAAATCGACGAGAATGGAGGTTGATGCTCGTCGATCGTCGAGAATGGAGGTTGATACTCGCCGATTCGACGGGTATCGGTGGTCGATACCCGCCGGACTCAGAACTGCAAGTAGGCTAAGGGAAAATCGTCGAGAATGCCTGACGATTCTCACCGATCGCCGAGAATACCCGGTGATACCCACCGATCGTCGAGTATCGCTGACTGATACTCAACGCACACAACACCAGGATGTCCGATAAAACGGCTAAGGGAAAATCGTCGAGTATCATTGTTGATACTCGACGAATTCGTCGAGAATGACCCGCTAATACTCGCCGATCGACAGGAATCACTGGCTGATTCCCGCCGAATTTGACTTGTGTGTTTTCTGCGCCCAGGCAGATTCACCGGCTTGCACAGGCGGGATGAACCGGACTTCGGGATTCGTGTTGAATGATCCTTGGACCGGTCACTTCAAATGAAACCTAATTTGGGCGGTCCAATTAGAGAGTGACACATGGCAAGATGACATAACCCTAATATGCAATATAAAAAGGGAGTAAGCCAAACCCTAGCCGTCGCATCCGGTATTCTTGCCGAGCCGTCACCGTGCAAAACTGACGGGAGCGGAAGAGTAGAATATCGCGGGTCGCCGAAGCCGGATTCTGGAGGAAAAGCTCCGCCGTTTCTGTGGAAGAACACTGCCAACAAAGGCAAGGATGCCACGACGAGGAGTAACGCAATCCATGGCCGGCAACGGAGGAAACGTCGGAAATGAGGTGAGTTTCTTCCCCTCTCCCTTGGTGCTAGATCTATAGTTATTCTTAGGTGAGACATCGACTCAAACGAGTCTTGATGTGTGAGATGAAGCTTTCTAGGAAAGCCATGCTAGAACTTGTGCTCTAAAGCTTAGTCGTCTTCAACCTCCCCTCGCTTCAAAGTGATGATGGGGGTGGTCTCGTGAAGAGGAAATGTCCTCAAGAGGGAGAATAAGGGTGGAGGAACTTCTGGTTGCGATTTGGGGAAAATCGCTTGAGGAGGAAGATGAACGGATGCCGTTCACTTCGCTTCAAGATGCGTGCAGAATCTGTGTTCTACACGCAGCGACCTTCTTGGCTATTTTTAAGCAAGAAAGGTTCGGATCTGGGCTTTTGACTAAACACGAAAGTTGTAGCCCTTGAAATTACCTTTCCAACGAGTGGTTGCACGTTTCCATGCGATACCTGTAGCCACGGGAAAGTCCGTTTGAATCCGCTGCGGTTGGGAGTTAATGCCCAGGAAATCTGTATCCTGTACGCAGCAGACTACGAGTTGGATTTCTGGTATGATGTGACCAGATCTGGGCTTTCGACTAAACACGAAAGTCGTAGACCTCGAAATTACCTTTCCAACGAGTGGTTGTACATTTTCAGGCGATACCTGTAGCCACAGGAATCCTCAGTCAAAGTTGCTGACCAGATTATATATAATTCTAGGTGATTATAATATGAACTTGGATTCGATGGAATTGATGTTGCAATCCATCTCGAGGTTGGGTGAATTCTTTTGTGTTAATCACCATGGTAATATGAAGGTTGTTGTTTGATAATTTGAATTAATATGCCGAGATGTGAAGCAAGCCTAAGTGAATAAAAGGCTTTGATATATTGGGTAGGTCATCATTATGTACATTATCTATAACGTGTTGAATTCATTTGGAAGGGCATATAAATGATTAGACTATGGCCATAATGTATATTGAACTGATAGAAGGGAATAAGTAGTCCAATGCTTAGAGTGTCGTATCCCTACGGGTAGCATTGTGGAAGCTAATAAGTACGGTGTTGACCGTCACTAGTTGGAATGAGGTTGAGATGGATAAAATTGGACGGTTGGGTTTGGTCCTCGGTATTCACGTCTCGGGGCTCCTTTCGTGCCAAGTAAATGGTTGGGCTTGGTCCTCGGTGTTCACGTCCCGAGGCTCCATCCGTATTTTTTGGATGGTTGGGCTTAGTCCTCGTGCTTTCTCCGAGGCTCCTTCCATGCCATGAATTGTGGAACTGCATGTGGTGTGAGTCGACACGCGGTGTCGTAATCCCGGGTTAAGGATAGTGTGGCAGGTCTACGGGCTCGCCAATCGTCACACCAATGGGAGTTGTCAGTTAGACCTTGGGCGGTTGGGCTTGGTCCTCGGTGTTCACGTCCCGAGGCTCCTTCCGTGCCAAGTGAGCGGTTAGGCTTGGTCCTCGTGCTCTTTCCTGGGGCTCCTTCCGTGTCACACCATAGGCCAGTCAGGGGCTAGGATCTTGGTGCATATTTACCCGAGAGAACCCGCTGAGCTGTAGTACGCATGTGAGCTCTGCTGTTGTGTTCTTAGCATTGAGGCGTACGGAGGCCTAGGCCAGGTAGTGTGGAGACCAGCCTAGTAGTGGAGATGCCCGCTCTACTGTCACCGTTTGGCCACGACGGTTGATTCCTGAGAGGTTAGCTACCTGCTCGAATAATGGGAACTATAAGTCTGTGTCGACATAGCGATTGCATGTGCTTGATCATGGGTGTGTCATTGCATTGCATACACAACATTGCACTTCATTACATACACAAGACCCTCATTGTATAAGTTTGTATGGGCACTCCTATACGATGAGTTACTTTCTGCTGAATGACCCTCAACTTATATGCTTGTATGGGCACCCATATAAGTTGAGTTACTTACTGTTATAATATTATACTATCTTGCTGCTGTAGTTGGTAGAATTGTAAATTAAGAGGCTGTTCATTTGTATACTATTTCTATTGCTATTTATGATATGTATACATACTTCACCTGCTTGTACTACTGATATATATTTATTGTACTTGTTCCTTTCTCCTCCCGGTGCCGAGGAGTCGCCGGGGGAGTAGATGCGAAACCACTTAGTCTTTATGACTAACGGTTGCTACGTCTTCCTTTTTAGGAGGAAACCCCACAGGTGGAGCAGCAGGATATGCAGCCGGACAGCCAGGCCAGGGTGACAGGGCCTGAAGGGACGGTACCGTCGCTACCGTCGGTTACAGATATGAGTGAGAGAGAGATTTTATTGTAGCCCATCGGGGCAGTTCTGTTTACGTACTCTGATATTAGAAGCTTGTTGTAGCTTCTTTATTTATGATGTTATGGACTTATACTTTCTGTGGATTTGACTTTCATGTTATTATGGTTGGGTTGGCATTTATATGTTGATATTGGTTGTAGCCGGCAGAGTAGGCGTCTTGTGGTATAGGCTAGCCCGAGTGCTAGTGCTATCGCAAGGCGGCTGTTCTAGGCATAAGATCCCCTCTCGTGCCGTGTTCTGTGTTCCGGGAGGGGGGGGGGGTCTTACAAATGGTATCGGCTTGCTACAATCCTCCAGGAGAAAGTCATTTAACAATGGTGCCACCCCCATTCGATTAGTCAGTTTGGGGACAAACTGACTTAGCGGAAGCAGTGGTGTGCCCATATGTAATTCACACTAAGTTTGTCCATCTTTGACCTTAGATTTGCCAACCGAATCTTAAGTTTTTACCCTATGTGTAGATCCCAGCACATGCTGAGCCAGTGAGGGGCACCCCCGCACCATCCGTACCTACACAATTCCAACAATCAGAGCTGGGGCAGACGCTCACAGCTATTTTGGACGCCTTTCGGTCCCAATCCCAGCAGGCACTTGTACAACAACAGGGTCCGGGATTCAACTGGCTAAGCACTTTCCGAGCTCTCTCCCCTCCCGCTTATATTGGGACAGAGTCGGCGGTGCGTACGGAAGAATGGCTTGACACTGTACAAGAATTGTTGGCGGGGATAAGATGCCCAAACCACATGACGGTGACCCTTGTGGTGACACTCTTGGAGTTGCACGCCAAAAGGTGGTGGAAGTCCCTCATGGGCTCCACCTTTCAAGGTAGAGTGTACACGGATATTAGTTGGAGTGAATTCTCCGAAGCCTTCTTAGAGCATTTCATCCCCTCGGCCGCTCGGAATGATCTGGAAGAGAGATTTTTGCAATTAAAGCAAGGGTCCAAGTCGGTGACGGAATACCAACAGGAGTTTCAGCACTTGGCTAGATTTGCTGACTCCTATAAGTTGGATGATAGAGGGTACGCCAAACGATTCTACAAAGGCTTGCGAGATCCCCTAAGGCAAGCCCTTTTGTTTATAGCGGACTCTAGTCTGGCGGAGATTATTGATATGGCAAAGAGATTGGAAGCGGACCACTTGGGAAGTGGTAAGAGGCCAGCGGAAGGCGTGATGGAAGCAGGCCCCAGCAACAAAAGGAGATTTGACAATAGAAGAGGAAGAGGATATCGGAGAGGTGGCGGGCGTTTCCCCCAGACTTTTAGAGAGGAGCGCCCGGTCCCGCAACCGCCAGCATTGCCTCTACCTCCACAATTTCAGCAACATGGCGGAAGGCAGGAACGGGTGTGCTTTGAATGCAACCAACCGGGCCACATTCGACGCTACTGCCTACAACTGTTTGGTGATGCGCCTCTTGCTTTCCCTCCAACAGCCCCTCGCGGGCGGGGATATGTGCGTGGTCGAGGACGAGGACCATGAGGAAGAAACCCCAGACCCGCTCAGGATCAGATGTACGCCTTGGATATGACTCAAGAGCGGAATCCTCAGGAGATGATTGCAGGTTCGAATTTAATTAGTCATTTTGCTCCCATTAATATCCTCTAGTTGCTTGAGATATACTAGACATCTAGCTTGAGTATTATTAATGACACTTAGGCACTGTGATGGTCGGCGGGAAACCGGCTTATACGTTATTTGACACCGGTGCCTCACATTCATTCGTGTCTGAAGACTTCATCAAAGATATACACGGAGTGCAATATTTCATTGGTATTGCTCGAAGAGTACGCCACCCAGACGGATCTGAGATGACGACAACCGCGAAGTGTGAGTTAGAGATAACCATTGGGGGAAAGACCTTTGATACCCCTGCCACAATTTTGAGAATACCAGAGTTCGACCTCATTCTGGGCATGACATGGCTGGATTGGAACTATGCCAGAATCAACTGTGCGGAGAAGCAAATATGTTTGAGACATGGAGATACTGATGTAGTCTTCCAAGGTATAAAATTCGCACCACGATTATTGTTATCCTCAATCCAGACCTTGAAAGCTCATATGAGAGGGGATGAAGTCTACATGATATGTTTCGAACTGAAGAAGGTGAGGGTAGATGTGAAGGATGTACGGGTAGTGCGGGATTTCCCTGAGGTATTTCCCAAGAAATTGTCAGGGTTACCCCCGCATAGAGAAGTGGATTTTCAGATAAAGCTTGTATCGGGAGCTAAGCCTGTTTCTAGGACCCCTTATCGAATGGACCCAAAAGAACTCGCGGAGTTTAGAGTTCAACTACAGGAGTTGGTAGAATCAGGGCTTGTTCGCCCCAGCTCATCGCCTTGGGGAGCCCCTGTTCTATTCGTTAAGAAGAAAGATGGAACCCTGCGTCTATGTATAGATTATCAGGAGCTCAATCGACTGACAGTACGGAACACCTATCCGTTACCTCGGATCGATGAGTTGTTCGATCAACTGGTGGGAGCACATTGGTTCTCCAAGATGGATTTGCGCTCGGGGTATTATCAATTGAGAATACAAGAGGATGATATCCAGAAAACAGCTTTCAGCTCAAGGTACGGCTTATACGAGTTTACGGTAATGCCGTTTGGACTCACAAATGCCCCATCAGCTTTCATGAGCTTGATGAATAACGTGTTTGAGGCCTATCTAGATGTCTTCGTCATTGTGTTCATTGACGACATCTTAGTCTACTCTAAGACGGAGGAAGAACATGACGAGCATTTGGCCTTAGCACTGGAAAAGTTAAAAGAGCACGCCTTGTTCGCCAAGTTTAGCAAATGTGAATTCTAGCTTAGGGAAGTGGCCTTCTTGGGTCATGTAATCAGTGGGGCAGGACTAGCTATGGATCCGGCCAAGGTGCGTGCCGTGAAGGAGTGGTCGTCCTTGAAGTCGGTGACCGATGTGAGGAGTTTTCTTGGACTTGCCGGATACTAACGCAAGTTCGTAAAAGGATTCTCCAAGATTGCCCTCCCACTTACCTCTTTGACAAAGAAAGGTGTGCCATTTGAATGGACACCCCAATGTGAAGCGGCATTCCAGGAATTGAAGGATAAACTTACCTCCGCCCCCATCCTTGTTCTTCCGTCTGGGAAGGAAGGATTTCAAGTTTACACAGACGCGTCTTATCAAGGGTTGGGAGCGGTGTTGATGCAGCACGGGCACGTGATTGCTTATGCTTCAAGACAATTAAAGAAGCACGAAATCAATTACCCGGTGCATGATTTGGAGCTAGGGGCAGTGGTGTTCGCCTTGAAGGTATGGAGGCACTATCTATACGGCGTCCACTGCGAGATCTTCTCGGACCATAAAAACTTGAAGTACGTTTATACCCAGAAGGAGTTGAATCTAAGACAGCAGTGGTGGTTAGAGTTTCTATGCGACTATGAGTTCACCTTGAACTACCACCCCGGAAAGGCAAACTCTATAGCTGATGCGTTGAGAAGGAAAGCACCCGGTTCGAGCCCAGAGTCTCGATTGATGAGCATGGAGTTGGCGCGGATGATTGAGGAGATGGATATTACATTGATATTTAAGGCTCCTTCGGCAGAATATACGGAGAACTTGTCCAGCATGAGCATAGTTTGTGATATCCGGGACCGGATCCGAGTGGAGCAAGGACTGGATGCGGCTCTGGCCCCGACAATCAAGTTAATCGAAGATGGGGCTACCGACGAGTACACACTAAAGGACGGCCTCGTTTACTTTCGCGGTCGGCTCTACATTCCTAAAGGCAGCAGAATTCGGGAGGATATCTTGAGAGAGGCACATTGCTCTCAATATTCAGTACACCCGGGAATTTCAAAAATGTACGCCGGCTTACGGAAGACGATGTGTTGGCCGGGAATGAAGAAGGATGTCCGATATTATGTTACCCATTGTGAAGCATGCCAAAGGGTGAAGGCAGAGTGCATAAATCCCGGTGGCTTGTTACAGTCGTTGCCCATCCCCGAATGGAAGTTCGAGGGTATTTCTATGGACTTCGTACATGGACTGCCTCGCTCCCGCTCAGGGAATGATTCAGTGTGGGTGATCATTGATCGCCTGACAAAAGTTGCCCGGTTCATTCCTATGAAGAAGGAGGCTTATGTGGATGTCTTGGTACGCCTTTTTGTGGAACAATTTGTACGGTACCACGGCGTAACTAAGACGATAGTTTCGAACCATGATGGTCGCTTTACCTCCAAGGAGTGGAAGGCGGTACAGGCGTATTTGGGCTCGTGCCTTACCTTCAGCACCGCATTTTATCCTCAGACGGACGGGCAGTCTAAGCGGACCATCTGAACATTGGAGGACCTGTTGAGGTTATGTGTGATAGATAGGGGAGAGCCGTGGGAAAGACTCTTGCCCTTGGCGGAATTCTCCTATAATAATAGCCATCAAGCTAGCATCGGCATGACGCCCCATGAGGAACTATATGGAAGGAGGTGTAGGACCCCCTTGTCTTGGGTGCAAGATGAAGACCCGAAGACTTTGGGAATTGAGTACATAGATGACACTGATGCGGTGGTTAGGCTGATAAGGGATCGCATGTTGGAGGCTCAAAGTCGGCAGGCGAAGTATTACAACGCAAGGCACCATATGGTGGAATTTCAAGTGGGTGATAAGGTGTTTCTAAAATCCGGCCGATGCATGGAGTGTCACGAGTGCGAGGAGTGAAGAAGCTCAGCCCACGGTATGTTGGGCCCTATGTCATATTGGAAAGGGTTGGCCCTTTGGCCTATCGGCTGGAGCTACCTCCCGAGCTAGAGAATCTCCACGATGTGTTCCATGTATCGTCGCTTCAGAAGGCGTTGCTGCGGCCCGAACAATACATCCCCATAACTGATGGTACTGTGGCGTCTGACAGATCTGTGCGACTGGAGCCGGTGCAGATCGTTGATAATAAGATAAGAACCTTGCGCTGCAAAAGTGTCCCCTTGGTAAAAGTGCTATGGTCTAATCATGGGAAGGAGGAATTCACATGGGAGCCAATGGATTTAATGCAAGGACGCTACCCGGAGTTGTTTGCTTCAGGTAATTTTTATTTAAAAGCATATTATTTCATTTTCTGTATGCTTTACTCCCCGTGACCTCAGCCTGATTTCGGGGACAAAATTTTTTTATTTTGTTTATAGGATTTGTAACGTCCCAATTCGCGCTAGGCCCCTCGCACGTGTTCTGAGTCAAGAGACTCAACTCGGGCTCGGGGTGCACTGGCAAAAGGGTGTCAAGTGCATTGAATAAGTGTAGGGTTGGGTTCAAGGATACCCCAACCAGTAGCCGAGATGAGGGAACTCGGCCAAGTAAAAATCGACGAGAATGGAGGTTGATGCTCGTCGATCGTCGAGAATGGAGGTTGATACTCGCCGATTCAACGGGTATTGGTGGTCGATACCCGCCGGACTCAGAACTGCAAGTAGGCTAAGGGAAAATCGTCGAGAATGCCTGACGATTCTCACCGATCGCCGAGAATACCCGGTGATACCCACCGATCGTCAAGTATCGCTGACTGATACTCAACGCACACAACGCCAGGATGTCCGATAAAACGGCTAAGGGAAAATCGTCGAGTATCATTATTGATACTCGACGAATTCGTCGAGAATGACCCGCTAATACTCGCCGATCGACGGGAATCACTGGCTGATTCCCGCCGAATTTGACATGTGCGTTTTCTGTGCCCAGGAAGATTCACCGGCTTGCACAGGCGGGCTGAACCGGACTTCGAGATTCGTGCTGAATGATCCTTGGACCGGTCACTTCAAATGAAACCTAATTTGGGCGGTCCAATTAGAGAGTGACACATGGCAAGATGACATAACCCTAATATGCAATATAAAAAGGGAGTAAGCCAAACCCTAGCCGTCGCATCTGGTATTCTTGTCGAGCCATCACCGTGCAAAACCGACGGGTGCGGAAGAGTAGAATATCGCGGGTCGCCGAAGCCGGATTCTGGAGGAAAAGCTCCGCCGTTTCTGTGGAAGAACACTGCCAACAAAGGCAAGGATGCCGCGACGAGGAGTAACGCGATCCATGGCCGGCAATGGAGGAAACGTCGGAAATGAGGTGAGTTTCCTCCCCTCTCCCTTGGTGCTAGATCTATAGTTATTCTTAGGCGAGACATCGACTCAAACGAGTCTTGATGTGTGAGATGAAGCTTTCTAGGAAGGCCATGCTAGAACTTGTGCTCTAAAGCTTAGTCGTCTTCAACCTCCCCTCGCTTCAAAGTGATGATGGGGGTGGTCTCGTGAAGAGGAAATGTCCTCAAGAGGGAGAATAAGGGTGGAGGAACTTCTGGTTGCGATTTGGGGAAAATCGCTTGAGGAGGAAGATGAACGGATGCCGTTCACTTCGCTTCAAGATGCGTGCAGAATCTGTGTTCTACACGCAGCGACCTTCTTGGCTATTTTTAAGCAAGAAAGGGTCAGATCTGGGCTTTCGACTAAACACGAAAGTTATAGCCCTTGAAATTACCTTTCCAACGAGTGGTTGCACGTTTCCATGCGATACCTGTAGCCACAGGAAAGTCCGTTTGAATCCGCTGCGGTTGGGAGTTAATGCCCAGGAAATCTGTATCATGTACGCAACAGACTTCGAGTTGGATTTCTGGTATGATGTGACCAGATCTGGGCTTTCAACTAAACACGAAAGTCGTAGACCTTGAAATTACCTTTCCAACGAGTGGTTGCACATTTTCAGGCGATACCTGTAGCCACGTGAATCCTCAGTCAAAGTTGCTGACTAGATTACATATAATTCTAGGTGATTATAATATGAACTTGGATTCGATGGAATTGATGTTGCAATCCATCTCGAGGTTGGGTGAATTCTTTTGTGTTAATCACCATGGTAATATGAAGGTTGTTGTTTGATAATTTGAATTAATATGCCGAGATGTGAAGCAAGCCTAAGTGAATGAAAGGCTTTGATATATTGGGTAGGTCATCATTATGTACATTATCTATAACGTGTTGAATTCATTTGGAAGGGCATATAAATGATTAGACTATGACCATGATGTATATTGAATTGATAGAAGGGAATAAGTAGTCCAATGCTTAGAGTGTCGTCTCCTTACGGGTAGCATTGTGGAAGCTAATAAGTACGGTGTTGACCGTCACTAGTTGGAATGAGGTTGAGATGGATAAAATTGGACGGTTGGGCTTGGTACTCAGTGTTCACGTCCCGGGGCTCCTTCCATGCCAAGTAAACGGTTGGGCTTGGTCCTCGATGTTCACGTCCCGAGGCTCCATCCGTATTTGTTGGATGGTTGGGCTTGGTCCTCGTGCTTTCTCCGAGGCTCCTTCCATGCCATGAATTGTGGAACTGCATGTGGTGTGAGTCGACATGCGGTGTCGTAATCCCGGGTTAAGGATAGTGTGGCAGGTCTACGGGCTCGCCAATCGTCACATCGATGGGAGTTGACAGTTAGACCTTGGGCGGTTGGGCTTGGTCCTCGGTGTTCACGTCCCGAGGCTCCTTCCGTGCCAAGTGAGCGGTTGGGCTTGGTCCTCGTGCTCATTCCCGGGGCTCCTTCCGTGTCACACCATAGGCTAGTCAGGGGCTAGGATCTTGGTGCATATTTACCCGAGAGAACCTACTGAGCCGTAGTACACATGTGAGCTCCGCTGTTGTGTTCTTAGCGTTGAGGCGTACGGAGGCCTAGGCCAGGTAGTGTGGAGAACAGCCTAGTAGTGGAGATGCCCGCTCTACTGTCACCGTTTGGCCACGACGGTTGATGCCTGAGAGGTTAGCTACCTGCTCGAATAGTGGAACTATAAGTCTGTGTCGACATAGCGATTGCATGTGCTTGATCATGGGTGTGTCATTGCATTGCATACACAGCATTGCACTTCATTACATACACAAGACCCTCATCGTATAAGTTTGTATGGGCACTCCTATACGATGAGTTACTTTCTGCTGAATGACCCTCAACTTATATGCTTGTATGGGCACCCATATAAGTTGAGTTACTTACTGTTATAATATTATACTATCTTGCTGCTGTAGTTGGTAGAATTGTAAATTAAGAGGCTGTTCATTTGTATATTATTTCTATTGCTATTTATGATATGTATACATACTTCACCTACTTGTACTACTGATATATATTTATTGTACTTGTTCCTTTCTCCGCCCGGTACCGAGGTGTCGCCGGGGGAGCGGATGCGAAACCACTTAGTCTTTATGACTAACGGTTGCTACGTCTTCCTTTTTAGGAGGAAACCCCGCAGGTGGAGCAGCAGGATATGCAGCCGGACAGCCAGGCCAGGGTGACAGGGCCTGAAGGGACGGTACTGTCGCTACCGTCGGTTACAGATGTGAGTGAGAGAGAGATTTTGTTGTAGCCCTTCGGGGCAGTTCTGTTTACGTACTCTAATATTAGAAGCTTGTTGTAGCTTCTTTATTTATGATGTTATGGACTTATACTTTCTGTGGATTTGACTTTCATGTTATTATGGTTGGGTTGGCATTTATATGTTGATATTGGTTGTAGTCGGCAGAGTAGGCGTCTTGTGGTACAGGCTAGCCCGAGTGGTAGTGCTACCACAAGACGGCTGTTCTGGGCATAAGATCCCCTCTCGTGTCGTGTTCTGTTTTCCGGGAGGGGGGAGGGGGGGGGGGGGGGGGGTCTTACACGTCGAACTCCATTCGATGCTCTCTGAGCTCAACTCTGCTAAATCGTCGAGCTCCGGTCGATGATCTTCGAGCTCAGATCGACGATCTGTCTTCAGCTTATTCTTCAGGTCGCTGAGCTCCGGTCGACGATCTTCGAGCTCAGGTCGACGTTTTCTGTCTGATGTTCATTTCAATCTCTAAGCTCAGGTCGACGATCGTAGTGCTCAGATCGACGTTTTTCTTGAGAGATCGACGACCTTGAGGATTCAAATTCAGTCAGCTTTTGGAATGATTTTCAAATTCTCTCAGCATTTATTTCAAGAGATCTGCTAGCCGTTTTCATTTATTCTGGAGCAAGTTCAAGGGATTTGTCAGAGAATGTTTATTGGACTTTCCTCCAGAAGACAAAACATTAATGAAAGACATTTATTGACTGCTAACGACTATCTTGGATAAAGGATCTTCAGAGAATAAATCATCTTTTCTAGTCTGACAGATAGACAATAACAAGAGACTACACAAGTATAGACAATCTACAACAAGAAACTCTCAGTACAGATTCACAGGATAGTGAGATCAATTCAAAAATTCAAGTGATCAATCCTGGAGAATTAGTTGAATTTTTGGCATACTGAAAAGTGATCATAGCTTCAACATCAAGGACTCCAGACAATTCATATTTCAGCCTCTGCTGAAACCATCTTCTGCCGGAGATCTGAAGCTTCTGAAGACCTATCACCCTAGCAAAGCTCTCATCTCTGAACCATCTACATCTGAGGGGGAGCTTTGATAACACAATCAATCCACTAAGTCTTCTCTCAGTGATTGAGATAGAGAAGACAACTTCATCTCTTCCTTTTTCTTTTCCTGCTGTAAAAGGGTTATCAAAACTCCCTTCAAAAGTCTTGATTCTAGTTCTGAGAGCCTTGTCAAAACTCAGTGGTGGCAAGACAACTGATCAAAAAATCTAGTGTGGTTTTTGAGCACCTTATCAAAAGCTCATTGGTGCCCAGGACACCTGATCAACTCATCCTGCAGTGGATTCCTACCAAGGGTGGTAGAAGAGTGGATGTACCCAGGTTTTTGGGGAACCACTATATAGTTCCTTGTGTCTTCTAGTTTCTTGTGGATATTCTTTGCTGTGTGCTGTGGTTTTTATTTTTACTGCTTTAGTTTTATTTTCTACATCAAAGCACCTTACACCTAAACATAAATTAAGCCTTTACTTCTGAGCATTTTTTTAAATTGTAAATTTACTTTAAAATACTCTATTCACCCCCCTCTAGAGTTAAGATAGATCTTATCCTCACTTTCAGACATCAACTGTGTCGACACCGGGAGGCTGTGTCGACACATAGAATTCTTAGTCTACATCAACTGTGTCGACACACAGGACTTGTATCGACACACAGCAGAGTTTCAACATAGTAGATTGCTGTGGAGTGAAGAAGTGTTTGTGTCGACACAAATACTCTATGTCGAAATATTCTCAAGATGCAGTGTCAAGAAGCAGTGTCTACATCAAGGCAGCTATATCGACTCCACCAAAGTCTGTGTCGACACTTAAGTCACATGTGTCGACACATATTGATAGTTTGTCTCGACACATAATGAAAGTCAATCTCGATGCTTTGCTGACAGAGACAAAGGTTCAAGAGCTGACTGGGGACTTGATAACAGTGCATTCCAACAACTTTAATGAAGCTGTCAGACTTATCAGAAGTTAGTTAGAAACCGGATCAGCCGGTTATCATGGATGAAGTCTATATATATGGATGGATTCTTTCAAATCAAAGACAATGAACAACAGATCATACACACACAACTAACACAACTATTGAGAGATTGATCATTGATCAAGAAAGTGCAAGTCACACAGAAGAAGATCTTCATAAGAAGATCTAAGAAGACAATCTGAAGTGATTATCCACTCAGATTTTGTCTAAGGTGAATTCATTCAGAATTCAGAAGGAACTTCAGAAGATTTGCAGAGAGAGAGCTCCAGCTGTTTTGAGGTCAAGAAGGAGACAATCACAAGTCTCTTAAGAAGTAGATCCTGAACTAATCTACTAAGTAGATCCAGATCCATATCTGGAATCCAAGAAGGAAGCTGCCAGTCAGTCAACTTCAAAGGAGATCAACCCTACTAAGTTCAGATTCAAGAAGCTTTGAAGAAAGCTAAGAATAGGTTGATTTCAGTCATCAGTTTCATCAAGAAGCTGATCAAGAATTCTCTTATCTTTTCTCTCTCAACAAGGGTAAGAGTCCATCAAATTACTTATCAAATTCTGTAGGATCTTTTCAAAGATCTGAGTTGTAAGCCTGTGTTATAAAGGCTGAGTGTAGGAGATTTTGATCTCTGAGTGGTAAGGCTGATTGAGCCTGAGTGTAGGAGAATATGTTCTCTGAGTTGTAGGCCTTGTGGCAAGGCTGAGGTAGGGCTGTTAGCCTTAGTTGTAGGAACCTTATAGGGTTCTGAGTTGTAGGAACCTTTCAGGATTCTGAGCTGTAAGATCTATGAATTTGAGAAAAAGGAAGAAGTTAGGCCGAATCTAGCACTCTGCTAGATAGGTGAAGGTGAAAAGTGGATGTACCCAGACCTTGGGGAACCACTATAAACCTATGTGCAATCTGTGATGCTTGTGTTATTTTAGATTATGTGATTGTATATGCTGTGTTAGCTGTAGAGATTTGAGATTTATATTAAAGAACTGAAGCTATATTCTTCCTTAGTTTAAAATAAGGAAAAGAACCTATTCACCTCCCCTCTAGGTGTTTAGGTTGTCTTGAAGTTAAATCTATTACGGAGGCCTCGAGATCTTGCCCCCTCTTAGTAATAGGAGTTAGACCACTCGTCATGCTGGAACCCGCGACCTTCGGATAATCGGACGGGTCATTAGGAGGCCTGATTTTCCCAAGTTGAAAAGCAATGGGTTGGGTTGTAGTCTCTGAGAGAAGCCCCGTGCCTTCGCACTCGCCTTCTAGTTCTTGCGCATGCCCTTGGGGACTATGTATGAGCAGAGGGTTAAGCTCGGCTCGGCTTCCTAGCCTTGAGGTATGCGAGTGCCTCGACCTACGAGATCCACCCCTGATCGGCTAGACTCGCCCTCTTTTAACACTGTTTTGCTGAGTGGTTATGGCCCCCCATTTGGTGGCGAGATCTCGGCTTAGCTAAAGCCTGGTCAGATGGATTTTGCTGGGTCCAACATCTTTGCGTCCCTAAATAATTTTTTGCCCTACCAACTAGGGGTAGGGGGATCTGCTCGGGGTCGACTTGGGAGACACCATCGAGTGAAATCCAGCCATGCCAGCTAATGGGTGCCTGAAAATGGGATCTGCTCGGGGTCGACTTGGGAGATACCATTGAGTGACATGCAGCCCTGCCGGCTAATGAGGACTTGGCAGCAGGATCTGCTCGGGGTCAACTTGGGAGACACCATCGAGTGACATCCAACCCTGCTAGATGATGGGATCCTGGCAGCAGGATCTGCTCGGGGTAAACTTAGGAGACACCATCGAGTGATATCCAACCCTACCAGCTGATGACAGCCTGGCAGCGGGATCTGCTCGGGGTCAACTTGGGATACACCATCGAGTGACATACATCCCTGCCGGTTGATGGGAGCCTGGCAGCGAGATCTACTTGTGGTCAACTTTGGAGACACCATCGAGTAACATCTAGCCCTGCCAGTTAATGGGAGCATGACAGCGGGATCTGCTCGAGGTCAACTTTGGAGACACCATCGAGTGACATCCAGCCCTGCAAGCTAATGAGAGCCTAACAGCAGTATCTACTCGGGGTCAACTTGGGAGATACCATCAAGTGACATCCAGCCATGCCAGCTAATGGGAGGCTGGCAGTGGGATCTGCTCGGGGTCAACTTTGGAGATACAATCGAGTGACATCTAGCCCTGCCAGCTAATGGGAACCTGGCAGTGAGATTTGCTTGGGGTCAACTTTGTGAACACCACCTATTCCCATAATCCATTGCAAAAGGTTTTAAATATCAAGGGATTTCATATTAGAAAAAGAAGTTACATACATGGATTAAGGATAGAAATGTTTCAAATTATCGCCGCTCCAGGTGTGACTTAGAGTCTCCCCCTCCACATTCTGGAGGAGATACCCCCATAATCTCAATGCTTCCTTAACTATATATGGTCTCTCCCAATTTGGGTTAAGCTTTCCTACTATTGCTGATCTTTCTACGACATCCACCTTTTTTAGGACCCGATCTCCTTTTGCGAATTGTTTTATTCTTAAATGTTTATCAAAGTATTTGGCCATCCGCTGCTTAATTTCTTCTTGCTTGACAACGGCCACATCGCGGAGTTCCTCTGTTAGATCTAGAGAGAGTCGTAACTCATTCTCATTCTTGACCCTCCATTCCTCTCCACCTTCTTCTGCCTCTCGAACTCTATCGGGGGCACAACTTTGTAGCCATGGGAGAGCTTGAAGGGGGTCTCCCCCGTGGCCGTGTTGGGAGTGGTTCTCAGGGCCCAAAGGATAGAAGGGAGTTGCTCCACCCATCTCCGCTTGCAACGCGCCAAAACTCGGTTATGGTTGGGTTGTATTGACTAAGCAACACGGCCTGGGACACGGACGTGTCCAAAGCCGTGTCCTTCTCTGTGTTTGCAACACATCCTAGGACACGGGCGTGTTCAAAGCTGTGTACTGCTCTATGTTTGTCGGGTTGTGTCGACTGAGGCACATGGTTTGGGACACAGGCATGTCCAAAGCCATATCCTGTTCGGGCATGGCGATTTCTGTGTCGATTGAGGCACACGGCCTGTGACACGGGCGTGTCCAAAGCTGTGTCATGCACACGGACTGAGACACGGGTGTGTCTAGAGCCGTGTCCTGTTCTGAGATCGACGATTTCTCGTACGAAAGTGAGACACGGCCTGTGATACGGGCATGTCACAAGCCGTGTGCGGCCCTAGTTAGACGATTTTAAGAGTGAATCGAGGCCGTTCATTTTATCTCTAAGGGATATGATGGCCCAACTTTCCCGCTATTGGTATAAGGCCGGGAAATGAGGGTTTAGGTCTCATTTCTTTTGACCCAATATCTTTCTAAGAGGTAGAGAGAGGAGAGCAAGAGGGAGAAGAAGAAGGAGGAACCCCGCCATTGTTGAAGCTTCGGAGCTCCAAATCGCGAGCCGAGTCCAGATCCGCGGAGGAAAGTCTGTTGCGGTGCTTTTCATCCGACTAGTTTTCCATGGCGCTGAAGCGAACCTCTAGGGTAACGATTCTATACTTGGACATGTGAAGTCCTCCTACTTTTTGCATAGGAAACTCTCTCCGACAAGTGAGCGGTGAGTGTGAGGTATTCCTTCGGGTAGATATGGTTTATCCCCGTCGTTTTGCATTTAGAGTCCGGAATAGAAGTACGAACGTAGGCATGGTGTGTGAAGCCTATTCGGACAAGTTGGTCTGGATCGGTGATGTTTTCATTATTCTTGTATTGCCGAAGAAGACTCCGTGCCGTTTGTTTTGCGAGTTTTCTACGTGATAGATTGCAACAGGGAGCCTTGGAGAATAACTCTAAGGTGCACTCGAAAAACTGGGCAGAAGCGCAATTCTGCCATCTTGGTGGCCTGGGAGCCAACCTTTTACACAACTGGGTTATGTATTATTGTATGATCGATACTCGAGATTCGGGGAAGCTTGACCCGCGTCGATGACTTAAACTGATATGGGGGTGTGAGCAACGGGTTGAGTAGAACCGTACCCGCTTTATGTGGTTCGGTTAAAGAGACCTAGGGTATATGGCACTTGTCGATGGCATAGAGGTCTTAGGCTTCGGCCGAAAGAGACTTTTAGCTCACGATGTTGCCGTCCTAAGGGCGGAGGTGGACCGAGTTCACTGAGAATATGCCCTGAGAGCACGGGGTGTGTGACCGTGTGTGCCTACGCCTGTGGTGAAGTGTGCTTAAATTGTACTTTCACTATCTTGTTTGGTTATACTAATAAAATGCAGGGAAAGAGCACTGCCGCCCCGAGTAAGGGGTGAGGTCGCTATAATTTGGTCAACTTTAGCTGACCGTTGCCTTGTTTTACCACCGTGCGGTGGATTGTTCTTATGCAGGAACATACGAGCCTAGTGGCAAATAGCGGGCTGAAGCCCTTGTTGTTGTGTTCGCCCTCGAAGGCCAAAGCGAAGTCTTTACCTTATTATAATCATGTGTGGCTGGCCTGCATGCCGAAGTTTGGAAAACATGTGATGTTTAAGTGAACACTTGTAAGGCCCTAAGGCCGAGACTTTTGTGTATTTTGCTATCATTCCTACTCTGGTTGTTGTGGACATTCATGCTATTGCATTTGGGTTCTTATAATTGTTTTAAAAGCTTCTGCTAGAATGCTCTGAGTTAGGATACGTGTTCCTATTGCTGTCAATTTGGTATTCTTATGTAACTCCACTAACTATCCGTGAAATATGGCGTGGGCCCCCGACCAGACCTTCTGTTATATTCCATGTGACGGATGAGGGTGTTACAAGTTGGTATCAGACTAAGACATTGGTCTTGCTTTTTGGAATTCGTGGGCGAATTTTTTTAAGGGGTGGTGAGCACACGTATGTGCGTCATCATTATAACATGAAAAGAACCCACGAATGTCAATGTAGGAATGAAAATACACATGTTTGAGGAACCTGCGTGTTCCGATAATTGCTTTTTGCAAATTTGTTTGGACGCTTAATGGTGTTTTGTACGACTATAGGTGACCAGTAGTGGCACAGGGCCGTCAGAACACCCTCTTTCTGAGGCAAGCAGTGCATTTAATGATGTGTATGCAACCCCTCCTTTGGCAGAAACTATAAGACTTGTGGCTGAGGCGGTGTTTGCGATGATAAACGCCCAGCCAAGAAGGCAAGTACAGCAGCCTGTCCCTATAGGGGAGCAGGTACCGCTTCGAGAAACAGAACTTAAAAGGGTTAAACAAGTGGTGGTAGAGCAGTTGATACCAAGAAGAGTGGCAGAGAAGCAACTCAAGCATGTTATGAGCTTCAATCCTCCGGTATTTTTGGGGACTGGAACCCCATCCCAGGCCGAAGATTGGCTCTCTCGGGTGAAGAGAGTCTTGACGGCCACAAAAACGGAGGAATGGCAGAAGACCACCATAGTCACCTTCTTGTTGGATGGAGAGGCGAGGTTGTGGTGGTAAGAGTTAGAGCTGCATCACTTGGTTGGAAGGCATTTCACGGGTATCTCGATGGTGGAATCCTCGAGGTTATTCTTGGCAAGATACCTTCCCTCGGATTAAAGGATCGCTATGGAGAATGAGTTCCAAAGACTGGCGCAGGGAGATAATAGCGTGGATGAGTACCTCCACGAGTTTATGCGGTTGGGTCGTTATGCTAGCTCAACTTTGGCTGATGAGGAGCATAAGACCAACCGGTTCTACGAGGGTCTGCGTGATGACCTAAGGCTACTACTCTCTGGGCCTATGACGCAGGACTTCCTAACCCTGGTCAATACGACCCGATCGTTAGAGAAAGATCTGAAGAGAGTCAAGGGGAAGAAGTACTTGAGTGCGAAGAAGACAGATTTCAAGGTGCCGACCTCCTCAAAGTCCGGGTTCCATAAGTTTACTAAGAAGGATAGGACTTTGGGTCCAACCCCTTCTTCTGGTGCATCTGGGGCAACTACAGGCCGAACCTCAGGCGCTTGTTATAACTGTGGAAGCCGGGACACTTTGCCCGAGATTGTTGGAGCGGACGTCCAAAGTCCGAGAAGAAGCCTGGAGCAACTTATGAGGAGAAGGGCAAGGCATTGGAGTCAACCGCATCACAGTATGCCCCAGCCCAGCCTAGAGTGTACAACCTGGGCCAGCAGGAGGTAATGAAGCAGGCTGACGTGGTGATAGGTACAGTTTAAATTTATAGCAGTTTAGTTTTAAATACTTGTTGCCTTATGCATGTTAGCTTATGACTGGTTGTGCAAGGCTTTGTATCGATCTTTGATTTTCCGGCGAGAGCACTATTCGATACGGGAGCTTCGCATTCCTTTTTGTTTGAAGAGTTTGTATCGCGCATTGGAGTACCTTCTTTGATGGCAAGGGACAAATTAGATGTGTTGCCGCCTAACGGGTGCTCTATGCACGCTGATAGAATTTGTTGTGTGAAGGTAGGGATTGGGAGTCACGTTTATGACTTGTGAGCGTCGCTACTGCCGATAGTGGAGTTCGATGTAATATTTGGAATGGACTGGCTATCGGAGCAGCGTGCGTACATTGATTGCAACCGTAAGGTGGTCAGACTGGGACTGGATAAGGATCGTGATATGACGTTCTCAGGCTTGAAGGGGTCAAGCAAGACTTTGATGTTTGCTCTCTAGGTGGTTAAGGCAGTTCATGGTGGTGCGGAGCTGTTTCTCACATTAGTGGAGGGTTTGAAGCCCAAGCCTGGTTTGGACAGCATCCCAGTTGTATTTGAGTTTCCTGACGTATTCCCTGAAGATCTCTCTAGAGCTCCACCTCAACGAGAGATCGACTTCACAATTAAGCTGGTGCTAGGTGCCAAACACGTGTCACTCTCTCTGTATCGGTTAACGCTTAAGGAGATGGAAAAATTGAAAGTACAGCTCCAAGAGCTGTTGGATCAAGGTTATGTGCATCCAAGTTCGTCGCCTTGGAGCGCGCCGGTCCTTTTTGTTAAGAAAAAGGACGGAAGCTTACAGCTATGTATTGATTACCGAGAGTTGAATAAGCTAACGGAGAAGAATAAGTATCTGATACCAAGAATTGATGATCTATTCAACCAGCTGGTGGGGGTCGACTGTGTACTCAAAGTCTGATCTGAAATCCAGATACTATCAGCTACGGATAAGGGAAAGTGACATCCCCAAGACGGCTTTCAGCACACGGTATGAGCATTATGAGTTCACCGTTATGCCATTTGAGCTGACGAACGCACCATCCATATTTATGGATTTGATGAACAGAACGTTCAGAGAAAACTTGGACCAGTTCATGATAGTCTTTATCGATGATATACTGGTGTACTCGCAGTGCGAGGAGGATCATTTTAAGCATCTGCATATGGTGTTAGAGACATTGAGGAGGAACCAACTGTACGCCAAGTTCTCCAAATACGAGTTTTGGTTGTCCTCGGTAGCGTTCCTTGGTCATATAGTTAGTGGGGAAGGGATTGTGGTAGATCCGACAAAGATAGTTGCTATACAAGAGTGGCCTGTGTTGTCTACGGTGGCGGAAGTCCGGAGTTTTCTTGGGCTTGCCGGCTATTACATGCGCTTCGTGGAGAACTTCTCGCATATAGCATTTCCCCTCACTACTCTAACAAGGAAGGATCAGAAGTTCGTTTGGACGCCTGATTGCGCACAAGCTTTCGAAGAACTAAAGTGTCGTTTGACCACGCCACCTGTCTTAAGTACGCCTTGTGGTTCTAAAGGCTTTGGGGTTATAGTAACGCCTCTGGGAGTGGTTTAGGCTGTGTTCTGCTTCAGCACAGGTCGGTGATAGCCTATGGATCACGTCAGTTAAAGGTGCATGAGAGAAACTACCCAGTCCATGATTTAGAGTTGGCGGCCGTGGTATTCACTCTCAAGCTTTGGAGGCATTACCTTTATGGAGTAAAGGCCGATATATATTCAGATCACAAGAGTCTGAAGTATTTGATTGATCAGAAGGACTTGAACATGCGTCAACGAAGATGGATGGAGTTCCTTGGGGACTACACCTACAAGATTCATTATATTCCCGGGAAGGGGAATGTTGTGGCAGATGCTTTGAGTCGTAGAACCCCTGCACATGCCAACTGGTTGCAGATGTATGACGATCAGCTCATTCGTGATTTGGAGGCTTTGGAGATCTCGTGTGTTGACAAGGTATCTAGTGCTAATGCATGCTTGAGTTGGATAGAGGTTCAATATGACCTCGCGGACAGGATTCAGTAGGCCTTGGAGTTGGACGTAAGCTTGAAACGTCCCGTGGCAGAGTCCGTGGATGGGTCGAATGACCAGTTCATTGTTGATGATGGCCTTTTTTGGAAAGGTGGTCGGTTGTGTGTCCCTAATGTTGGAAAATTACGAGAAGAATTGATGTACGAGGCGCATTTTACCAAGTACTCAATTCATCCTGGGAGCACAAAGATGTTCAAAGACTTGAAGAGGCTGTTCTGGTGGCCCGGTATGAAGAAAGACATAGCGCTATACGTGGAGAAGTGTCAGACTTGTACCTTGGTGAAGGCCGAATGCCAGAAGCTAGGTGGGTTTCTAAAGTCCTTGCCTATACCAGAGTGTGAGTTTGATGACGTCTCTATGGATTTCGTGCACGGTTTGCCGAGATTGCACAAGGGAAACGACGCCATTTGGGTGGTCGTGGATTGGTTAACGAAGGTGTCGCTATTCATACCCAATAAGAAGGATGATTCCGTGGATAAGTTGGCGAAACTTTTTGTGGATAATATAGTCTGTTTGCATGGTGTGCCCCGAAGCATAGTAAGTGACCGAGATGGTTGGTTCATATCTAATGATTGGAGGCTCATTCATCAGTTGTTGGGTGCCAAGTTGAACTTCAGCACGGCTTTTCACCCACAAACAGATGGGCAAACTGAAAGGGTGAACAGGATGGTGGAAGATATGCTTCGTATGTGTGCATTGGACTTTGGTAGATGGTGGGAGGACTATCTTTACATGATTGAGTTCGCATACAATAACAGCTACCAAGCCAGCATTCAGATGGCGCCCTTTGAGGCTCTGTATGGAAGGAGGTGTTGTACGCCATTGTCTTGGGTAGAAATGGGAGGATCGAAGCTGTACAAGAGAAGTGACGTTGAAGATGCTACTTCAACGATACAGTTGATTTGGGAACGACTACTGATTGCTCAAGATAAACAAGCCAAGTACTACAACGCCAAGCATCAGAACGTGGAGTTTGTGGTGGGCGACTGGGTATACCTCAAGATAAAGCCGTTTAAAGGCGTATCAAGGATTCGATTCTTAAAGAAGCTTAGTTTGAGGTATGTTGGGCCTTTTGAGATCTTAGAGCGTGTTGGTGAAGCTGCCTATCGGTTGGCTCTTTCAGTAGAGCTGAGTGTATTACATGATGTATTTCACATCTCGGTCCTATGCAAAGTCGTGGTGGAACCAGAGCAAGTGGTAGTTGCAGATCAAGTATCGGTCGATAGTGGGCTAAGTACGAAAGTTAGACCCATTTGGATCGAGGATTCTGAGGTCAAGCAATTGCGAAACAAAGTTATCAGGATGGTCAAATTCCGATGGGATAATTGCGGTTGTGAGGAGCTTTCGTGGGAACGAGAGCAGACCATTCTTGAGGAGTATCCCGAGCTATTCTACTCTGGTACCATTTAAGTTTGTGTACTTTTCCATTCTATAATTTCGGGACGAAATTCTTTTAAGGGGAGAAGAATTGTAATGCCCAAAACACGGTTATGGTTGGGCTGTGTTGACTGAGTAACACGGCTTGGGACACGGGCATGTCCAAAGTCGTGTCCTGCTCTGTGTTTGCAATACGGCCTGGGACACGGGCGTGTCCAAAGCCGTGTCCTGCTTTGTGTTTGCCGGGTTGTGTTGACTGAGGCACACGGCTTGGGACACGGGTGTGTCCAAAGCCGTATCCTGTCCAGGCGTGACGGTTTCTGTGTCGATTGAGGCACACAGCCTGTGACACAGGAGTGTCCAAAGCCGTGTCAGGCACACGGCCCGAGACACAGGTGTGTCTAGAGCCATGTCCTATTCTAAGATCGACGATTTATCGTACGAAAGTGAGATACGTCTTGTGACACGAGCGTGTCATAGGCCGTGTGCGGCCCCAGTTAGACGATTTTAAGAGTGAATCGAGGTCGTTCATTTTATCTCTAAGGGATCTGACGACCCAGCTTTCCCCCTATTAGTATAAGGCTGGGAAATGAGGGTTTAGGCCTCATTTCTTTTGACCCAATCTCTTTCTAAGAGGTAGAGAGAGGAGAGAAAGAGGGAGAAGAATAAGGAGGAATCCCGCTATTGTTGAAGCTTTATAGCTCTAAATCGCGAGCCGAGTCCAGATCTGCGGAGGCAAGTCTGTTGCGGTGCTTTTCATCCGACTAGTTTTCCATGGCGCCGAAACGAACCTCTAGGGTAACGATTCTCTACTTGGACATATGAAGTCCTCGTACTTTTTGCATAGGAAACTCTCTCCCGCAAGTGAGCGGTAAGTGTGAGGTATTCCTTTGGGTAGATATGGTTTATCCCCGTCATATTGCATTTAGAGTCCGGAATCGAAGTACGGATGTAGGTATGGTGTGTGAAGCCTATCCGGACAAGTTGGTCTGGACCAATGATGTTTTCATTATGCTTGTATTGCCGGAGAAGACTCCGTGCCATTTGTTTTACGAGTTTTCTACGTGGTAGATTGCAACAGGGAGCCTCAGAGACTAACTCCTATCTTCAAGGAAAACTAGGAAGAAGCGCAATTCTGCCATCTTGGTGGCCTGGGAGCCAACCTTGTACATAACCGGGTTATGTATTATTGTATGATTGATACCCGAGATTCGGGGAAGCTTGACCTACGTCGATGACTTAAACTGACATGACGGTGTGAGCAATAAGTTGAGTGGAACCGTACCCGCTCTATGTGGTTCGGTTAAAGAGACCTAGGGTACATGGCACTTGCTGATGACATAGAGGGAGGGTCTTAGGCTTCGGCCAAAAGAGACTTTTAGCTCACGATGTTGCCGTCCTAGGGGCGGTGGTGGACCGAGTTCACCGAGAATGTGCCCTGAGAGCATGGGGTGTATGGACGTGTGTGCCTGCGCCTGTGGTGAAGTGTGCTTAAACTATACTTTCACTATCTTGTTTGGTTATACTAATAAAATGCAGGGAAGGAGCACCGCCGCCCCGAGTAAGGGGTGGGGTCGTTATAATTTGGTCATCTTTAGTTGACCGTTGTCTTGTTTTGCCACTGTGCGGTGGATTGTTCTTATGCAGGAACATGCGAGCCTAGTGGCAAATAGCGAGCTTAATCCCTTGTTGTTGTGTTGGCCCTCGAAGGCCAAAGCGAAGTCTTTACCTTATTATACACATGTGTGGCCGGCCTGCGTGCCAAAGTTTGGAAAACATGTAATGTTTCAGTAAACACTTGTAAGGCCCTAAGGCTGAGACTTTTGTGTATTTTCCTGTCATTCCTACTCTGGTTGTCGTGGACATTCATGCTATTGTAATTGGGTTCTTATAATTATTTTAAAAGCTTATGCTAGAATGCTCTGAGTTAGGATGCGTGTTCTTATTGCTATCAATTTGGTATTCTTATATAACTCCACTAACTGTCCGTGAAATATGGCATGAGGCCCCGACCAGACCTTCTGTTATATTCCATGTGACGGATGGGGGGGGGGGTTACACCCCTTCAGATTCTCTACCTTCTTTTTTAAAAAGTTCATGATGATCTTGTTCGCCGCCTCCACATGCCCGTTACTCCTGGGGTGGTGGATCGACGCGAACCTAAGATCAATCCTGAGCTGGCCACGTAAACTGATAATTCAGCGCTGGAGAACTGAGGCCCATTTTCTGTAACAATAGCCTGAGGCCACCCGTGCCGACAAATGATTTCTCCCCATAAAAAATTTCGAATTACCTGGGAGGTCACCTCGGCCAGTGTCCTGACCTCCAACCACTTAGAAAAATAGTCGATCATGACTAATAAAAACCTTCTCTTCCCGCTAGCCTGGGGTAAGGGTCCTACTAGATCCATTCCCCAAATAGCTAAGGGCCAGGGCGCGGTGATGCTTCTGAGCTTCTGAGCCTCTGAGCAGGTAGCAGTTGGAGCGGGGCGAACAGATGGCACTTCTAGCATTTCTTGGTGAACTCGGTGGCATCTCGGCTTAGGGTCGGCCAAAAATACTCTTGCCTGACTATTCTCCCCTCCAGACTCCTGCTCCCTGAGTGCCCCCCACACTCCCCTGCATTGACTTCCTCTAAGGTTCTCGAAACCTCCTCCTCAGCCACACAATATGCTAGCAGTCCTGAGTGGGTTTTCCTATATAGCCTCCCGTCGTGTATTAGATAATATGCCAACTTGTGATTGAAGCGCTTTTTGTCCATGCCTTCCAGGAACTCCCCTGTGGACAATTAAACTGCGAAGGGGTCCATCCAAGAGGGGTGTTGACTCACTTTCATAGTTCCCCTCCTAGATAGAAGGTCGGAATAGCTCGGAGAGGGTTCCTCCCGCACGGGGTCCGAACTTGGCCAGTTGATCTACTTGCACATTTTCTTCCTGCGACACATGTCGAATGGAAAATATTTGGAACATGTCGATGACCCCTTTCACCTTCGCCAGATACAGCTGGAGGGTAGGTTCCCTCACCTCAAACTCTCTATTGATTTGAGAAGACACCACCATAGATTCCGTTAGCACCTCCACGTCGTGCACCCCCAGTTCCCTTGCCAGCCGCAGCCCTGCGATTACCGCCTCATACTCTGCCTGGTTATTGGTAATGGGAAAATGGATGACCGCCGTCCGCTCTATCCTCATCTTCTGGGGACTCTTCAAGATTACTCCTACCCCCCCCCCCCCCCCAAGGAATGTCTTCCCGAGGCGCCATCCACCATTAATTTCCAAGGGACCGGATGAGTGAGCTCCACTTCCGCCACCTCGACCACATAATCGTCTAGGAAGTCGGCCATTGCCTGGGCCATGATCGAGAGGCGAGGGACAAAAGATATATCGAACTCGCTTAGTTCAACCGAACATTTTGCAAGCCTTCCGGAGTATCCCTCAAAGATGTTGCGAAGGGGATGGTCAGTCACTACCTGGATTGAATGTGCTTGGAAGTAAGGTCGGAGCCTCCGTGCCGAGATTACCAAAGCGAAAGCCAATTTCTCCAGGATCGGTTATCGAAGCTCGGCCTTTCTCAGGACCCTACTTATATAGTAAATTGGCAGCTGCTTCTTTCCCTCCTCTCGGACCAGGACGGAGATCAGGGCCTCGGCCCCGACCCTAAGGTATATGGATAGATCTTCCCCCTCCTCCGGTCCTTGGAGCAGCAGAGCCTTAGTCAGCTATATCTTCATGGCTTGGAATGCCTTTTCACACTCCTCAGACCATTCAAACTTCTGGCCTCCCTCAGCACATTGAAGGAAGGCGAGCACTTCTCTCCCGCCCGAGAGAGGAACCTGCTCAGCCCTGCCAGCTTCCCTGTCTGGCATTCGAATTCCTTGGTGTTTTGAGGTGACCCCAACTCCATGATCACCCTCACTTATCAGGGTTGGGTTCTAACCCTGCGGGAGTAAGGAGGTGGCCTAGGAAATTTCCCTTACTTGCCCCAAAGACACACTTCAAGGGGTTTAGCCTCATTTTATATTTTCATAGGATGCTGAAGGTCTCCTCCAAATTTTGGAGGTGAGAGTCTGCATCCCGACTCTTGATCATGAGTTCATCCACGTACACCTCAAAGTTCCTTCCCTTCTGCTCCTGGAAGACCCGATCCATCATTCTCTGATACGTCGCCCCTGCATTTTTCAGCCTAAAGGGCATCATTTTGTAGCTGTAGCACCCCCTGTGATGAAAGAAACATCCTTTATATCAGGCGGGTGCTTCCTGATCTGGTGATAACCTGAAAATTCATCTAGAAAGCTTATTAGAGAAAAACTGATGGATGCGTCAACCAACACGTAGATTCGAGGCAAGGGGTAACAATCCTTGGGACATGCTTTATTCAAAAGAGAAAAATAAATACACATCCTCCAGCGACCGTCTCCTTTTTAGACCATCACCACATTAGAGACCCAGCCTGGATACTGGATCTCTGATACAAACCCTGTATTCAGGAGCTTTCCCACCTCTTCTCTGATGGGCTCGACTAGCTTATCGACGGTGGACCTCTTCTTCTGCCGGATGGGACGGGCATCGACACCAAGGTTGAGGCGGTGGAAAGCCACATCCGCATTAATTCTTGGCATATCAGTCGTGCTCCACACAAAGATGTCTACGTTCTTCTGGATGCACTCCAACATCCTCTTCTGATCTTTCGGGCTCAACCCTCCGCTAACCTGCACTTTCTCCACCCTTCCTTCCTGGGTGAGAACTTCCATCTCCACCACCTCCTCTACTGTCTCCAGTCGGGACTGCTCTTCCTACTCTCCTGTGGCCCCCTCACCTAGCACAAGAACCTCCTCCTCCTCAGCTTCCTCTACGGCCATCACCTCGGCCGGTTCCTCCAGAACTTCCTCCGCCGCCTCTACATGGGCGTGAATTGTTGGGTACATAGGAAAATGTGTACCTGATTTGAAGAAGTCTCACTTAGCTCAATGATATACATCAAGATGTATTTGATGTTATTTTGAGTTTATATGTGCAGGTTAAGAATATGCTAAAATGCAGAAAAAAAAAGGTTCTAAGTTCATGTGTCGACACTTAAGAAAGCCTGTGTCGACACTTGGAAAAGCAGTGTCGACACCAGAAGCAACTGTGTCAACACACAGAAGTTTTAGTCAACATCAACTGTGTCGACACTTGGAGGCAGTGTCGACACACAGAATTTTTAGTCGACATAAACTGTGTCGACACCTGGAGGCAGTGTCGACACACAGAATTCTTAGACTATATCAACTATGTCGACACACAGGACTTGTATCGACACACAGCAGAGTTTCAACAAAGTTGATTGCTGTAAAGTGAATAAGTGACTATGTCGACACAAAGAAGCAGTGTCGACACATTCTACAGATACAGTGTCAAGAAGTAGTGTCGACACCAAAGGATCTGTGTCGACATCACCAAAGCTTGTGTCGACACTTAATCTACTTGTGTCGACACATAATGAAGATCAATCTCGAAGCTTTGCTGACAAAGACAAAGGATCAAGAAATGACTGAAGACTTGACAATTGTGAATTCCAACAAGTTTGTTGAAGCTATCAGAACTGTCAGAAGTTGGTTAGAAACCGGATCAGCCGGTTACCATGGATGAAGTCTATATAAAGACAGATTCTGTCAAATCAAAAAAATGAACAACTAATGAAGTATTGATCATTGATCAAGAAAGAGCACGTCACACAGAAGAAGATTTTCGTGAGAAGATCTAAGAAGACAGTCTGAAGTGGCAATCTACTCAGAATTTGTCTAAGGAGAATTCAAACAAGAATTCAGAAGAAACTTCAGAAGATTTGGAGAGTGAGAGAGAGCTCCAGCTATTTAAAGTAAAGAAGGAGACATTTACAAGTCTCTTAAGAAGCAGATCCTAAACAAATCTGCTAAGAAGAATTCAGATCTATTTCTGAAATCTAAGAAGGAAGCTGCCAATGAGTCAACTTCAAAGAAGATCAACCCTACTGAGTTCAGATTCAAGAAGCTTTGAAGAAAACTAAGAACAGGTTGATCTCAACAATCAGTTTTATCAAGAGCTGATCAAGAAACCTTTTATCCCTTCTCTCTCAACAAGGGTAAGAGTTAATCTATAAGATTTTTCAAATTCTGTAGGATCTTTCAAGATCTGAGTTGTAAGCCTATAATATGAAGGCTGAGTGTAGGAGATATAGATCTCTGAGTTGTAAGGCTTTTGAGTCTGAGTGTAGGAGAAATCAATCTCTGAGTTGTAGGCCTTGTGACAAGGCTGAGGTAGGGTTGTTAGCCTGAGCTGTAGGAGTATGGATACACTCTGAGTTGTAGGAACCTTTCAGGGTTCTGAGTTGTAGGAACCTTTCAGGGTTCTGAGCTATAAGATCTGTGGATCTGAGAAGAAGGAGAAAGTTAGGCCAAATCTAGCACACTACTGGATAGGCGAAGGGGGAAGTGGATGTACCCAGACCTTTGGGAACCACTATAAATCAGTGTGTAATATGTGATGTGTGTGTGATTGTGAATTCTGTGTTGTGGTTGCTGTGATAGCTGTAGAATAGTTAGATTTTCTTTAAAGAACTAAATTCTTATTCTTCCTTAAGTGAAAAAAAGATAAAAGCCTATTCACCCCCCTCTAGGTGTTTGGGTTATCTTGAAATCGATTCTATCAAGTGGTATCAGAGCGAGGTTGCTCAATGAAGTACTTAACAGTCTGAGTTAGATCCATAAGGCAGATTCAAGATCAAGAAAATGGGTTCAGGAGAAAATCATAAGGAACTCGGTTCTATGAAATTACCCATATGCAGGAAAGAGATATTTGGAATATGGAAAGAAAGAGTCAGGCTTTTTATGGAGGCTTCTGATCCAAGGATCTATATTACAGTAATGGAAGGTTCTTATATTCCAATGAAGTTGTCAGTTCTAGATGCAAATCAAAGAATTTCCAAGGATTTTTTAGAGATGACTAAGGAAGAGATCATCCTGGCAACTATGGATAAAAGAGCCCAGAATATCATAGTAAGTGTCATAGATGATTCAACCTTTCAAAATTTGATTCACTGCAAGACCTCCAAGGAAATGTGGGACACTTTGATAGTCTATATGGAGGGTTCTGAAGAAGTCAGACAAGATAGAAAATCTATACTGAACTAGGAATATGAGAGTTTCAGACAAGGAAAGTCAGATGATATAACTGAGTGTTATAAAAAGTTCTATAAAATAGTAAATGAGCTGATGTCCTATGGAAGGATCTTCAGTACATATGAATTGAATGATAAATTCCTAAGATACTTGACAAAGGATTGGAACACTAAGATTTGTGCCATTAGGGAAGTGGCCAAACTTGCAGATATCTCTCCTCCAACTTTGTTTGGAAAATTACTGTCATATGAGATGCAGCTGATGGCTAGGAAAGAGGAAAAGAAAAGTGCAAAAGGGGACCATAGAGAAAAGTCTGTGGCCTTCAAGGTGGAAGCCACTAGGAAGAATAGGAGGATGTCTCCATCACCTCCTAAGATAGTTGCTGAAATTACTTCAGATAATTAAGACAACCAAAGTTCAGACAACAGTGACTCAGATAAAGACTTTGTTGCCTTCACAAGGCAGTTTCAGAGATTCCTGAAGAAAAAGCAGTGGAAGTCTAGGCCCTCCACATCTCAGCCTGTGGATGACTATTATCAAAAGAGGAAGTCATCTAGGAAGGACAGGAGCAGGTCTAAGCCTAGTAAATCTACAACATCAAAGATAGTTTGCTACTGCTGTAATAGGCCTGGACATGTTGTGGCTGAGTGTCCAGAAAAAAGAAAGGAGTCTGTTGATAAAAGGAAGACTCAACAAAAGAGCAAGAAGGAGAAATCCTTTGTTGCTAAGAAGGAGAAGAGCTTGACAGACCAATCATCTTCAGAGTCTGAATATGAAGCTGAGGTATACATTGGTCTATATGCAGCAGATGAAGAAGATGAGTTTATACAAGTGCTAAACTCTATCTATGAACAAGAAGACCATCAGTGCATGGGACTAATGGCTGTGTTAGAAGAAGACAAGTGCCAGGATCAGCCTGGTCCTAGTAAGGTACAATGTTTTTCTAGAAATTCAGATGGTAGTACTGGTTCAGAGTCAGCTACATCTACATCAAGTGATGTGGATGGGTCTGAGTCTGAAGGTGATATTCATCAGCTGATAGATGAATATGGGGACTTGTTGCAGGCACTAAAGAAAAGCAAAAACATGGCCAAAAATAAGGCTAAGGAATTTCAGATCTTAAGATGGCTGCATTTGATTTAGTGAATGAGTTGGATCAAAAAATGAATGAGATTGCCAAACTGAAAACTATAACTGTTATTCAGATGGGCACAATCACATACAAAAATGATCTAATTAAAATTCTGGAAGCCAGACTTCAAAAAGAAAAAGATTTGGTGGCTAGTTATTCCAAGCCGAAGACAGTTTTACCCTTAATAGATAAGTTTGTGGCTCAAAAGGGTAAGGCTGGAATAGGCTTTAAAGGTGACACTAGGGCTGTTCAATTTAAGAGAAAGCGAAAAGCCTCAGTCCAGCCACTGAACTTTAAAGTCCCTGTAGTTTTTAGAAAGGTACAAGTGCTTTCTAACAAGTATGACCTTGAGAATACTCATGGTCATAGTAAGACTAAAGTTCTGAATGACAAGGGTGTTTATGTCAATAAGGCAGCCCATGTCCATAAACCCCATGTTCTTAAGAAAACAGTGGGTGTAGCTGCATCAGTACCAGCACAAAACAAAAGATTTGCTGTCAACCAGACTGCCAAGAATGTATCTTAAAATAGATACAACAAGTATGAATGCTGGTGTTGTGGCAAGACAGGCCATTATACCTTAGATTGTTGGCACAACATTAGTGTCAGGAAGAATAACAGTCTACCTATTAGAAGAGCAGCAGGTAGATTTGTTAAGTATGAAGCTAACTTAAACCAAGGACCCAAGATTTACTTGGGCTCTAAGGGGAGGTAATTCTTTATTGCAGGTGAGTCTAAGTTACCATGCCCCTATATGGTACTTGGACAGTGGATGTTCCAGGCACATGACTGGAATAAGGGGGTTGCTGAAGGAGTACTTATCTATCATAAATGGGTCTAAAGTAATCTTTGGTGGTTCTGAAAAAGGAATCATCAAAGGATTTGGTAACATTTCTAATAACAAGATTACTATCACTCAAGTGGCCTATATGAAGGGTTTGAAACACAACCTTATAAGCATAAGTCAGCTGAGTGATTTAGGATATGACATTTCATTTATTAAGAATGTATGTCATATCAAAAGGTCAAGTGATCAAAAGGTCATATTGACAGGATATAGAAAAAGAAATGTGTACTGTCTTAACTTTGAGTGTGAGAACAATGATTCTCCTATTTGTCTTATAGTTGATGAGAGAGCCTCTCATTGTGTCAAATGGCACAAGAGGCTGGCCCATCTTAACTACAAAATAATTGGCCAACTCTTTAGCAAAGAGTTAGTGAGGAATGGTCCTAAAGTTAAGTGTGTAAAGGATGGGATATGCTCAGCTTGTCAAAAAGGCAAACAGACAAAATCCTCCTTTCATAGCCTTGAAAACAAGGATTCTGTGAGGTGTCTATACCTATTGCATATGGATCTATTTGGTCCTATGCCAGTTCATAGTCTAGGTAGGAAGGTCTACAATTTTGTGGTGGTAGATGACTATTCTAGATATTCCTGGGTGTTCTTTCTGAGACAAAAATTAGAAACCCCAAGTGTTTTATATAGTTTTGTCAAGCAAATTCAGAATGAACTTGACAGTACAGTGGTCAAAATCAGAAGTGACCATGACACTGAATTTCAATCTGAGAGTATGACAAGATTGTGTGAAGAATTTGGGATTTTTCAAGAATTCTCCTCACCTAGAACACCACGGCAAAATGGTATTACTGAAAGGAAGAATAGAACACTGATTGAGGCTGGTAGAACTCTATTGAGTGACACTTCTCTCCTAGAATATTTTTGGGCTGAGGTAGTAAATACTGCATGTCATGTGATCAATAGGGCTTCTATCACCAAAAGCCACAAAAAGACTCCCTATGAGATCATGAAGGGTAGAAAACCAAACTTATCCTATTTTAGGATCTTTGGTTGCAAGTGCTATGTCCTTAATAATGTCAAGTCTTATCTAACTAAGTTTACTGCCAAATCCCAAGATGGGATATTTGTTGGGTACAACAACAATAGTAAGGCTTATAGGGTCTACAACTTGATTACTCAGGTTGTAGAAGAATCTGTACATGTTGTCTTTGATAAAACAAGACTGATTAACAGTGAGTTGCCTTATAGCTCATGCAGTTCTACAAGTATAAATGAGAGAATGGACAAGCTTACCATTACAGAAGAGTCAACTGCAGAGCAGGAAGTTGAAAATTGTGGCTACTGTCCAGGGGGGTACAGGACTCTCTAGATGCTGATGAAAACCAATAGGTGCAGCATATTGAAGAGACTGGAGGTGTTCAACCTGAAGATAGTATACCTCCAGCTATTAGACACTTAAAGGATCATCCAGCAGATTGGTGATCCCAGACATGGAGTGCAAACCAGAAGCAGGAACTTGAACACAGTTCTTTGCTCAAGCTTCCTATCTCAACTGGATCCAAAGAGATTTGAAGAAGCTATTCTAGACCCACATTGGATTGATGCCATGCAAGAGGAGCTGAATTAGTTCAGAAGGTGCAAGGTCTGGGAGTTAGTTCCTAAACCAAAAGACCACAACATCATTGGAACAAAGTGGATCTTTAAGAACAAACTGGATGAGAGTGGGATCATTGTGAAGAACAAAGCAAGACTTGTTGCAAAAGGATACAGGCAGGAAGAGGGTATTGACTTTGATCAAACCTTTGCCCCAGTAGCAAGACTAAAAGTAATTATGAAGTTCTTTGCCTATACAGCATATCAAGGCTTCAAAGTATTCCAAATGGATGTAAAATCAGCATTCCTAAATGGAAATCTAAAAGAAGAATTCTATGTAGAGCAGCCCTCAGGTTTTGTTGATTCTCTCAAACCTGATTATGTTTATAGACTTAGGAAAGCTTTGTATGAGTTAAAACAAGCCTCAAGGGCTTGGTATGAAACCCTGTCTACTTTCCTTATTGAGAACAAATTCTCAAGGAGGAAAATAGACAAAACTATATTCCTAAGGGAGTCCAAAGGAAAAATAATCTTAGTCAATATTTATGTAGATGACATAATATTTGGGTCTATAGAAAACAACCTTTGCAAGAAGTTTGTTAAACTTATGCAAGGAAAGTTTGAGATGAGCAGCATGGGAGAACTTAAGTTCTTCTTGGGACTTCAAGTAAGACAGACTGATGATGGCTTGTCCATATCCCAGTCTAAGTTCACCAAGGAGTTAATTAAAAAGTATGGTATGGAATCATCCTCCACCATGAGAACTCCTTTGGGAACAAGTATGCATATATGCAAAGATGATGCAGGTAAGCCTGTAGATGAGTCTTTGTATAGAGGAATAATTGGCTCTCTTCTATATCTATCTGCTAGTAGACCAGACATTATGTATGCAACATGTGTCTGTGCCAGGTACTAATCATGCCCTAAAGAATCTCATTACATTGCAGTAAAAAGGATTTTGAGATATCTAAAGGGCACATCTAATCTAGGCCTTTGGTACCCTAGGAATGGAGATTTTCTACTGACAGGCTATTCAGATGCAGACTTTACAGGTTGCAAAGAAGATAGAAAAAGCACAACAGGCACCTGTCAATTTCTAGGAGGAAGATTGGTGTCTTGAAGCAGTAAGAAGCAGACTAGTGTGACAATTTCCACAGCTCAGTCTGAATGAGGCAGCAGGAATTTGCTGTGCACAGCTGTTGTGGATTCAGCACCAGCTAAAAGACTATGGTATTCAGGTAAGTAGAACACCTTTGTTTTGTGATTCTACAAGTGTTATTTCTATTATTAATAATCCTGTTTCACATAGTAGGACTAAGCATATAGAAATTAGATACCATTTTCTTAGAGAACATGTAGAGAAAAAAGACATCTCACTAGAATTTGTCAAAACAGATTATCAAATTGCAGATATTTTTACTAAGCCTCTAGATGAAACTAAATTCAATAAATTTAAAATTGAATTATGAATGTTGAACATAGATTAATTTAACAATATTGGCTAAGTAAATCTGTGTTGACGCATCTAGAGAAGTGATGTCGACACATCCAGAGTAGTGGTGTCGACACATCCATAAATTGTGTCAACACTTACAATAAGAGTCGACACAGAATTTCTGTTGAACTTCTAAATATGTCAAGTGTCGACACATCATCAATTGGTGTCGACACATAGAAGTCAACACCGTTGTCGAGACATTTAAAGTATGTGTCGACACATTTCAATAGTGTCAACACATTTAGATTGTTTTTGCCCGCCTTTTGACCTTCTTTGTTTAGAAGGGTATAAATAGGTCAAGAACAATCTCTGTCGACACACTCTCCAGGTTTTCGAGACCAAAACCTTGTGTCGACAAACTCTCTTCTCTCAATCCAAGCTTTCTCACCATCCCAATGACGCCAAAGGTAAAAGATAACATCAACGAAGGATATGAGTTGGTTCGCCACGCCTTTGATGATGCAGAATCTGAGATTAAAGGGGTAATTACCCTAATTGCTGAAAATGGTTTGGAGTTTTTGGTATCCGAACCAACCAAGATATGTAAGAAAGAGATACTTGAGTTTTATGGCGCAGTTACAGTAGATTCAACTGGCCTTAAGATTAAATCAACGGTTCATGGTGCTAGAGTCAAATTGACCTTGAAGAGTTTGAGGAAAATTCTTAATCTTCCAAGGACTCGTGATGAAGAAGTACCTGTATCTAAGACAAGGGAAGCACTACAATGGTGTGGATTGGATCCCACCTTGAAGATTGGATCAGCTATAAACAGGAAAGGGATGAATCAGCAAGGGAAATTCCTCTCTAAAGTGGTTGGCAAGGTAATTCTATGTAAGCCAGGGGGACATGATAGGGTTTCAGCCTATATGTTCAGCCTAATGATAAGGATTATTTTTAGACTAAACACAGATTGGTCTATAGTAATTTTTGGGAAGATTAAGGAAGGCATAAAGAAGCCTAATTTGGCTAGACTGATGAGTTTATACTTGGCTGGAGCAATTCCAGAAGTAATGCACCAGATTCCTGGTTCTAAAATCAACCATATGAGAAAAATGGACATCGGGATTATCTCCAGATGGGATAGGGTCCTAACAAAGGACATACCTGATATAGAAAGACAAGAAGCTGCTGAGAAATCACCTGCACAGGACATTACTGATAATGCACAGGTGCAGGGGGAGCCAGATAATGCACAGGCACAGGACATTATAGATAATGCATAGGCACATGACTTTACTGATAATGCACAGGTGCAAGGGGAAGAGACAACTCACTTGGCAAGTGAAATGGCTTCACAAACAATTCTTGAGAGACCTCGTGTCAACAGTCCAGCACAAGATGTTATCATGGAGGATACATCTGTAGTTGTTGATGCTCCTGAGAAAGAAGTACCACCAGTCCACACTCAACAGGAGTTTACTCTTGAAGAGTTGTTTCCTGATATTGAGGGAGCAACAAATAAGGGGAGCAAATAAGGATTGAGGGGGAGCAGGCTGACTTTGAGGGGGAGCAGAATAGGACTGAAAAGGAGCTCTCTCCTAGTCCTAAGAAAAGAGTAGACATTACCAGTACATCTACTTCAAGAGATGAAGAAATCACAAGTGCCAAAAAGAGAAAACTAATGGTTTTCAAGAGAAGGAGCCAAAGCTACAAGAAAGCATTGCAAACTGCTGCTCCACAACCTGCCCCAGAGGCTGATTACAACTCATTATTGGTGGACTTGCAAGAGAAATTAGATGAGCAGAGAGTGGCTCTAGAGAAGTATGTGGATGAAAGCCATAAGTCACTTCAATTTGATCTGGCTCAGGATATCAAATCCATCAGGTTTGAAGTGAATCTACATAAGAATGAGATGACAGATTGCTTTCACAAAGGGGGCAATGTTGTAGTATTTCTGGCTAAGCAGCAAGCACTAGTAAAGGCTCAAGTGGATAACATTGCTATTAAACAAGGCTATGTCCTTGAGAATCAGATAAGGATGAATGACAATCTGACTGAATCTCACAATGAGATAGTAACTGAAATAAAGAATACAGTCACTGCAATGACTGAAGCAAGGGCTTAAGAGAAAGAGGAGTTTGATAAGAAGCTACAGGTTGTCTTACACTCATTTCAGACAGCCATTACTACTTCTCAGAATTTAATCTCTGATAAGCTTCTCAAGTTAAAATCATTTTATAAAGATGGTGTTAATTTTCTTGATGGACAAGTGAGATTTCAGAAAGATGACTTACGAGACCATATTGAAAGAGAAGTCATAAAGGGGAAGAGAGTGTTAGTTAAAGCAGGCTCAGATCATGTCAAATAGATATCCAATAGCATCAGAGACACTTTGGGATATCCACCCCTTTGTGATGATGATAATGTTGCTGAGTCAGGTGTGCAACCTGCTTATCTTGAAGGTGATCAACCTGAAGTTGCTCAGGTCATCTACCCTCCAGCATATTTTGATATGATTCAGCAACAGGTTCAGTCAATGTACAGTCCTCCACAGAAAGTTGATAATGTTATTATTGAGAAAGTAGAAATGCCAGAAGCTGCCTTGAAAGCTCATCAGGAAGCTCAACTGTCAAAGAAAAGGTTTAGAGAACAGGCTGAGTTAAAGCCTGATTTTGAGCAGTGGAGCCCCACTTCCAGGAATATCATTTTGACTGCCTGGAAAACTGTGAAAGAACAGATCCATGAAAGGGGAAAATGGTATACTGAATAAGAATGACAGAAATATGAAGCAAGAAAAGAAGCCATTCTGCAATATAGAAGAAAGGCTAAAATTGGGAAGCTACCTCCTAATGCTCAGGAGCCTAGCAAATACTTCCCTAAGCCTTTAAATTATTTTGAAAGTCAGAAAATTAAGGCTGAAGCACAGAAGAAGACAGAGTTGAAAGGAAAGAAGCTCATTGATGATGCAGAACCTACTGTGCAGGCTCAGATTAAGCCAGGAAAAGGCATAGTCATCAGGGAGCCTGATCAGCCTTAGTATATATTTACTAGATTTTACAAGAACAATATAATCTTTAGTATTAAAGAAATCTATGCAAACAATTGTTAAGAAACTTTTTGATAGTATAAACAAAATAATGTTTCATGTTCATTAAGTTTGCATCATTATTCTGTAATGTCATTTTGGTATATATTTTGTTTATAAGTTACCCTGTCATATAATGCTTATATACATCATAATGTTTGTTTATTATAAGTGGTGTATATCATTGACTAAAGGGTTATGACTTCTCCAAATAGGGGGAGATTGTTGGGTACATAGGAAAATGTGTACCTGATTTGAAGAAGCCTCACTTAGCTCAATGATATACATCAAGGTGTATTTGATGTTATTTTGAGTTTATATGTGCAGGTTAAGAATATGCTAAAATACAGAAAAAAAGTTTTTAAGTCCATGTGTCGACACTTAAGAAAGCCTGTGTCGACACTTGGAAAAGCAGTGTCGACACTAGAAGCAACTGTGTCGACACACAGAAGTTTTAGTCGACATCAACTGTGTCGACACCTGGAGGCAGTGTCGACACATAGAATTTTTAGTCGACATCAACTGTGTCGACACCTGGAGGCATTGTTTACACACAGAATTCTATGACTATATCAATTGTATCGACACACAGGACTTGTGTCGACACACAGCAGAGTTTCAACAAGTTGATTGCTGTGAAGTGAAGAAGTGACTGTGTCGACACAAAGAAGCAGTGTCGACATATTCTACAGATGCAGTGTCAAGAAGCAGTGTCGACACCAAAGGAGCTATGTCGACATCACCAAAGCTTGTGTCAACACTTAATCTACTTGTGTCGACACATAATGAAGATCAATCTCGACGCTTTGCTGACAAAGACAAAGGTTTAAGAAATGACTGAAGACTTGACAGCTGTGAATTCCAACAAGTTTGCTGAAGCTATCAGAACTGTCAAAAATTGGTTAGAAACCGGATCAGCCGGTTACCCTGGATGAAGTCTACATAAAGACGAATTCTGTCAAATCAAAAAAATGAACAACTAATGAAGTATTGATCATTGATCAAGAAAGAGCAGGTCACACAGAAGAAGATTTTCTTGAGAAATCTAAGAATACAGTCTGAAGTGGCAATCTACTCAGAATTTGTCTAAGGAGAATTCAAACAAGAATTTAGAAGAAAATTCAGAAGATTTGGAGAGTGAGAGAGAGCTCCAGCTGTTTGAAATAAAGAAGGAGACATTTACAAGTCTCTTAAGAAGCAGATCCTGAACAAATCTGCTAAGAAGAATTCAAATTTATTTCTGAAATCTAAGAAGGAAGCTGCCAGCCAATCAACTTCAAAGAAGATCAACCCTACTGAGTTCAGATTCAAGAAGCTTTGAAGAAATCTAAGAATAGGTTGATCTCAGCAATCAGTTTTATCAAGAGCTGATCAAGAAACCTTTTATCCCTTCTCTCTCAACAAGGGTAAGAGTTAATCTATAAGATTTTTCAAATTCTATAGGATCTTTCAAGATCTGAGTTGTAAGCCTATAATATAAAGGCTGAGTGTAAGAGATATAGATCTCTGAGTGGTAAGGCTTTTGAGTCTGAGTGTAGGAGAAATCAATCTTTGAGTTGTAGGCCTTGTGATAAGGCTGAGGTAGGGTTGTTAGCCTGAGCTATAGGAGTGTGGATACACTCTGAGTTGTAGGAACCTTTCAGGGTTCTGAGTTGTAGGAACCTTTCAGGGTTCTGAGCTGTAAGATCTGTGGATCTGAGAAGAAGGAAGAAGTTAGGCCAAATCTAGCAAACTATTGGATAGGCGAAGGGGGAAAGTGGATGTACCCAGACCTTGGGGAACCACTATAAACCAGTATGCAATCTATGATGTGTGTGTGATTGTGAATTCTGTGCTGTGGTTGCTGTGATGGCTGTAGAATAGTTTGATTTTCTTTAAAGAACTGAATTCTTATTCTGCCTTAAGTGAAAAAAGATAAAAACCTATTCACCCCCCCCCCTCTAGGTGTTTGGGTTATCTTGAAATCGATTCTATCATGAACCTCTTCCTCTTCTAACTCTATCTTCTCAGCTTCTCCCATGGCCTCCTGGCTAGATATCTCCTCCATCCTTCTTTCCATTTCCTCGTCTCCTTCCTGCCAGGAGATGGTATTGACCGCAGTGATGTAGCACTCCCTTGCCACCTTGGGGTCTCCCCGAACCCGGACCCGGATTCCCTCAGCTTTGAACTTGATATACTGGTGGAAAGAAGAGGGTACATAGTGGAAAACACTAATGAGGGGCCGTCCGAATATTGCATTGTAGCTACTAGGAGCGTCCACGATGACGAACCTGTAGTTCCTAGATTGGCCTCCCAAGGTATCATGGAGCCCCACTCCTCCTTCTACCTCCTTCCTCTCTCCATATAATCCGAACAAGGGTCCGTCCGAGGCCAGCACACTTCTGAGATCCACCTTCATAGCGTCAAATGCCTTATTAAAGATGACGTTGATGGAGCTCCCATTATCGATGAGGATCCGGGAGATGGTGAAATTCTCGATGACGGCCTGAACTTCCAGCGCATCGCAGAACGGATCCTCATGATCCTGCATATCCTTCCGAGTGAAGGTAATCTTCTCCTCTGGGGGTGTGGTTAGGGACGTTGAGGCAACGCTCCAGAGATACATGGTGTGGAGACTCGCCTTACGGGCATCCTCGATTCCCACCCCCATGGATCACCCTGATCCCTTCTCAGCCTCCTACATCGGCCTGGTCTTCCCACCTATCCTCCTCTACTCTGGGCAGGACTTCCTCTATCCGCACCTCCTGACAGTGATGTTGCAGTTGCTGGGTATGCTCCCTGGCTCCCCTTAGTTCCAAAAACTTCGGGCAGGTGGCCGTCGCATGGACCACCTCCTGATGTAAATCACAATAGGGAAGCTCCCCCTGCCTTCCCACCTCCTCCTCCCTAGGGCTATTACCATAGCCTGGTGCTGCTTGGGGAGAGGAGGTCTCTGGCCTTGTCTCCATCCTGGAAGGTTGAACTGGTTTTGCCCTCCTTGGCGGTTGTCTCCTCCGTGGAAACCTCTCCTTTGGCCCTGATCATGCCATTCCGGCTGCCTCCAGCCTAGCCAATTATTCAGCTCCTGGAAGCCCTATCTCGGCTGTTGTTGAAGATGTTATGGCTCTCGCTGCCTCAGCTCTGCCCTCCTTACCTCCTGATTCTTGCCACCTCCCGACTCTCTCTTCCTCCATAGCCCATTTGGCTAGCTTCCTTGCAAATGTCGGGTTCGACGTTTCTCCCTCGACTTCTCTCACTGCCCTCTCCATCAACTCCTAGAAAGACAATGGAGGCACCCGCTTCAACTCCATCCTAAAGAATCTCTGTTGTAGTCCTAGGGCGAAAGCCACCATGAGGGTGTGTCCGGGCATCTCCTAGACTTGGAGGACCTCCTCCTGGAACTTGTCCACATAGCTTCCCAGCATCTCATCCACCCCCTGCTTGATGAGAAATAGGGACTCTGACTCCTTCTTCATCTTCTTTGAAGTGGTGAACCTCAGTAGAAACCCCCGACGTAGGTCCTCAAAGAAGTAAACAGAGCTGATAGGGAGCTGATGGAATCAATCCCTCGCCTTCTCCTTGAGAGTTATGGCGAAGAGCTGACACTTTTAGGCATCTGACATCTGCCTGATCGAGACCACATCCTTGAACCACTAGATGTGCTGGACTGAATCATTCCTTTAGGTATAGTAAGACATCTCGGGCTGAAAGGACTTCCATCCCCTGCCAGGCGAGCCGGGCAATCTCGCGCCTCCACCTCACCGGTCCTGCTCGTATTCGTCGAGCCGGGGAACAGGGCTCGCCCTGGGAGATCCCGCTCACTGCCTTCCACCACAACTTCCTTCACAGGTCGCCTGATGGGGGCATTCTCACCCAGGGCAGGGGCATCGACCACTGGGACGGCTGGTGTCCAGCACTCGCCGCTAGCCCCGAGTGAGAACAGTACGAGGTCCCAGACTTCCTGCTTGAAGTCCTCGAACATTCCGAGGGTGGCAAGGGGAGGGGGAGGTGGCGAGTCGGCCTGGTCAGATCCTTGTCCTTCGCCTCCAGTCATTAAACTTGAGGATTTTCTAGTGTTGGTCACTATCCATGCTCACTGCACCAAAATTTTGAAAACGAGACTCAGTTTCTATGGAGTTCGGACCCTAGAAAGGGGTGACCGCACACTTACTTCTCCTAGTAAGCTCGTCTGACCAAGAACTTAGGAGTTGAGACTGACCCAAGGCTCCAGCACAGAGGTCCCACCACACATCCGGAAGATCTTAGAGCGCTTCCCCTCATTAGCCAATGCTGAGCTAAGGGTACCTTAGAAAGCGCAAGAAGATCAGAGAATGAAAAAACTAGGAAAACTTGCCTCTAAGGTACCCTCTTCGGTCTATTTATAGATTTCTGAAAATTGTCTGCAAACAGCTCAATTTCGTTGTTCTGAACGAATATACGCAACCTAAATTGGTCTGCCAACAGCACAACTCCACTGTTTAGAACGGTTACTAGCAGACCTGCGGGGGTGGAAAGGTAAAAGCATCACTAGGAGAGTGGTCCCCGAATTACCACTCGCCTGGGGTGGCGAGTGCCCGATAAGATTGGCACTCACCGCCTCCATAGGGCCCTGGGCGAGTGCGGACCTGACCGTCCCACTAGCCTGTTATCTATCGAGGGACAGGGGTGAGTGCGACCCTGCTTACTCCACTCGCCCCACATTTGCTCTACCCCCAACCAGGGCAAGTCAGGGAGCTCCAAAGCACTCGTCTGCTGCCGACTCGCCTGAGATTTAGACCGCACGATTTGGCTTGTTTGGCTCCTGTTGATCAAACTCGCCGGATACAAGGTTGTACATTGATGTATAAGACACACTTCACAAAATACTCAATCCACCCAGGGAGCACAAAAATGTATAAGGACATGAAAAAAAAGTTCTGGTGGCCGTGTTTAAAGAAAGACGTAGCTCTTTACTATAATAACCCAGTTTTTAAATATATGTGTTATAATAATAATAATAATAAAAAGGTTAAAAAAAGAAAAGAATAAAACCCTTTTATTACTTAGCCGAGCCTTTCCCCCCGGTTCATTAGGAAGCTTTCAACCTAGGTCTTCCCGATCCCGCTCCATCCCGTCTCCCGCTATCTCCCATTTCCATCACCGCTCCCACACGAATGCTCTGCTCCCAATTCCTCCCCATCTCCTGCTCCTGTATCGCCCCGCCTCCTCCTCATATCGCTCTGGCCGGCGATTTCCTCTGCTCCAGGAGCTAGCTCCGCCTCCTGCATTTTCCCCCCTGCTTTGATCGGCAACCCAACAAGTCCTCAGGCTACCAGTTCTTCTTCCAAAGGCCTGCAGCAGCCACCCCCTTCCTCCGGCAGCCCTTATCTCTCAGTCTTGACTGAGATTTATGGGAGAGAACATCTAGGGTTTTCTCCCCTCTCCTCCTTGAGTTTGGATTGGACTTCCTTGGGTAAGATTCCTCCTCTCCTTATTTCAAATTTCCCTATTTCTCTTGGAAGTTTTTGTCTCCAAAATTGTGTATAACTTGTGTTTCGGATATTTGCCCCCTTATAATTGTCCAACTGTGATATGTTCGTGTTTTTTAGCGCCGCTCCTCGATTCAGTTGGTGAGAATCTTGTGAAGTCCTCTCCGAATTAGGGTTTTCGTAACCCAGGCGCCGCCAAGTCTCCGTCTCCACGTGGTTTCTCTTCTCCCCTCACTCATGAGGGAGGTAAAGTTCTTGGCCCACTCTTGATCTAGTTATGTATCGAATCATGCCTATGTTAGTGCAGTGTTAATTTGTTATGCTGCTTTCATCGTTCTTGTACAGGTTCAAAATAGGGTTCCTGTTTTTGCTAGCGTCGGTTAGCTGCCTCTGTTAGATTCAGCCTCCTTCAAGCAATTAGAGATCCATCTCTCTTATAAGCATTGTGTTTAATTTAATGTCTCTGTACTTTGATTCATGACTATATTCCTGTATATATTTTGATCTGTCAAATGGATTGGTATTTTAATTGTTGTTTGTTCTTATGATTCTATGATTTCATCCTGAAATGTCTGGTTTGTCAAATGAATTTAAATTTTGAATGCACAATCTGATAAATTAATAATTTAGGGTTTGATATGTTGGATTTACATGAAATTGTGATCGTGGATGATTTTTATTTGGATATTCGCTTAGATGAGGGAATTTCTCAATTAAGATAAAGCCGGAAGAATGATAGATTGTTGGACATGTGTAATAAGTGTCTAAATTGTAATTGGTAATGATTCTAGATAGTAAACAAATTGATGATCTGTGATTTTATATAAATGTTTATATCAAATACATGTTTACTTTGAAGACGATCGTGCATTGAAATGAATGAATCAAATTAAGTATTTGGAATCCGAGAAGAATAATGTATAGTAGTAGTCATACCACTCGTAAATACTTGAACCCCGCAAAATATATTGCTCCTTATCTGGTTTTGTTCGTGTCATCGAACCTTGTGTCATCGAATCTGGTTTCTTACGTTTGTCTGATTCCACAACTTGAGCGAATGTTGCTCCATAACTCAATTTCTCTCTTGACGCGTTTATGAACTCTAATCTTGTGCAGCTGAATCGCTAAATTTGTAACAGGTCTTGATATTTTAGGAATCTTCTAAATCATGAATCTTTAAAGTCATTAATGTCATAAGTCATTGATTGCGTAAAACTATATTCGCAAACGACAACGGCAAGTGTATCATATCGAGAGTAGAATAAGTTTAATGAAAATAAGGTCGTATTAGACTCGGGGTGATTGAGTAACTCTACTTTGAAAATCGTTATTATTTAATCAATAGAAATTTGGGTTGGGGGTTGCGAATAACAAAAACTAGAAATATTAACGGACTTAATTCTATAGTTTAAGAGATAGTACTCGATCTTTGAATCACCTCAGAAATTGAAAATATCGAAATGAAAATAGAGTGTAATTCTCTCGTTGAAGAGACATTGACCGTGGAGGTTCCCGAAGCATGAACACCCTTCTATCGAAGGTTAGGTTCAACTAAGCTAGCTTTGGTGTATCGATCGAACTTTTGTTCTCAAATCGCATCTCCTAATACTTGCTTTATGTTGTGAACCTTGCTATTGGATTTTATTCCAATCCAAAAGTGTTACGTTGTCCTCTTTTGAGGGTTGTGTTCTACCCTTTTTACCAATGAGTGATCGATTCGCCTTACGAGCCCCTCGGCTAACTAAAGAACGAAAACCATTATAAAAACTATATAGAATATATAACCTCAATGAGTTGATCAACGGTAAATCGTATGCATTCAACAATTTGAGAAAAACAAAATTAAAATCATAGCGAAAATTATCTCATCATCGGATCATCACGATCAAGCACTATAAAAATTAGCTACTCATGGAGATGAGGGAGATCTTGTTAAAAAGTGCGACATCATGAAAGAAAAAGAAGAACGAATGTGACAAGAAATAAAATTGAAAAGCGAATAATATTTTAAGTGCAATAAGAATTAAAGTTTTTTACTAGTAGGAAGAAAAGATTGCCAGAAATAAAATTGTGCGGCTACAACTTGACGAAGTTCTAATTGAAAGAAAGGAGAGAGGTACAAGATTATAAAAGAACAACTAAATTAAAGACAAAAAACGACAATTTCGCTTACAAAGTTCGGCATAAACCTCCAATAATTTTTTCCTCAGAATAGACAACTCAAATTCTAATCTCATAAAAGTGTTGAAATGAAAATTGGAATTCAAATAATAAATACTGAAAATGATTTGACAGCCCCCCAAAAAACAAAACTTAGACTTCACAACTATTCTCCCAATGACTTCCTCCCCCTAATCCTTCCCGAGGAGGCTATTTATAGGATGAAAATGTTGATGTGCGGCATTACTGTGGAGGCGCGGCTTCAGACGGAGTTGGTGGCTTCGGGCGGAATGACAGCAACGTTGATTGATGTATGACGTGGTGTATGCAGGAGCTCGGGCTGGCGTGGAGTAACGGCAGGTATTGAAGATGCAGCAATAATTTTGAGGCGTGCATGGAGGAGCTAGAGCTGGATTGCATGGAGGAGCAATAATTTTGAGGCTGCGTCCATGTAGGGTGGCGTTGAATATATCCGACCGAGCCCAAATGTTGACAAGTTGGACTCGCACATAAATTCCCTCGGGTCTGCCGTATTCCCACAAAATAATATATATATATATATATATATATATATATATATATATATATAATTAGAGCATGATGTTATTTTGACAGAATTTTTATAAAGCCAACGATCAAATGTAATTATTTATTTAAATATCTCATAAGATTAAGTCCTAAATGATGATTAAATTACTAGTCATCAAACACCTCAAAACTTACTCGTTGCTCGTCTCGAGCAAACCATTCTTCATAAGGGTAGAAAAATCTATTGCTAGATAGGATCTCAAAAGCTAGAGAGTAAAATGCGAAGTCTTATACCGACATGCGTAGATATTTTAGTTGAAAGATATTCTTGGCATAAATATTAATTTATGAAATAATTAAAAATGCGTTCCAATTATTTATTATCACTTTTAAAAAGAGTCAATGGTTAATCTTAAAGTTATGTAAAGGGAGAAAATAATGTGATCGTTGAGATTTAAATTACTAGATGTTGATGCTCTGGGTGACCTCCAAAAAAATCCATCAATGTCGATGGCCATAAGCTTACCCGTTTGCATCTTCTCCACTACACTTCATACTAAATCAACTCTATAGATCCTTAGGACTTAAATATGATGCAATTTAAGGCATGGGTTTAAGGATTAGGTAAACAGTGGTAAACATGAAGGCGCAATCCACTTAAACAAAGAGTTTTGAGCTAAATTTTTATTTCTCTTTTTCTTAATAATTGAGATCATTCCAAGTATGTATGTGCGTACCTAGACTGCATATCATTATGAGAATTTGTTTTTCATAGTTGGGATCATTCCAAGTATGCATGTGCATACTTAGGCCACATATCACTATGGATTTTTTTGTTGTTTATTGAATCAACACCCATATATATATATATATATATATATCTTCATAGTTGGGATCATTCCAAGTATGCATATGCATACATAGGCCGCATATCACTATGAAATTTTACCTTTTGATTCAACACCCATTTTTTTACGAAAATTTAGCTCAAAATTTAAGTGTATATTTGGTGGCGAGATGGAGAGGCAGGATCAAAAATAAAGGGCAGAGAGGCTCAAATTTGTGTCAACAAAGGTAATAATTTTAGTATTGGATGCAAGGACTCAAACTATCCAAAGAAAGACCTAAATCATTTCCATAAAGTTAATTAGTCTAAAGTGCAAATATTTTAAAGAGAGCTAAGAGCCAGCTCTAGATATCAAGAAAGGACACCCTTCCATTCGAGTCGAGTAATAGTTTTCTAAAGATTGTCTGCACACTCACTTAAACTATTTTTGGATAAAAACGGATTCAAATTAGAAATAAAATAAATTATTTATACACAAATTAACAAATCATAATTTTAGATTTATGCCATGAATTTAATTCTATACCAATACTACTCAAACACATTCATTTGACTAGAAGCACTACATGAGTCAATAATTTTTACTCAAAAATTTCAAATAAAACTATTCTAGCACGAAAAATTCTTAGTCCACATGAAAAATGAAGTCTACTTGGAACTAAACAACTGAGTAAGAGCTAGATATTGTTTGATGAGACTTAAAATAAAAACAATTATCTAAATTTTTTTTTTGTTATTAAATTAAGTTATCCCTCCATACTTAGAAGTGAACATTGTCCCCAATATTTAAAACTAATCATAAAGTTGAAATTTTAAAGCTACGCATGCAAACACCTCCATAATTAAAATTAAACATTGTCCCAAAAGTTTAAAACTAAGTATGAACAAGAAGCTTAAATTATATTAAAAAGATGCTTTAAAAAAAAAGAAAAATTTATACAGAGACTTCCCTGATTGGTTGTTAGGGTGTCCTCTTATAGCATCAACCAAAAATTTGCAAAAAATGTTAGAGAACGAAATCAAAAACAAGCAAAAATAATAATGAGAATAAGATAACTAAGGGGCGCTTCTCAAAAACACTTTGTTTACCGTCGCATAGCTTGACTAAGTGACGATTCGTTTAAAAGTTTGGAAGGATAAGTAATTCAATTTTTTCGGTTGAGGGGTCGCCTGGGTGATATGATTTTAATCGGTGCCCATTAATCTTGAATGAGCTGTTTTCCGGGTGTTCTATTAATACGGTCCCATATGGCCAAACCTCTTTGACAGCAAAGGGTCCAGACCACCGGGACTTAAGTTTTCTTGGGAAAAGCCTTAAACGTGAGTTATATAGAAGAACTAAATCACCCGATGAAAAAGATTTCGGATTTGTAATTTTTTTATCATGATAATACTTAGTCCTTTTCTTATAAAATTTATTATTTTCATAGGCATTTGCACGTAATTCGTCTAATTCGTTCATTTGAATTTTTTGTTTTTCGGTGGCTAAGTTTAAATCTAAATTTAGGAATTTGAGCGCCCAATACGCGTGATGCTCTAATTCCACCGGCAGATGACACATTTTTTCATAGACTAACCGGTATGGTGTACAACCGATGGAGGTTTTGTATGCCGTCCGATAAGCCCATAAAGCATCGTCTAATTTTAGCGACCAATCCATCCTATTAACTGATACCGTTTTTTCCAAAATTCTCTTAAGTTCACGATTTGCCACCTCCACTTGGCCATTTGCTTGTGGGTGATAGGCGGTGGAGAGTTTGTGGGTAACGTCATACTTGGCTAAAATTTTAGCAAGGGTGCCGTTATAAAAGTGGTGCTCCTATAACTAATTAGTGCTCGTTGTGTACCAAATCATGAAAATAAATTTTTCATAAATTTTTCAAAAATTTTACGATGACTCTCGCGTCATTGTTGGGAAGAGCTTGTGCTTCTGCCCACCTTGACACATAGTCAACCGCAACAAAAATATATTTATTATTAAAAGAAGAGGGAAACGGACCTACAAAATCTATTCCCCATAAATAAAAAATTTCACATTCTAAAAATATATTTTGGGGCATTTTGTCCCGATTAGAAATGTTACCTGACCGTTGACAACTATCGCATTTACTCACAAAAGTGTGAGCGTCTTTGAATATGGTGGGCCAGTAAAAGCCCGCTTCTAACACCTTCCTTGTGGTCCGGTTTGGTTGATAATGTCCACCGGTTGGTCCTTCGTGGCAGTGCCGCAAAATTTGGACGTCTTCCTCGCCCGAGATACACCTTCTTATCACTTGGTCCGCGCAGATACGAAATAAAAAAAAGGTCTTCCTAGAAGTAAATTTTCAAGTCTGAAAAGAATTTCTTCTTTTGTTGACTTGAAAAATCTTTTGGAAGGACCCGTGACACTAAATAGTTGGCAAGATCCGCATACCAAGGGGTGGAAGAAGTCATTACCTTATTCATAACGATGAGGCACTCTTCAGGGAATTTGTCATCTATTTCGGACTCCACTAGTGCTCCTGCAGCCGGATTCTCCAACCTTGAGAGGTGGTCGGCCGCCAAATTCTTTGCTCCTTTCTTTTCTCGGATCTTCAAATCAAACTCTTGTAGGAGGAGAATCCATCTTAGTAATCGGGGCTTGACCCTTTTTCCATTATATATCTGAGAGTGGAGTGTTCAGTAAAAACAATAATTTTTGATAGCGTTATATAAGATCGAAATTTATCAAACGCAAAAATTATAGTCAAAAGCTCTTTTTTCGTCGTTGTATAATTAGTTTGAGCGGACGTGAGCATTTTGCTTGCGTAATAAACTGGATGAAAATATTTATCCACTCGTTGGCCTATAATAACCCCTACAACAAAATCGCTCGCATCGTACATGATTTCGAATGGAAGAGACCAATTTGGTGCGATAAAAATAGGGGAGTTTATAAGTTCGTTTTTGATCTTATTGAACGCTTTTAAACATTCTTCATCAAATGTAAATGCAGATTGTTTTTCTAAAAAATGTGTTAGCGGTTTTGTAATTTTGGAAAAATCGCGAATAAATCGTCTATAGAAACCCGCATGTCCTAGAAAACTCATAATAGATTTACCATTAGTGGGTGAAGGGAATTTTTCTATGACCTCGATCTTTGTCCTATCGACCTCGATCCCTTTACTGGAAACTTTATGTCCGAGGACTAAGCCTTCTCGGACCATAAAGTGGCACTTTTCCCAATTGAGCGTCAAATTCAAGTTTTCGCAGCGTTGAAGAACACGATCAAGATTATTTAAATAATTTTCGAAAGAATTGCCAAAGACTGAAAAATCGTCCATAAAACTTTCATGACGTCCTCTACTAATTCGTTAAAAATTATCAACATACATCTTTGGAATGTAGCCGACGCGTTGCAAAGACCAAACGACATCCTCCGATAGGCGAAGGTGCCGAACGGGCAAGTGAACGTGATTTTCTCTTAGTCTTCAGGTGCAATTGAGATTTGAAAGTATCCTGAAAGACCATCAAGAAAATAATAGTGTGAGTGACCAGATATAAGTTCTAAGATTTGGTCAATGAAGATAAGCGATGCATACCCGCCACGAGTTGCATCATTTAATTTCCTATAATCGATGCATACCCGCCAACCCGTAACAGTACGAGTTTGGATTAACTTATTATTTTCATTGGAAACTACCGTTATCCTACCCTTCTTAGGCACGACTTGCACCGGGCTAACCCAAGTGCTATCTGAAATAAGATAAATAATTCTTGCGTCTAATAATTTTATTATTTTGGCCTTAACAACGTCCTTCATATTTGGGTTGAGGCGTCGTTGTGGCTGAACGGTGCCGCGAGAATTATTTTCTAATGTGATTTTGTGCGTGCAAAATGAGGCGTTAATCCCCTTAATATCAGAAATTTGTCATGCAATTACATGACGGTGATTGTTTAAAATCTTATTCATGCAGAAATTTCTGTATCGTTAAGCGCGGAAGAGATAATTACGGTCAATTTTGAATATTTTTCTAGAAAAATATACTTAAGATGATCCGAGAATTGTTTTAACTCTAGACTCGGTGGTTATTCGCAAGACGTGTTAATTTTAAAATTATTTAAATTAATTTGCTCGAATGGTAGCGGCCGAGTGACTTCTTTTGAACAAGTTAATTTTGCGAACTCCGGCTCTTCCAATTTTTTCGAGATTATTTCAGCAAATGACGATAAATTTTCATCAAATTTTGTTTCTAATATATAACAACAGTCGTCATTTGGAATGACATTTTTTATTGAGGAATTGATGCTAAAAATAACTTCTTCTTTCTCTACTCGTAGGAGAAACTTTCCGTTACTTATATCTATAATTGCCCGAGAGGTGGCGAGAAAGGGTCGTCCGAGTATGAGGGGTACCTCGACGTCCTCTTCAATGTCGAGGATGACAAAGTCTACCGGGAAGATAAACTTGTCAACCTTAACTAACACATCCTTTACTACCCCTATTGGGTATTTTATTGACTGATCCACTAGTTGGATACTCATATTAGTTAGACTTGGGGTGCTCAAACCAAACTTTTTAAATAAAGAATATGGCATGAGATTAATACTAGCGTCTAAATCGGCTAAGGCGTGTTTTATAAATAAATTACCGAACAAGCACGGGATGGAGAACCGCCCTGGGTCATTTAATTTTTGTGGTAATTTATTTAATAGAACCGTCGAGCATTCTGCGTTTAAAGAAATACACAAAAAATTATCAAGTTCCTTTTTATTTGAAAGTAAATCTTTTAAATATTTGATGTACTTAGGCATTTGGGCAATTGCTTCGCAGAATGACACATTTATTTGTATTTGTTTTAAAATTTTAATAAATTTTTCATATTTCTCCTCTTCGCACTCATTTTTTAATTTTGAAGGATAAGGTAAAGTAGAATTTTAAATAATGCGCGGAGCTAAAATAGAAGAAGAAGAAGAAGATTTAACCTGCGGAGAAGTAAATTTCGGAGGTGAAGATAAAACGTTTACCTCAGGTCTAGCCAAATTTGTAGAAGTTACCTCCTTTCTGCTGTGGAGGTTTATTGCGTTGGCGCTCTCCCTTGGATTGGGATCGGTGTTGTCAGGCAAAATTCCTTGTTGGCACTCGGAGACTAATTTGGCTAATTGTCGAATTTGATTTTCTAAATTTTTTATAGATCCGGTAAGATTTCGGATATTAAACTCATTTGAGGCTACGTATTTAGTGAAGACTTCTTCAAGTGAAGAAGGCTTGTGTGATGGTGGAGTTTATCTGGGAGGATTCACTTGTAGTGGACGTTGAACATTATTGAGGTTGCTCTAGGAAAAGTTTGGGTGATTCCGCAAACCCGGATTATAACTATTATTTAACAGAATATTATTATTCGGGTTATACGAAGGACGATAGGAGTTCCCCATATAATATACTTGCTCTTGAAAATTATTATTAAAATTATTATTATTATAAACCCAATTTGTGGCGGAGGAAGCAGACATCTCCGCCACTTTCTTTGTGAGCATTTCTACTTGGCATGCCAAATTCAGAGTGGCCTCGACTTCAAAGAGCTCGGTCGGCTTGTTATGGCGCGACCGTGGCGCATTCCACTGATAAGCATTCATGGTCATTGAAAGACTTATTTCAAGAGCCTAAACACCTAGAGGGGGTGAATAGGTTCCAATTTTCTTTTATAATTTTGGTAAATTTACTAGTATAACACAGCACAGAACATACAATTCTCAGAACATAAATCACAGCATAGTAAACACCAGATTTATAGTGGTTCCCTAAGGTATGGGTACATCCACTTTCCCCCTTCGCCCATCCAGTAGAGGACTGGATTCAGCCCAACTCCCTTTCACTTTCTCAGATCCAAGATCTTACAACTCAGAACTAGATGGTTCATACACCTCAGACTTACACAAGTCCTACCTCAGATTCTTCCCAAGAATCCTACCTCAGGCCTCAGCCCTACCTCAGCCTTTATCACTAGCTTACAACTCAGACTTTCACAAGTCCTACACCTCAGGCACTCAGCCCTACCTCAGCCTTTATTACTAGGCTTACAACTCAGACTTTCACAAGTCCTACACCTCAGGCACTCAGCACTACCTTAGCCTTTATAATTATAGGCTTACAACTCAGATCTAGCAAAAGATCCTACAAGTAATTGAGTATTTGAAAGATACAGGAATATCACCAGATAGATCACTCTATAGGTGTGAGCTTCTTGATTAGTTCTTGAATAAATTGAATCTTCAGATCCAACCTGACTTAACTGTTTCAAAGCTTCTTGATAGAACAAAATAAGGTTGAACTCTTCTTGATGTAGAAGTTGATCTCCTGTCAGCTCCTTCCTTGAATTCAGAATAAGATCTGAATCTTCTCTGCAGACTATTAAGAATCTGCCTTCTTAAGGGTCTCCCCTTTTCTTGTTGTTGAATACTTTCTCTAGATGATTCACCCTTTTATTTCTGTATCAGTTGTTGTAAGTTGTCACGGATCAAGCCTTTATATAGAGATATCTCCTGATTACCGGTTGATCCGATTTGTAACAACCTTCTGACAGTTTTGACAAAGGTGTCAGACCTGTTGATTAGGACAGCTGTCGAGTCACCAGTCATGACAGTTGATTCCTCAAATACTTTACAAGTCAGCATGAACCACTCAGCAAACTGCTTCATATGTGTCGACACAAATAGACTAAGTGTCAACACAAGTCTTGGTGATGTCGACACAACACTCCATGTGTTGACATAGTCATTCTTCTGCTACTCGACACATCTTCTATTTGTATGTGTCGACACAAGTCATGTGTGTCGACACAACTGCTCCTGGTCTTGACATAACTGCTGCAGACAGATGGCGTTGAGTGTATGTCTAGCTGTCGTTGAGTGTGTGTCGACACAAGTCCTGTGTGTCGACACAACTGCGTCTGGTCTTGACATAACTGCTGCAGACAAATGGCGTTGAGTGTATGTCTAGCTGTCGTTGAGTGTGTGTCGACACAATCCTTCAGACTCAGAATAGTTGTTGTTGTAAGATGGCGTTGAGTGTGTGTCTAGCTGTCGACACAAACCTTCTTCAGGTGTCGACACAATTCCAGAGTGTCGACACATGCCTTTCTTCTGATGTCGACATAACTCCTGGATGTAGACACAACTACTGCTTTAGGTGTCGACACAATTCCTGCCTTAGGTGTTGACACAATTCTGGGTGTCGACACAACCTCTTCTTCAAGTGTCGACACAATGCCTGGGTGTCGACACAGCTTTGCTTCTTGTGTCGACACATCTTCTGGGTGTCGACACAACTTTGCTTCTGGTGTCGATACAACTTCTGGAGCGATGCGCTCGTTGTATTTTGGAGTCCTCTGGTAGTTCTTGGAGGCGGGAGAAGCTTGTTGCACTTATTATGATGTCTATGTCTTGGAAGCTTGTGCGATGCACTTGGCATGTTCTATATTATGTGGATCATCTCCTGTTGTACTTAGAGGAGAAGAGAATTGTTGACTTGCTAACGCTTGGTGGGCTCGTTGCTGAGCTGGGGGCTTTGAACAATTGCAGTGGTTTTGAGAGCGGAATGTACGAAGGTGCGCTTGGAGCGGACTTGATGGCAGAGCGCGCTGAGCACTTGCTAATGGAGAGCACGATGTGCACTTGTTGGAGGATAACACACTGAGCGCTTGACAAAGGAGAACACATGGGGCGCTTGTTGGCATAGAGCGCACATGACACTTATTATAGGAGGGAGCATGAAGCGCTAGATGGTAGAGAGGGCGTGGGGCGCTTGCATAAGGAGAGCACGCATGACGCTTGTTGCGGAGCACTTACTAGTAGAGAGTGCACAGAGCGTTTGTTGGTGGAGAGCGCACAGGGCACTTGTTAGAGGAGTGCGCGCGGAGCGCTTGTTGGTAGAGAGCGCACACGATGCTTGTTGGAGGAGAGAGCGCAGAGCACTTGTTGGAGGAGAGCGCGTGAAGCGCTTGCTGGTAGAGAGCACACAAGACGCTCATTGGAGGAGAGCGCGCAGAGCACTTGTTGGAGGAGAGCGCGTGAAGCGCTTGCTGGTAGAGAGCGCACAAGACGCTTGTTGGAGGAGAGCGCGCAGAGCGCTTACTGGTAGAAAGCGCGCAGGGTGCATACTGATGGGGAGTGCGCATAGCGCTTACTAGAGGGGAGCGCAAGGGGAAGAGGCTTGTGCAAGGGAGCAACGTGCGTGAGAGCACGCGAGAGCGTTCAAGGAAGAGACGCACGCAAGGAAGCGATGAATGTGAGAACACACAGGGAAGCGAAGCACGCGAGTGCGCGCTGGGAGGCGGAGCGCACGGAGGCACGCAAGGAAGAGACGCATGCGAGAGCGTCCAAGGAGGCAGAGTGTGAGGGAGCACCCAAGGAAGAGACGTACGCAAGAATGCGCAAGGAAGAGACGCATGCGGAAGCACGCAAGGAAGATGAGCGTGCGAGAGCGAGAAAGGAAGAGATGTGTGCGAGATTGCGCAAGGAAGCGGAGCTCGTGAGAGAGTGCTGGGAGGCGGAGCGCTCGGGGGCGCGTGAGGAAGAAGCGCACACAAGAGCACATAAGGAAGAGGCGTGCAAGGAATCGATGCACTCGAAAGAGCGTAAGGAGGCGGTGCACGCACGAGCATACAAGAAAGAGAAGTGGAGGGGAGATAAATTCCGTAGGAGGATTTTTCTTGGCGGGGAAGATGAAGATCTTCAAAGGAGGCTTTGAATACGAAGGAGATCTTCAAGGAGTACTTGAAAATCTTCGAAGGGGGAGAAGGAAATGAAGAAGATGAAGGAGTAAGGTGATGTAGAGCAGAGACGAGAACTTGCAGTGGAGGACGAGTTTTGGGCTCGTTCGGGGCTGATTGGTGACTTTCCATATATGGCGTGCCCGGGTCGACGATTAGACTCCGTAGATGTGTCCGGATTCGCGTTGCAAATCAATTTGATATATTATTTTACTATATTTGCATTTATTTTGTGATATTTGGGTAGTCTCACCTCCGACCAATCATAGCCGTTGATAGGGGATGCCCTAATCTTCTCTTTATTATAAATAGACCTCTTAGGGTCTGATCTAAGTGATTGTAGAATTTGGAGAAGAAGTATTCCCGGATTCCAGCGATCCATCCCCGGTGCTGATGTCGTGAAACCCTAGGTGACGACTCCTAGGCCGCCAAACTCTTCCCCAAGGTTTGCCCTACCGTAGGCTTCATTTTCCCCTCCCAAACTCTCTCACGCAGCCCGTCAAAGAAGGGAAGGAAGAGTGTTGTCATACTGTGACTTCCACCAGGTAGAGGGTCACACCACAACTACCTGCCTCGAGTTCCTGGAAGTGAGAGAAGCGAGAGCCCCAGCCCAGCAACAGTCGCCGGTGCGGATTGAAGAAGTTCTACCCAGAGTGGGTAGAGATGACGTGTGTGAGGACCGGGTCGATGTAGGAGCCCGAGGAGGTATAGGAGTGATCCACGGTGGAGTGGGGATCAAGGCCACTCGAAAGGCAAGCCTCTATACCGTATACCGTCGGAGCGTCGCTTCGACATCCCAGACCCCACCCCCATAGGAGAAGGTCACCTTCTCAGTGAAGTACATGCCGAGTCATGAGGATCCGTTCTGTGATGCGTTGGTCATCCAGACGGTCATCGAGGGCTACACCGTCTCTCGGATCTTGGTTGACAACGGGAGCTCCGTCAACATCATTTTCAATAAGACGTTTGATGAGATGAAGGTGAACCAAGGAGTGTGGTGGCCTCAAACAAACCCCTGTTCGGATTTTCAGGGGAAAGGATGGAGGTAGAAGGTGGAGTCGGACTCCAGGTGAAGTTGGGGGGGGGACCTCAAAGAATTGTCAGTTCGTCATTGTTGACACTCCAAGCAGTTACAATGCTATCTTCGGAAGACCCCTCCTCAACGCCTTCTGTTGTGTGTCATCATCCTTCCAGTAGTGCCTCAAGTTCAACACAGGAGGGATCCAAGTCAGGGTAAGGGGAGGCCCCAGGATGGCAAGGCAGTGCTACGTCACGACCGTCAACACAATCTCCTAGCTAGCAAGGGAAAAGGAGATGGAGAAGATCATGGAAAGCTTGAACAGGATAGAGGTATCAGAGGAGGAGGCAAATGACGACCATCATGCCCAAACAGCCTGAAGAAACCTTGTCTTGGTGGAGTCCATTTCCTTTTGTGTTTTTGTAATGAGTCTACCCCTGACCGGAAGAGTCAGGAGGTCATGTATCTTAAAATTTTCTCCATTTGAGGATGTTGAATTTAGTATGGTTTGAATGGCATGTCTAATCTCACCCCGAAAGGATCTCCTCACCCAGGCTCTTACTAGCTGGATAGGTCGAATATGCCTAAGGGAGAGCAGGTTCCAACCTCCGAGAGGATCTCCTCACCCAGGCTCTCACTAGCTGGATGTGTTGAATGTGCCTCGTGGAGAGCATGTTCCACCCCCGAGAGGATCTCCTCACCCAGGCTCTCACTAGCTGGATGGGTCGAATGTGCCTCGGGGAGAGCAAGTCCCACCCCCGAGAGGATCTCCTCACCCAGGCTCTCACTAGCTGGATGGGTCGAATGTGCCTCAGGGAGATCAGGTTCAAACCCCCCGAGAGGATCTCCTCACCCAGGCTCTCACTAGCTGGGTGAGTCGAATATGCCTCGGGGAGAGCACGTCCCACACCGAGAGGATCTCCTCACCCAGGCTCTCACTAGCTGGATGGGTCAAATGTGCCTCGGGGAGAGTAAGTCTCACCTCCGTGAGGATCTCCTCACCCAATCTCTCACTAGTTGGATGGGTCGAATGTGCCTCGGGGAGAGCAAGTCCCACCCCCAAGATGATCTCCTCACCCAGGCTCTCACTAGCTGGATGGGTCGAATGTGCCTCAGGGAGAGTAAGTCCCACCCCCGAGAGTATCTCCTCACTCAGGCTCTCACTAGCTGGATGGGTCGAATATGCCTTGGGGAGAGCAGGTTCCAACCCCCGAGAGGATCTCCTTACCCAGGCTCTCACTAGCTAGATGGGTCGAATGTGCCTCGAGGAGAGTAAGTCCAACCCCCGAGATAATATATGTTGAAACCGAAGAATCGGTCTCTGTGGAATTCACCCTCGGGGAAGGGGTGACAACACAAATAATTCTCTCCCGCGAGCCCAAAAGACCAAGGAAAAAGAACTAGGGACGGACCCAAGGCTCCAACACGGAGGTCCCTCCACACACCCAGAAGATCTTAGAGCGCTTCCCCTCCTTAGCCAGGTGCTGAAGCTAAGGTACCTCAGAAAGCGCTAGAAGACCCGAGAACTAGTAAGCATGCCTTTCTGAGGTACCCCTTGGGTCATATTTATAGGAAACTGAAAACGACCTGCAAATAGACAATCTTCGCTGTTTTGAAAGGATATATGCAGCCCAAGTCGGTCTGCCAACAGCGTAACTCCGTTGTTCCGAGGGGCTAGGGGAGAACAATGGGGGAAAATGGTAAAACACACCTTTGAAAACTAGGCGAGCTCGCCTGATGCCACCTCCTGAAATATCCACTAGCCAAAAAGAGAAAGGAGGGGGGATGGACTCGCGCTCGCCTGCCCCTTGGCCTGTGGCGAGTACGAGTTCGCGCCCTATTTCTGCCGACCCGCCGAGCCGGTCGTCAGGCTCAGCTCAAGGAACTTCGAGCTCGGCCCGACGATCGTCAAGCTTGGCACGACGATTGCCGAGCATGGACTCGGCATGAACCCATCTCAAGCTGCGGGGCGGTCTGAACCAGCCGGTCTGGCTTCTGTCGACCCACTTGCCCGATACGGGGTTGTACAATCTCCTAACTCAGGCTCTCACTAGTTGGATTGGTCGAATGTGCCTCGGGGAGAGCAAGTCCCACCCCCGAGAGGATCTCCTCACTCAGGCTCTCACTAGCTGGATGAGTCGAATGTGCCTTGGGGAGAGCAGGTTCCAACCCCCGAGAGGATCTCCTCACCCAGGCTCTCACTAGTTGGATGGGTCGAATGTACCTCGGGGAGAGCAGGTTCCAACCCCCGAGAGGATCTCCTCACCTAGGTTCTCACTAGCTGGATGGGTCAAATATGCCTCGGGGAGAGCAAGTCTCACCCCCCGAGAGGATCTCCTCACTCAGTCTCTCACTAGCTGAATGGGACGAATGTGCCTCGGGTTTGAGCAAGTCCCACCTGTGAGAGTAGCGAACAGGTGAATAAAAACACTCCATAAATTTGAATAATTGAAAGTTTTATTATCCAAAAAGTTAATTTTTACAAAGGTATTGCCTCCCTTTTATAGAATGGAGGAGAGTTGAGAGAGTACAAATAAACAATGTGGGACTAAAAAATTACAGAGAGCTGGCGGCTAAACAAAAAGAGACCGATCAGGCCGTGCAGTTAACAACGGTATAACCGCTCGGCAACACCAGAAGGAAAAGACTAAGTCGCGGTAGGGACCGCTAAACCGCCTGGTCTCCAAGCGTCTGAGATAATCCGCCAGACCGCTCGGACAAGTAACAGCAATGGTCTGGACATCTAACCGCAGGAGAGAGACCGCCTGACCGCGCGGGTAATCAATCTGCCAGGCTAAACCGTCAGACCGCACGGTCTCCTACTTCAACACTCCCCCTCAAGCTGGAGCATAAATATCAATCATGCCCAGCTTATCACAAATGTGGAAGAAGGAAGTAGAAACCAGTTTTGTGAAGATATCCGCCAACTCTTTGTCAGAGGTGACGAACGGAATACAAATCTGTTTCTTCATGACCTCTTCTCGAATGAAATGGCAGTCAACTTCTATATTTTTTTCTCTCATGGAAGACCGAATTTCTGGATATGTGTATGGCGGCCTTGTTGTCACAGAACATATGAAGAGGATAGTCGTAGACCTCTCCTAAGTCAAGCATGAGAGCACGCAACCATTTAAACTCACAGATGGTTGATGTCATACTCCGCTATTCGGCTTCTGCACTGGATCTGGAGACAACAGACTGTTTCTTTCTCTTCCAGCTCACAAGATTTCCTCCAACAAATGTGTAAAAGCCTGATGTAGATTTGTGGTCACCTTTATCATCTGCATAGCTAGAATCTGAGTAGGCTTTAACCTTTAGATGACCATTCTTCTGAAAAGTAACCTTTTTTTGGTGCAGCTTTGACATACTCAAATGTCCTCAAGGCAGACTGAAGATGACATTCCCTAGGAGCTTGCATGAACTGATTAACCTTGCCTACAACATAGAAGATGTCTGGTACAGTCACTGTGAGATAAATGAGTTTGCCCACCAGACGTCTGTACCTCGTGACATCGGATAGAAGAGGCGAGTCATCTGTCCATGTTTTATCTTCTCCAGTAGCCATGGGACACCGGGCCGGTTTGGCACCAGTCAATCCTGCCTCTTGTAGAAGACCAAGAGCATACTTCTGTTGAAACAGAACCAACGTGTTGGTACCCTAGGTTGGATTTGAGTTTAGTCTTCTTATTTAGTCTCTTGACCCAAGATTTATCTATGGTCAAAGGTTAGTTGTTTAGTTAGATTACTCTAGTTATAGAGTTGTCACTTATCCAGATGAAAATTTGGTTAAGTTGTTTTTGGTTCGACTATATTCGAACGCCGCTCGACTATCGTCTATCGACTGGTCGACGATCGTCTATCAGTTGGTCGATATTTGTCTGTCAACAGATCGTCTAACTCTGAGTTAGTTCAACTCTTGTTAGCTCGACGATCTGTGGTATCTGCCTCGTCGATCGTTGAACCTCGCTCGACTTCTTTTGACCAGACAGATTTCTTGATAGTTCGACTATCTGCTTGGATAGTTCAACTATCTGATAGCTCGACTATCTGTTTGATAGGTCGACTATCTGTTCTGCTTGATAGCTCGACTATTTGTCTTGATAGGTCGACTATCTGTTCTGTTTGATAGTTCGACTATCTACTTGGATAGTTCAACTATCTGATAGCTCGACTATCTGTTTGATAGGTCGACTATCTGTTTTGCTTGATAGTTCGACTATCTGTCTTGATAGGTCGACTATCTGATAACTCGCCTATCTGTCCTGATAGTTCGACTATCTGCTGTGGTAGTTCGACTATCTGCTTTGATAGTTTGACTATCTGTGTCGTTCGACTATCTGTTCTGATAGGTCGACGATCTCTGTGCTTCGTTCGACGATCTCCGAGGATCGTTCGACGATCTTTTGTCTGCCTTTAGTAATTTTGTACTCCTTCTGTTCCTTGATTTAATTCCTGTTTATTTAGCATATTTTATTAAAGATTATGTCATTGATTTTATGCATACATCTCAAGGCAATCTTTGCCCCATCCTTTGTGCATAAGTCATGCTTTATCTGATAAAGTTCTTTGTCTTATTAGTTGAAATATCTTTTTGCTTTATCTGTCATGCTGTCTTTTATAGCCGTTAGACTCAAAAAGTCTTCTTTGGCCGTAAAGAGTTTAGTCTGATGTGACTTTCTTTAGTACTCCTTTTATCAGATTGGATTTGCAGCTTCTTAGAAAGCTTTATCCCCTTATAGCATGTCTGCCTGCAGGATATGTTTTGTTTTATGCTATTTGCAGCCCAGATTGCAGATTTCAGAAGAAGACAAAATTCAAACAAAGATTAGAGTCGTTGCAAAGGCCAATATATAAAGAGCTTTCAAAAGACAACAACATACAACAACATACAGAGAGATAAAAAATTTGGCATAGAGATTGAAAGCAAGAAAGATCTACAGCTCTCAGAAATTCACATTCAACTGAGAAGATCATCTCTCTTCAACTTTCTTCTTCAACCCTGAGTCCATCCTGCTTACAGGAACATCTACTCAGTGCCTAGAAGAAGAAGAAGAAGAAGAAGAAAGGAAGCTGATTAAAGAAGAACAACCTATTACAAATCAAGAGTCTTCTTCAAGCTTCTCCTTCAGAATTTTAAGACAGTTCTCTGTCAAGAATTCAGAAGAGTTCCTACACCCTGAAGCAAGACTTCTTCCTGGATATTCTCTAAGCCAGGGGGAGCCTTGATTCTTTAGAGCTTTTTAGCTCTGTGCAATCCACTAGCTTCTCTAATCTGTTTTAACAATAGAGAAGAAACTTTAACTCTCTCAACCTCCTGTATAAAGGGTTATTACTCCCTTCAAAAGTGAACCTTGGTGGCAGGGCACCTGATCAAAAACCTGTGTTGGATTTTGAGTTCCTGATCAAAAGCTCAAAGGGTCTACTTGATCTACCTGAAGCAGATCAGTTGGTGGCAGGGCACCTGAACAAAAACCTGTAGTGGATTCCTACCAGGGTGGTAGAAGAGTGGACGTACTTATTTAGAGGGAACCACTATAAACTTCTTGTGTCGTCTGTGTTGCTTAATTAATTTATTGCACTGTGGCTGTGAGTAGAAATAACTAGGATTACTAGTTGCTGTGATAGGACCAAAGCTTAACTGTAATTACAGTTAGCTTTCTCTAATGCACTTCACTTTGTGTTAGGCTCTAGGGTTTCAAATATCTATAAACTCATTCCGCAAATTAACTCTAAGGGAGTTGAGTAGGGTGTCATAATTTTTGAATACTCTATTAACCCCCCCTCTAGAGTTGTATCTATCCTCACTTTCAATTGGTATCAGAGGGAGGTTGACTGACTGTACAGGCTAACACCTGAGTCACAAGATCTTGATAGATACCAAGCTTATAGATATTCACTTCATGGCCCAGTCCAAGGATTACTCTAGCACCAGACCTCCAGCTTGCAACTTAGCTAAGTTTAGCATCTGGAAGGCAATAATCAAATTATATATGAACTCTATTGATGAAGACATTTTTCTTCTATTTTGACAGGACCTCCAACACCTCCTGCTGCAGCCACTGCTACAACATCTACAAATCTCAGTGCAGTGACTCCTCTAGACTACAATGATGCCTACAAGAAGGCAAAGATAGCTGATGTCAAAGCTATGAACATTCTAGCTCAGACTATGTCTGATGAAATCTTCCAGAAAGTGGCTGATTGCACCTCTACAAAAGCCATGTGGGACTCACTGAACCAGATTGTAGCTGGTTCAGCTGATGAAAGGAAGGACAGAAGGTCCAACCTTATATCCTAGTATGAAAACTTCAAGAAGACTGAAGCTGAATCAGTTGAAGCCATGTACACCAGGCTCAGCTCAATCATCAATGAGCTGAGAACTCTTGATAAGGAGATTACATTGACAGAGGTCAATGATAAGATACTGATGTGCTTCCCCAGCACATGGGATCTCAGGATCTGGCCTATCAAGGAGGCCAGAAGTACAACTGAAATCTCAACTGAAGCTCTCCTTGGCAAGCTCAAGTCTTTTGAGCAAGTTCTAAAGACCAGGGAAGCTGAGGCTGAAGCAAAGACTCTAACTCCAACAAGGAAAGAGCAAACTCTTGCTCTCAAAGCTGCTGATGCTTCTGAAGGAAGCCAATCCAATGAGGAGCTGATGACACTCTTTTCCAAAAGGTTTCTCAAGATGGGAAGAAAGGAGTTCAGAAAGAAATCTTCAAGATATGAAGATAAACCAAGGTATGACAGATCTCCTGCTAAAGAAATTATTGTTATGGTTGCAGGAAACCTGGACATATTTTACCTGAGTGTCCAGAGGAAAAGAGCAAAGACAAAAGAAAAGAAAAGGAACATCACAAGAAGCACTCCAAGTCCTCCTCCTACAAAAACAAGAAAAAGGAGAAAGGATTTGTTGCTGAGACCTGGAGCGACACAGATGAGGAATCTTCCTCCTCAAGCTCCAGTGAAGATGAGGAAGAGAAGAAGGCAAAGGAAATTTTCCTTATGGCAATTGATGCCTGCAGCAATCACTCAACTGCAGAGAGTTCTGATGATGAAGAAATGTCAACTGAAGATCAGGTATTATCTTCTTATGACTTTACTTCTGTTGAATTTAAAACTGAATTTAAATCCCTTTGCTTAGACTTAATTAGTTCAGAAAATGAGATTAAGGAACTTAGAAATAAGTTAGCAGAATCAGAAACTCTTTCAAATGAAAATGCTAGACTGAAAACTGAACTCACTAATTCTAGTGAAGAAATAAAATTTCTTAAAAATGAACTAGCAAAGTCCAAGAGATTAGAAGAATCTTTAAATGGTAGAAGCCTTAAGCTACTAGAAATCACAAGCATGACAAACACTAGGTCATGCAATAATAAGCTAGGCTTAGGAGTTTCATCTAGTGAACCCCCAATTATTCTTAAAAATCATCTTTCAACTCCAGTAAACTTTATTTCAGCTAATGGAATAAAGAACACTGAGCAAGTAAAACAAGTTAATCAAGCCTTAAATAAAGCTAAAAGAGAAAAGAGAAAACAAATATTTAAAGAGCTACAAAAAGCGTCGAATGCTGCTCGACGATCGAAGGCTCAATGGTCGAACGATGCCCAATGTAACATCCCATTTCCAACTAGACCCCTAAGAGTGATTTTGTCATGGCAAAACCCTAGAAAGCCCAAGGAAGAGCCAAGTGAACCTGGTAGTGTGAGTAGGGCCACTGTGGTCTGCACTTAGCAGATCCCTGAACCTTGATTTAAAAGTGATCATGAGGCTTCACTAAGACTCCAAGACCCCACCCATACCCTCATAGACCTAGTGAGAGGTCAATGGGTCACCAAAGACCCATGGGGGGCATTCAACAGACCCAAGTTGACCAAAGTCAACTATAGCCCTAATTGAGTCAAATTGACCTACACAAGGGTCAATTGCAGTCCCTTAGCCCAATAGACACCACCTCTACCCTCATAAGCCTAGTGAGAGGCCAATAGGTCACCAAGGACCCATTGGGACCAATCAAAGGGGCTAGTTTGACCAAAATCAACCCTTAACCTAAAATGGTCAAAATGCCCTAGTTAAGGGCCAAGTGACCTTCAAGGGCCAATACAACCCCACCATGACCCTAGGGGAGGCTAATGGGTCACCAAGGACCTATTAAGGAAATATCAAGGATCAAATTGACCTAGGTGGGCCCTAGTCCCACTTTGGGTCAAGTTAGCCCAAATGGGCTAACTCAAGCTCAAGCCTATTTCATTAGGGCTAACCTTGACCCAAGTGGCCAAAGAGATTGGTAGGCTGACATGTGACATGTAGGAGCCCAAATTTCAGGCTTGATGACTAGGAGAGAGAAAATCATCCATGGAGGAGAGAGAAAGAGAAGGAAGAGAAGGAAGGAGGACTTTGTGCTCCTCCTCCCCCCTCCCCAACCTCCCCATTCATTTCAGAAGGACAAGGGGGAGTCCAGCAGCTTTTTTTGACTGGCTGGAGCAAGCTCCACCACCTCCACCACCCCTAGCCGCCAACCTTGACTTTGCCAAAAATGGCACATGCCATTTCAGCCACCTAACACCTCCCCTCACCACTTTAAAAGCTCCCCTAGACTCCAAGGAGAATTCCCCACATTTTTCCTGAAGCAGCCAAGCCCTTTCCTGCATCTTTGAGCAATCCGACCACCACCGGCCACCACCATGCCAATCCGACGATCCTCCCGACTTCAGGCCGCCAAACAGGTTCTCCTCCACTCCTTGACTCATGGACAGATCTTAGAAATCGATAGGTCCAAGGTTCGGGCTCAATTTAGCCCGATCCAAATCAAAAAAATCACGATTTTTCCATGAATTTGAGGTTGTCGGGTTCGCCGGAATAGGGCTTCCCGGCGGCCGTGCCGCCGCCTGGAGGTAGCCCCGACCACCACGAAGGTGTCGGCGGCGGTGGCAGGCCGGGGAGGTGGCCGGAGCGACGGCGGCAGCCGCTGGAAGTCGGCCCAGGCGGGAGGAATCCTGGCCGTCGGCTGGAGGAAGGAGATGACCAGATGCCGTCGGTTATGCGCCAAGATTCGTGCTGTATAATAATAAAACTATGGAATATATAGTTTGAATCATTTCATTTCTGTCACAGTTTTTACATTTATTGGTTTTAATTATTAAAAATAGCTGGAGCCATTTTCAGAGAAAATGTTCAACATCAAAATTGTAGCCCTATGGATCTACTATCTGACAAAATTGGTTTGAATCATTTGGGTGACTGGTCTGACCAGGGCACCCATTTTGGTGGGGTCTATACAAATGAGTAGGCAGACATTAAACTAGCTGCCCACTCTTCTTCCTTGGTCCAAATAAGCTGAAATTTTGGCAGGGACTCACCCTACCCTATACCTAGACCCTGCCCAAAAATGGGAATTTTTGGGAATAATTTTCCTATAGTTTTTGTAAATAATTTAATTATGCTAGGGTAAATTAAATTAGGGGTCAAATGAAGTCCAAATTCAACCAAATTTTGGTGGGATGGTTATGAGGTCAATATAGACCTCTGGTTAAAATTTCATTAAGTTTGAAGTTGATTTGAATATGATTCAAGCAAACCCTAGCCTTGCCCTAAGAAGGGTATTTTGGTCCAAAAAGTAATTTTGGCTTTTAGTGACCTATTCACCTCAACAGAGGCTCAAATTTTGTACACTAGTTTGGGATGACAAGATACACCTCCCAAAGGAAATTTGGGGGCAGTGGAGTTGGTTTGGCCCAAGCTCCTAGGTCAAACCCTAAGGAAGGGCTTTTGTACCTTGTGAAGGGCATATGGCCAAATCACCTTGTATGGCCATGAAATTTTGTATGGATAGAGTTTTGGTAACTATAACCCTCTGGTAAAATTGTTAGGACATTTTGGAAGGTTTAGGACCCTAAAATCCCTAACCCTAGTTTAGGGCACAAATATCCTAGGGTTGAAATGGGCTAGCTAAACACCTCAAACTAAGATGAAACTTTGGTAGATTGGTCTTAAGGACATTATGGGCCTCTGGTATTTTAATGGGGAATTTTGGGTCAATAATTATAGCACATCATTTGTAACACAAGAAAGGCTTAAATTAAGTAAATAATTTATTATGCTACCTCTGACCATTTAGAGGTCATGAAATTTTGGCAGAGGATGTTTAAAAGCATATAGAGTTTATATAAATTTTATAAGAATTTTTGGACAAGTATATGAGGTAGTTAGTTCACAAATTGTCATGTGATGGAATTATTCAAAAATTCATTTAGGCCCATTTACAAATAAATAAATTATGAAATTTGGCCCAAACCATGTATATGACATTAGATTCATAATTGAAATTTCCCTGAATTTTTGGAAGCAATATAGTATTTTATATTTATTAAATGAATTTCCAAGGATTTAAATGAATATTTGATTTAAAGATAAAGCTTTACTGAAAAGAAATATATATTTTGGAAGATAGGTTATATCATTATTCTGAGTAACATATAAAATTTGTAGAATGATGCCTTGAATGAAAATAGTACTTCATGTTCATTTTTGGAAATTTTAGACATTAAAATAATTAAATAAATTATCAAATAAGTAAGGAAAATTTTGGAACTCTGGATTTAGAACTTAAAGGTCATAATGAACCTCCATTAATTATTATAGGAGTGTAGGATGATTATTTTATATACATCCCATTTTACATGAAGATTGACTTGGTGGTCTGCATTTAGCAATTTTGGATCTAGTTTGTTTAAATCATTTTGAGCAATTTACTTACTGTATAATTATGAAATTTGGCCAATGATGTTTTTAGGTCAGTATCTACCTTGGAAAATTAATTAAGAATTTTTGGATGAATATTTATTGCACTTACTTCAATAATAAAAGGAAAAAGGATATATTCTCAAAATTTGATCAGTGTCATTTGAATACTTGAAAAATTGTCATATCTTGGATTTATTGTTAAATGATTATTTAGAATTTATCATGAATTTATGAATCTGTATACCTCTCTGAAAAGTGCACATCATGCTCAATGGGTAGCCCTTAGAAGCTTTACGGGAATTTAAATAAATATCAGAATAATTGGAAAAATGATAATCTTTTGGATTTAGTCTATTTGCATCATGATAAGTCTCCAGTAAATAATTCAGGGCATTCGGATGATTATTTAGAATACCCCCTATCTGGTTCAACGTATCGTCTAAATTGGTGTGCATATAGCAAAGTTGCTGAATTGGAATAAGACAAGGTCAGGGATAGTTATTGGAGTTAGGCCCCTTTTGTTGTGGATGATTTCCCAATAGAAAGAAAAGAAGAGTAGTGAGAGTGGGTTGGCTAGTGTTAGGTGGTGCGCATGATCGACGAAAAATCGTCCTTCTCGTAGTAATTAGAAAGAGTCAAAACTTCGTAAACATACAGTAAATAGTAAACTTAGGGTTTCACACTTTCCCACCCAGTGTCCCGGGAGATAGTATGGGTTACTTGGGCAATAAGCCCAGTAGTTGTGATGGTAGTCCGGGGAGCTTCGGCTCGGTGGTAGATTATGACGGACGGGTTAGTCCGGGGAGCTTCGGCTCGGTGGTAGATTATGACGGACGGGATAGTCCGGGGAGCTTCGGCTCGGTGGTAGATTATGACGGACGGGTTAGTCCGGGGAGCTTCGGCTCGGTTGTAGATTGTGACGGACGGGATTGTCCGGGAAGATTCGGCTCGGTTATTTATTGGACTCATAACTATTGCATGTGCATAAAAGGTATAAGGTGGTGGGTCTCCGATATTGGGGAGTTCGTTGCACTGACACCAATATCGTTGACTCGGCAGGTGTGTTTTTACACTTCGCCAATAGAAGTCCGGTGCGCCAGCCGGCAAGAGTACGCAGACGTCCGCTTAGTGCACCAAGCGTTGAGGCGTACGATAGGTCAGACCGGTAGTGCAAATACTGGTTTTGAGGTGGGCGAGGCCCAACCCACCGCTTCCGTCTGCCACTACGGAGGTATCCTGGGAGGTAACGGCTCTGAAAGGGGGAACTAAAGGTCTGTGTACACAGAGTCGAGTGGGTGAGTTGCACTTGCATGTTCACATCATGGCATAAATGAATTTCATAGCATAACCATTGCATAAAACCCGACACCTAATGTATAAGCGGTATGGGACGCTCTATACATTAGGCCTTGCAAAACGACCCCTTTGGCCTATAAGTTCGTGTGAGCGTGCTTATAAGTCAAGGTTCTCTTTCAATATTATAAGCCTGCTAATAGAACCGACACCCTATCGTATAAATCGGTATGGGACTTTTTATACGATAGGAGCCCTGCAAAAGATCCTTTAGCTTATGTGTACCCACATAAGTTAAGGTTACTTATTTAATTTTGTATATATATTATCATGCATACACTGTTAGTTTAGTTCCGCTACCATCTGGAATTTGACTATTCTCCACCTTCACGTCCTTCCCTTTCCTTCTCCCCGCTCGGTGCTTAGGAGCCATGGGGGAAGGGGTGGGGGACGATAGGACTTAGTCTTTTAGACTAACGGTTTTCGAACCACATCATTTAGGGGACCACGGAGCCCAGCATGGAGGAGCAGCCCCGGAGGTCGGCACGTTTGGAGATCGGACAGTCTAGCACTGGAGTCCAGACAGCAGGGACAGTGAGTCCCGAACTATAGTAGTTGTATTAGTTTGCTTCCGCGATGAGTGAATTGTAGTGAGGATTTGATGTACTGGGCATAAGCCCGTGATTTTATTATATGTACTATCTGTGGACACTCCCTTCGTGGAGTTTAATTTTCTTATATGTGATAATTCTGTGGACTATCTGGTATACTTATGCTACAGTAGAGATCGAATTGGCCGGCAGAATCGGCGTCTTGTAGTGACGACCTTCCCGGGTGCGAAGGTATCACCGCAAGGCGGCGGTTCTGGGCCTAAGACCCCGGTGTCGAAAAAGAAAAAAAAAAGGGGGGGGTCTTACACCCGACGATCTGAGCATCAATAGTCGAACGCTAATCGACGATCTCAACATGAATTTCAAAATTACAATCACAACCTTAGAAACCCAAATGTGAATAGAAACCCTAGGTTCATTGACCCAGCAACTGCATGAAGCATTCCACCTAGAAGATCTTACCCTTTAGGTTATAAACTTCAACATGCTTACTCTTTTATTTCAAGTTTTCATTATGTAAAAAATAATGGACCCAAGGTTGTCTGGGTCCACAATGTCTAAATTATTTGATTTGCAGGTGAAGACCTATCCATCTACTAAAGACAAATGGTATTTGGATAGTGGTTATTCCAAACACATGACAGGAAACAAAGAGAATCTGTCAAGATTCAAGGCCAAGCTTGGACCAAAGGTGATCTTTGGGGATTCCAGCTGTTGTCAAACAGAAGGATATGGTAGGATTACCATTGGAGCAGTAACTTTCAAGAGGGTTGCATATGTAACTGGACTGAAGCACAACCTTATCTCAGTAAGCCAGTTATGTGATGCAGGATATCAGGTATCTTTCACTAACTCTCTCTGTAATATTACTTTAAATAGTAATGTTGTGTTAGTAGGTATTAGACAGGGTAATATTTATTTAGTAGATTTTAATTCAACCCAATCTGAAATCTGCTTATTTAATAAAGTAACAAATAATAACACCTTATGGCATAGGAGGCTTAGCCATGTTAACCTTAAGAATATATCTAGGTTATCTAAATATAACCTTGTTAGAGGTTTACCTTCTTGCCCCTACAAGAAGGAGAGCCTATGCAAGGCTTGTCAACTAGGCAAGCAAACCAAAAATTCCTTTAAATTAGTAAATAAAAGTGATTCACCTAGAATCCTGTATCTATTACACTTGGACCTTTTTGGCCCAATAAATGTACAGAGTCTAGGAGGGAAGTATTACACTTTAGTGATTGTAGATGACTTCTCTAGGTTCACTTGGGTGTTCTTCTTGAGAACTAAGGCTGATAACTTCAAGGTTCTTACAGATTTTCTGCTATGTGTGCAGACTGAGTATTCTACTCATGTTGCCTTGATCAGAAGTGATCATGGTACTGAGTTTGATTCTCTTCTCATGCAAGAATTCTGTGAGAAAGAAGGTATCAAACATGGCTTCTCTGCTCCTAGAACTCCCCAACAAAATGGGGTAGTGGAAAGGAAGAATAGAACCCTGATTAAAGCTGCAGGAATACTGTTGGCAGATGCTAATATGCCTCTCTCCTATTGGGCAGAAGCTGTTAGCACAGCTAATTATATTCTGAACAGAAGTCTTATACACAAGCTTAAGAGTAAAACTCCTTATGAGTTACTTAAAGGAAAGAAACCTAAAATTAATTATTTTAGAGTATTTGGTTGTGTAGTATACATTCATAACAATAACAAAGAATACCTTAGAATGTTTGAAGTAAAAGCTTCATGGGAATTTTTCTTGGATATTTCCAAGTAAGCAAAGCTTATAGGGTATTTAATAAATCAACTTCTAAAATTGTGGAGTCTGTACACGTTTCTTTTGATGAATCTCAGATGTATTACAAGGAGAAGGAAACTGCTCCTTCCTCAATTTCATTGCAGGTACCAGAATCATGTAAAGATGTCACTCAAGAGATTCTCCATCTTTCAACTCTTCATATCACTGACTCAGACAGTGATAAAGACACTGTGGAAGCAGTTGTTGTACCACCAACAGTTGATCCAATTCCACCTGAGGAATTAATCCCAACTGTTGCTGAAGATCACTTCCCACCTGCTGATCTTGTCACACCTAGAGATCATCCTACATCTCAAGTGATTGGAGACATATCAGCTGGTGTACAAACAAGACATCAATTAAGACAGGATGTGATACATGTTTGTTTCCTTTCACAAGTTGAGCCCCTCACCATAAAAGATGCTGAGCTAGAACCCCACTGGATCATTGCTATGCAAGAGGAGCTCAATCAGTTTGAAAGATGTAAGGTATGGACTTTGGTTCCAAGACCAAAAGGCCAACTGATTATAGGCACCAAGTGGGTGTTTAGAAACAAGTTGAATGCAAATGGAATTATAATAAGGAACAAAGCTAGGCTTATAGCTCAGGGCTACAGACAGGAGGAAGGTATAGATTATGACCAAACCTTTGCTCCTGTTGCAAGGCTAGAGGCAATAAGGATCTTTCTAGCCTATGCAGCCTATATGAAGTTTAAGGTCTTTCAGATGGATATCAAGAGTGCCTTCCTAAATGGTGAGCTAAAGGAAGAGGTATTTGTTGAACAACCTCCTGGGTTTGTTTCTTCAACTCAGCCCTCATTTGTGTACAAGTTGCAAAAAGCTCTTTATGGACTTAAACAAGCACCCAGAGCCTGGTATGAGACTCTAGCTAGTTACCTGTTAGAGCACAACTTTGTTAGGGGAGTAGTTGATAGAACCCTCTTCGTTAAGCACCACAAGGACACAATCCTGTTAGTTCAAGTGTATGTGGATGATATTATTTTTGGATCCACTGATCCCAAACTGTGCAAAAAAGTTCTCTGACCTGATGCACTCTAAGTTTGAGATGAGTAGTATGGGTGAGCTGTCTTACTTTCTTGGTCTCAAAGTAAAGCAAGATGCTGATGGCATCTTCATCTCCCAATCCAAATATGCTAAGGAATTGGTAAAGAAGTTTGGGATGGCTGATGCTTCAGCAATGCATACACCTATGGCTACTAATGTAGTTATAGATTCTGATGATCAGGGTAAGCCAGTTGATCAGAAAAACTATAGGGCCATTGTTGGTTCCCTATTGTACTTAACTGCAAGTAGACCAGATATAATGTTTGTCACATGCCTATGTGCTAGATTCCAGGTCAACCCCAAGGAATCTCATTTGATTCTTCTCAAGAGAATTTTGAGATACCTGAAGGGTTGTCCAAATTTAGGACTATGGTACCCAGCTGAATCAGAATTTGAGTTAATTGGATACTCTGATTCTGACTATGCTGGTTGTAGAGTTGACAGGAAAAGTACCTCAGGAACTTGTCAGTTCCTGGGAGAGAGATTAGTCTCTTGGTTCTGTAAGAAACAGGCTTCTGTCTCAACTTCAATTGCAGAGGCTGAATATATAGCAGCTGCCAGTTGTTGTTCACAGATCCTATGGATTCAAAACCAGCTTTTGGATTATGGGTACACACACAAGAACACAAAAATCATGTGTGATAGTACCAGTGCTATCTCCATTGCACAAAATCCTGTGCACCACTCAAGAACCAAGCACATTGAGATTAGACACCATTTCCTGAGAGATTGTGTGGAAAAGAACAAGATCAGCCTTGAGTTCATATCCACTAACCTTCAGAGAGGTGATATTTTCACCAAGCCCTTAGATGAACAGAAGCATCTGTTCTTTTTGGTTCAACTAGGCATGATTAATGGAAAAGACTAAGTGTTACTTCTGCCTTTGTTGAAATCTGTTTGAAGATCGTCGAACGACGTTCGACGATAGTCGAATAGGTCGAGCCTATCGTCGAACTACGGGAGACGACAGCTTATTTGTTTGTGAAGACAGAAATAGTCGAACGATTGATCGACTACTCTGCTTCAGGAAACGATCGTCGAACGACCGTTCAACCATCGTCTCCAGTATCTGTTAAAATAGATCGACGATTGCTGTTTTAATATAAAACCGATGGTCGACCTAGGTTAATAGATTGTTCTTCTTGTCGTCGACGGAGCTCGTCTTTTCGTATTCCATCTTTCTGTTTGAGCTCTGCCTCGCGCTCTCTGTCGTTTCGCTTTCATCGTCTCCCTCGTCTTCTCCAACCCAATCTATGGCGATTGCTCCAGCCCTTCTGTCAGTGATGAAGTTCGACGCCGACTTCAGCGTAGATTTTGACTCCTTCAGCGCCTGTGATTCTGAGATAGTAGAAATCCTCCAGCTCTGCAAGGAACAAGTATTGGAAAAGCTAATGTCCATAAGGATCAAGATAAACATCCCAGAGATTAAAGAGTGGGTCTTCACTTCGTCTTCTAGTGACGAAACTATGACTGGGGCGATTGGCGGCAAAGAGGTAAGTTTGACTCCCGCCGTATTAACTGATATTTTTGGATTACTGAATGGTGAAGAGGAATATAAACAAGATACTCCAGAGTTTGGGAGGATGTTGATCGAATTAGGACATGCAGAAGGCATTCCTTCTAAATTGCTAAAGGTTAATTTTCTGTTAAGGATAAAGTTCTTGGCTGAACTAGTTGGAAAAGTGCTTCTGGGCAAGCACTCTGCTCATGATAACATCACAAGGCAACAGTTTGCCTTGATGTGTGCAATAGTAAATAAGAAATAGATAAATTGGGCAGGAATTATGTTTGATTTGATAAGAAAGAAGAATAGCAAGAAGGAAGTAACCCTGGGTAGGGTACTTGGGATATTTCTAAGAGAGAAATATCCCCAACTGTTGGTTACAGTCTCAACATCCATCAATGCCAGTAAGAAGATGGATCCAACATTATTTGTGAAGTGGAAAAGGAGCTTTCTGAAGCCTTCTACAGCAGGGGTAGCTCCAGTTGTGTCTGAGAGCACAAGGACTGTTTTAGTCACTCCCCACCTACATGAAGCAGGCTCATCCATTCTCTCCATTCCATCCACTTCTTCTGCATTACCATCCACTTCTACTGAAGTGCTATCCACATCGCTTTACCATCAACTTCAATTGAAGTTTCATCTACTTCAATTGAAGTACCATCTACTGCCTCTCTTTCTCTTGACCCTTCCTCAATTATCCATGCTTCACCATCAGCATCTCCACTTCCTTCTCATCTTGCTAGGATTTCTCATCCTAGTTTTGATTTATTGGTTTCTGAGCTATCCACTCCTCCTCAGTCACCAATTCCTCATTCAGATCATATTGATTTTCCTGCATCCACCCATCAATCCCCAGTTCATACTCCATCTCATCAAGAGAACACCATCCCTGATGATCTTCCATCTACTGTGATTCCCCCACTATCATTTGAAATCACACCAGCCTTCATTGCAAACATATTGGAGCTAATTACTCCTTCAATCAAAATCATGATTGAAGAAGCAGTTGCCCCTCTCGTTTCTTCCATCTCTACCTTGTCATCCTCCATCTTAGCCCTCTCAAAATCTGCTGAGCCATCTTCAGTTAGAGGCCTGACTTCAGTTTCTACTGAAATCAGGCAGGGGAAGATGTTCGAGGAAGATGCCTCAGGACTGCCCCTTGTTTCTCGTCCAGCAGAGCCCCAAGCTGAGATTCAAGAAGTAACAGCAGTTCCAGTTGACATTGCAACATCTTCTGCAGTTCCAGCACCTGTTCAGAAGCCTTCTGATATTATAATGGAAGCAGAATTTGCATTCAAATTATGCCTTGAAGAAGCTTCTACTCCTACAGTTGCTCTGTTCCTAGAAGGAGTCATTACCTCCTATCTAGATGACTTGTGGGAGTTAGGAAATTCTGAGGAAAATCCTGAAGGTATTTCATTTACTCAATTCCTTGATATGATAACTAACATGCTAGTCTGTGAATACCTAGAAGGGATGTTTCAATTTCATTTAGCAAATCTGTGTTTCTGATACTATAGATCTAGTGGAAGAAGCTCAAGAAGTTCAAGAACCTGCTCAACAACCAGTTCAAGAACCTGCTCAACAACCAGTGCAAGAACCTGCTATTCAAGATCATGTATCTTCTCCTCCAGCTCAGATAATTGTGAATGATGAACTGGTCCTCATGACAGTTACAGTTGAGAAAGAAACAGTTTCAGATGTTCAAGAAGAAAAGTCTACAGTCTGGGATGACACCCCAGGACTGGATTTGGATATTCTTCTGGCACAGGATTCCTTAGAAGAAGAGAGAGAAAAAGCTGCTTTAAAAGATAAAGAAAAAGCTGTGCAAGAGGCTTTTGATCCTTATGATCTACCTCAATCATCTAATTCTGAGGATGAGGATGACTCTGATGATTCAGAAGAGTCTAAGAAAAAGAAATCTGCTAAAAAAAAAGTTGCTGCTCCTCCTCCATCTAACCCTGACCATGATATTTCTTATTATATCTTGAAAGGAATAGATCCCAAGTCCAAAGAATATCAGCACTGGATGAGATTTTCCAAGAATCAGCAAAAGCAAAGAAAGAAATCCAAAAGATATGATAGTCCAGCACCAAAATGGACCCCTAGAGGTCCTCCTCCTCCACCTCCTAGTGCAGGAGCATCTGGAAATGTGTCTGCAAATCCTTCAACCCCGTCTGCTAGATTCACTCCATCTCAATCTCATCAAAGGAAAAGCAATCCAGGATATCAAAGCAGATCCCAATCTGGATATCAAAGGCAAGAAGCTGATACAAGAGAGCAAGTAAAGGAGATTGTATATCAGAAGCCAACTTTTTCTCCTCCTCCTTCTCCCAAGAGAAGAGCATCACCTTCCAAAGAAACCAAAAGCATATCTTCCTCAAAGCCAGCTCATGCAAAGAAAACTGATTCAAAAGGTAAAAGAGTTATTTTCTCTGAAAAATCAAGTAAGAAATATGCTGAGTTTGCTCCTCCGTCTTCCTTAGTTATTCAAGAAAATAGAGAGCCAGCTGCAAGCATCTTAGAACTATCTACAAAATTTAAAGCTGTAAAACCTTTAGATTCAACTGGTGAAAATGAATATGATAGTCAAGAGCTTAATCCTGATTTCAGGATGGCTAGATTTCTTGAATTAGTTGGATCAGCCCAGATCAGAAAAGCCAAAGCTGAAGGGAAAGATATTACAAGATTAACTACTATGTCTAAATTCAGAAAGAAGGAGCTAGACAAATTCCAGGTTAGACCTGAGGTTTTTGATCCTTCAAAATATATGGAAAAGCACCCTGAAGCAGTAGTACCAAGAACAGGAGAATCTAGAATTATTGGAGAACAAGATTTGAAAATATCAAAGAAAGAAGCTTTAGATCCGTCCAGAAAAATTTCTTTTCTTCCTGGTTCCTCTAAATCTAAACCAGATTCTGATGCTTCTTAAGTTTCATTGATTGACAGTTGTTTATTTGTATGTTTGATTGATGCTATTTGCTGCTTAGATATATCTCTTCCTGTATTATATTTATTTCCAGTAGTTTGTTTTGTTATTGAAAGACTTAACCCAAATAGGGGGAGATTATTGGTACCCTAGGTTGGATTTGAGTTTAGTCTTCTCATTTAGTCTCTTGACCCAAGATTTATCTATGGTCAAAGGTTAGTTGTTTAGTTAGATTGCTCTAGTTGTAGAGTTGTCACTTATCCAGATGAAAATTTGGTTAAGTTGTTTATGGTTCGACTATAGTCGAACGCCGCTCGACTATCGTCTATCGACTGGTCGACGATCGTCTATCAGTTGGTCGATGTTTGTCTGTCAGTAGATCGTCTAACTCTGAGTTAGTTCAACTCTTGTTAGCTCGACGATCTGTGGTATCTGCCTCGTCGATCGTCGAACCCCGCTCGACTTCTTTTGACTAGACAGATTTTTTGATAGTTCGACTATCTGCTTGGATAGTTCAACTATCTGATAGCTCGACTATCTGTTTGATAGGTCGACTATCTGTTCTGCTTGATTGCTCGACTATCTGTCTTGATAGGTCGACTATCTGTTCTGTTTGATAGTTCGACTATCTGCTTGGATAGTTCAACTATCTGATAGCTCGACTATCTGTTTGATAGGTCGACTATCTGTTTTGCTTGATAGTTCGACTATCTGTTTTGATAGGTCGACTATCTGATAGCTCGCCTATCTGTCCTGATAGTTCGACTATCTGCTGTGGTAGTTCGACTATCTGCTTTGATAGTTCGACTATCTGTGTTGTTCGACTATCTGTTCTGATAGGTCGACGATCTCTGTGCTTCGTTCGACGATCTCCGAGGATCGTTCGACGATCTTTTGTCTGCCTTTAGTAATTTTGTACTCCTTCTGTTCCTTGATTTAATTCCTGTTTATTTAGCATATTTTATTAAAGATTATGTCATTGATTTTATGCATACATCTCAAGGCAATCTTTGCCCCATCCTTTGTGCATAAGTCATGCTTTATCTGACAAAATTCTTTGTCTTATTAGTTGAAATATCTTTTTGCTTTATCTGTCATGCTGTCTTTTATAGCCGTTAGACTCAAAAAGTCTTCTTTGGCCGTAAAGAGTTTAGTCTGATGTGACTTTCTTTAATACTCCTTTTATCAGATTGGATTTGCAGCTTCTTAGAAAGCTTTATCCCCTTATAGCATGTCTGCCTGCAGGATATGTTTTGTTTTGTGCTATTTGCAGCCCAGATTGCAGATTTCAGAAGAAGACAAAATTCAAACAAAGATTAGAGTCGTTGCAAAGGCCAATATATAAAGAGCTTTCAAAAGACAACAACATACAGAGAGATAACAAATTTGGCATAGAGATTGAAAGCAAGAAAGATCTACAGCTCTCAGAAATTCACATTCAACTGAGAAGATTATCTCTCTTCAACTTTCTTCTTCAACCCTGAGTCCATCCTGCTTACAGGAACATCTACTCAGTGCCTAGAAGAAGAAGAAGAAGAAAAAGAAGAAAGGAAGCTGATTAAAGAAGAACAACCTATTACAAATCAAGAGTCTTCTTCAAGCTTCTCCTTCAAAATTTTAAGAAAGTTCTCTGTCAAGAATTTAGAAGAGTTCCTGCACCCTGAAGCAAGACTTCTTCCTGGATATTCTCTAAGCCAGGGGGAGCCTTGATTCTTTAGAGCTTTTTAGCTCTGTGCAATCCACTAGCTTCTCTAATCTGTTTTAACAATAGAGAAGAAACTTTAACTCTCTCAACCTCCTGTATAAAGGGTTATTACTCCCTTCAAAAGTGAACCTTGGTAGCAGGGCACCTGATCAAAAACCTGTGTTGGATTTTGAGCTCCTGATCAAAAGCTCAAAGGGTCTACTTGATCTACCTGAATCAGATCAGTTGGTGGCAGGGCACCTGAACAAAAACCTGTAGTGGATTCCTACCAGGGTGGTAGAAGAGTGGACGTACCTATTTAGAGGAAACCACTATAAACTTCTTGTGTCGTCTGTGTTGCTTAATTAATTTATTGCACTATGGCTGTGAGTAGAAATAACTAGGATTGCTAGTTGCTGTGATAGGACCAAAGCTTAACTGTAATTACAGTTAGTTTTATCTAATGCACTTCACTTTGTGTTAGGCTCTAGGGTTTCAAATATCTATAAACTCATTCCGCAAATTAACTCTAAGGGAGTTGAGTAGGGTGTCATAATTTTTGAATACTCTATTCACCCCCCCCCCCCTCTAGAGTTGTATCTATCCTCACTTTCACAACGAGTCGGGCTTTCGAGAGATTTCTATTCCCAAAAAGTATTTCGGGGAGCCCATATCCTTTGGGACCAGGTGTTGACGAAGGTGTTTTTTTGTCAAGTCCACACCAGCCTGGTCATCGCCAGTAAGAAGAATATTATCCACATACACCGCCAAAATCACCAGTCCTAAGGCGGTTTTGCGAATAAATAAGGAGTGATCGGTCGAACTCCTTGTAAAGCCGATAGCAGCCACAATGCCACTGAACTTGTCAAACCACGCCCTAGGGCTCTGTTTTAGGCCATAGATGGCCTTCTTCAACTGGCATACATGTGTCTCACCCTGAGAAACATACCCAGGAGGTTGCTCCATGTAGACGTCCTCCTGAAGATCCCGATAGAGGAAGGCATTCCTGACATCAAGCTGGAAAATAGCTCAACCCTATTGACGGCCACAGAGAGAAGAACGCGGATGGTGCTAAGGCGAGCGACCGGAGAGAATGTATCAAAGTAATCAACCCCATAAGTCTGAGTAAAGCCTTTCGCCACCAGCCGGGCTTTGTAGCGATCCACAGTGCCGTATGGGCGAACTTCACAATAAACACTCAGCGATAGCCAACTACATCAGTACCAACTGGTGGAGGAACAAGGGTCCAGGTGCCCATCTCAGTAAGAGTGGCAATCTCCTCATCCATGGCAGTTTTTCAGTGAGGAATAACAAGAGCCTCCTGGTAGGTGCGAGGAGTGTTTGTAGCCGAGATAGCCAAAGCAAAATACCTGCGAGAAGGAGTAAGCCGATCATATGAAACAACTGCCGCAAGTGGGTGTTGAGTACATGCCTGCACCCCTTTGCGAAGAGCAATGGGAAGATCCAGTTCGACGCATTCCTCAGTGACCAGAGCATCCGTGGCGGAGAAGGCTGGCCCGGGACTAGAGAGAGATGGCTGCAGAGAGGAGAGAGAAGGGGGAGATGAAGTAGGAGGAGAGACGTCGATAGGCGGGGAAGGAATGGAGGGAGACGGTGGTAAATCAGATAGAGCAGGGAGAAGTGGGGATGGAGAAGAGAAGTAGAATGCATTCTCGAAGAAGGTCACGTCCGCGGAGACAAATTGCTTGCGTAGAACGGGGTCAAAGCAACAATAACCTTTCTGAGTTGTAAAATAACCCAGAAAGACACACTTGGTGGAACGGGGGGAAATCTTGTCACGGATAGTGGAAGGAGCATGCACAAAAGTTGTGCACCCAAAGATACGGAGAGGGAGAAAATGGTTCCTTGCCTGGGTAGAGAATGGAGAATGGGGTCTTGCCGTGGAGAACCGTAGAGGGAACTCGATTGAGGAGATAGCAGGCGAGGAGAACAGCATAGCCCCAGTAGGAGCGAGGTACCTGCATCTACGTCATGAGAGTGCGAGCGACATCAAGGAGGTGACGGTTTTTACGCCCCGCCACCCCATTTTGCTGGGATGTGTAAACACGGCTGGTCTGATGAACAAGACCATGTTGAACACAAAAAGAGGAGAACTCATGACTAAGATATTCTTTAGCATTATCAGAGCGCAAAATTTTAAAAGAAATATTAAACTGAGTTCGAACCATACAATAAAATGATTGTCATTCAAAAAATAGTTCAGAGCGATCTTTTAATAGATACACTCAGGTACATCGAGAGAAATCATCAATAAACGTTACAAAGTAAGAACTACCCCAACCAACTGTGAGGGTAGGAGAAGGACCCCAGACATTAGAATGAATGAGATCAAATGGACGAGAGGAGCCACGGCTCTGCTTTGGTGGGAAGGAGCGGTGATGTTTGGCAAGCTGACACACATCACAGTTGAGAGGAGGACTGGTCGAAGGTAGGTGGGGCAGAAGCTGACGAAGAATCCGAGGAGGAGGATGTCCAAGGCGAAGATGACATTGAAGCAGATCTATAGAAGAGGAGGAGAAGGCAGACAGAGCAGAAACGTTGTCGAGAAAGTAGAGGTCGCCGCTCTAAGTCCTAGTAGCAATCGTCTGTTGGGTGCTCGGGTCCTGAAAAGAATAAGAAGTGGGAGTGAATAAGATGGAGCACTGAAGTTGCTTGCATAATGTAGTAACAGATAACAAATTGCACGGGAACTTCGGGACATAAAGGGTGTCCGCCAAACGAAGTGAAGGGGTGACTTAAACCACGCCTGTCCTATGAACCGGGGAAGGCGAGCCATCTGCAACAAGAACCGGGGGCAACCGATCATGCGTTTCGAGAAGAGAGAAGAATTGAGGGTTGTCGGTCATGTGATTCGTCGCACCAGAGTCAATTAGCCATTTACCTTGGGTAACGACATGGGCACTACCTGAAGTCGTGGTCACAGAGGCAGAGGGCCGAGAGGAGCCGGAGGTGGAGGAAGATGCATCACCAGAGGGGCGAAGATGAGAATGTTTCTGCTAGCAGTGGTCAACAGAATGGCCGGTACGACCACAGTAAGAGCAGAGGAACCTGGATGAACCGCGCCCGCCTGACTGGCTGCGGCCACTAGGGACACCCCGCTGAGCTTGGTGAGCATAGGAGTCCTGGGAAGTAGGGGAGGACAACAAAGGACGCTGGAGTAGCGAAGTAACAGCGGCGATGCGAGCCGCGGTGGCATCCAAAGTTGGAGATTCCGCCTTGCCCAAGATTTGTTGGCGGATCAAATCATAAGTATCCGGAAGTCGCAGAAGATAACAAACAACCAGGAGTTCCTGGAAGTGCTTGTGCTGCTCGGCCAAGTCCGCGGAGAAGGGGCGATTCTGGAGGATTTCTGCACCAAGAGCCTGAACTTGTTGATAAGCCGCAATAGGAGACATGGAAGGGCGGGCGAAGAGGTCCGCATAAAGAGTATAAATGTGGGACGTCTGAGCCCCCTTCGAGTAGAGAGCATCGAGGTGAAGCCAGACAGCCTTAACCGTCTCATCATGGCGGATGACGGGAAGGCATTCATCAGAAAGGTTGTTGGCCAGGCAAGTGCGGACAAGCGCATCACTTGCATCCCAGTACTCAAAGTTAGCAGAGTCGGGAGGAGGAGGGTCATCAGTGAGGTGATGACGTTTGCGCTGAGAACAAAGAAGAAATGTGAAAGAAACGTTCCAATCCGAATAGTTGGAACCAACTAGTTTAGAAACCGTGCCAAGGTTTCTGGATAAAGTAGGAGGAGGATGGGCCACAGGAGTGGTGGAGGTAGAGATGATGGGGTGGAGATATCGGAGTTGGTCATAGAGAATAAGAAAACAAAGGAAACCGCACGAGTAGAACAGAGGTCGCGCGGATAGAAAGCAGGGAAGCCGCGCGAGTAGAACAGAAGTCGCGCTGATAGAAATCAGGGAAGCCACACGAAGAAGGAGTCCGCGACACCAGCGGTAAGAGACAAACCGCAGCGGAAAGGAAGAAAACCGCAGCGGCTAAAGAGAGGAAACTGCAACGGTCACGGTGTCAGCACACCAGCGGCAAGAAGGGCCATGACCAGGAAGCAGATCAAAGCACAGGGGCAGAGGTCGCGCGAACTAGGAAGTTCGCGAGAAAAAGGGGAGATCGCACGAACAGGAAAGAGTTCGGGCGAACAAAGAAGAAGTCGCGCGAACACACCGAGTTCGAGCGAACAAGAAGAGAGAGCGGAGAGGCCGCGAAGACAGGTCACAAAAACGAGGGAAAGAAGTCGCGCAAGCAGGGCAGCAACAAAGAAAGGAAGCCGCGCGGATAGGCAGGTAGCCGGGCGAACAGAGAACGAAGCCGCGCGGACAGAAGAGCCTAAGGAATCAGGTGGAATCGGTCGTTTCCTCTGATACCATGTGAGAGTAGCAAACATACGAATAAAAACACTCCAGAAATTTGAGTAATTGAAAGTTTTATTATCCAAAAAGTTAATTTTTACAAAGGTATTGCCTCCATTTTATAAAATGGAGGAGAGTTGAGAGAGTACAAATAAACAATGTGAGACTAAAAAATTACAGAGAGATAGTGGCTAAACAAAAAGAGACCGATCAGGCCGCGCGGTTAACAACGGTCTAACCGCTCGGAAACACCAGAAGGAAGAGACTAAGTCGCGGTAGGGGACAGCTAAACCGCCCGGTCTCCAAGCGTCTGAGATAATCCGCCAGACCGCTCGGACAACCAACATCAACGGTCTGGACATCTAACTGCAGGAGAGAGACCGCCTGACCGCATGGGTAATCAATCCGCCAGGCTAAACCGCAAGACCGCACAGTCTCCTACTTCAACACCACCCCCGAGAGGATCTCCTCACCCAGCTCTCACTAGCTGGATGGGTCGAATGTGCCTCGGGGAGAGTAAGTCCCACCCCCCAAGAAGATCTCCTCACCTAGACTCTCACTAGCTAAATGGGTCGAATGTGCCTCGGGGAGAGTAAGTCCCACCCTCGAGAGGATCTCCTCATCCAGGCTCTCACTAGATGGATGGGTCAAATGTGCCTCGGGGAGAGCAGGTTCCAACCCTCGAGAGGATCTCCTCACCCGGGCTCTCACTAGCTAGATGGGTCGAATGTGCCTCGGGGATAGTAAGTCCCACTCCTGAGAGGATCTCCTCACCCAAGCTCTCACTAGCTGGATGGGTTGAATGTGCCTCGGGGAGATTAAGTCCAACCCCCGAGAGGATCTCCTCACCCAAGCTCTCACTAGCTGGATGGGTCGAATGTGCCTCGGTGGAGAGTAAGTTCCACCCCCAAGAAGATCTCCTCACCTAGGCTCTCACTAGCTGGATGGGTCGAATGTGCCTTGGTGGAGAGAAAGTTCCTACCTGGAGGGTATCTCATCACCCAGGCTCCCATTATTTGGCATGACAGGTTGACCGCTCGGAGAGGCCAAGTATTTTCAGCTCCAAGAGCGCTACACTCAATGAATACATTGGGTTGGATGTTTCTTTCCGAGCGTGAAACTCGCTCGAAAAGAGCGGGGATTGTGTACAACCCTGTATTCGCGGAATGGGGCCCCCAAGCAAGGCGTAAGACTTGATACACATTTTTAAGCTTTTGGGGAGTTTTGCACTCCTGGAAGAAAATTTATTGTTGATCTGCATGATATACTAGTAGGGGGATGAAGAATTTGCCTCCCCCGGCCCCTTTCAGGGGGTGGGTGCGGCGAGAGGCCGGAACCTGCCCCGGCCTATTTCAAGGGGGCGAGTGCGGCGGGAGGCAGACACTCGCCCTGGCCCCTTTCAGGGGGCGGATGCGGCGAGGGACCGGCACCCGCCCCGGCCTGTTTGCAGGGGGAGAGTGCGGCAGGAGGCCGACACTCGCCCCGACCCTTTTTAGGGGGCGGGTGTGGCGAGAGGTCGACACCCGCCCTGACCTATTTCAAGGGGTGAGTGCAGCGGGAGGCCGGCACTCGCCCCGGCCCCTTTCACGGGACGGGTGCGACAAGAGTTCGGCACCCACCCCGACCTATTTCAAGGGGGCGAGTGCAGCGGGAGGCCGACACTCGCCCCGACCCCTTTTAGGGGGCAGGTGCGGCGAGAGGTCGGCACCCGCCCCTGCCTGTTTCAAGGGGGCGAGTGCGGCGGGAGGTCGGCACTCTCCTAGGCCCCTTTCAAGGGGCGGGTGCGGTAAGAGGTCGGCACCCACCTCGGCCTATTTCAAGGGGGTGAGTGCGGCGGGAGGCCGGCACTCGCCCCGGTCCCTTTCATGGGGCGGGTGTGGCAAGAGGTCGGCACCCGCCCCAGTTTTTTTCAAGGGGACGAGTGCGGCGGGAGGCCGGCACTCGCCCCGGTCCCTTTTAGGGGGGTGCGGCGGGAGGCCGACACCCGCCCTGACCTTTTTTAGGGTGTCTCCTGGCGACATCACTGTCCTTTGGCAACACCGTGGAGCTTGCCCGGCTTGAGCAGCTCGCCCAGCTTGAGGGTCTGCTATTTTGCCCCTGGTGGGCTGCGAATAACTATTCAGAACAGCGGAGTTTGGCTGTTAGCAGATCAGCCCCGGGGTATTTCGGTAATTTTAGAACAGCAGGATTGTGCTATTGGCAGAACATACCTAAAAATCTATAAATAGACCCTTGGGGTGCCTTGGATAGGAATCAGTTTTCACTGATCTTCATCCTCCTCTTCATCCTCCAAGGCACCTAGCTCAACATTGACTAGGGAGAGGGAGATCTCAAAGGTCTTCCGGGTGTGAGGTGGGACCTCCACGCTAGAGCCAATGGTCATTTTCCAGTTTCAGGTCTCTCACCAAGGGACGGCTTGGGAGAAGTAGGTGTGAGCTGCACTCTAGGTCCGAACTCTAGGGGGAACCGAATTTCAGTTTCAACAAAAGTGATGTAATGTCTGCTTCCTCCAACCGAAGCTATGTCCAACGGACCAATAATGTCTGAATGAACCAACTCAAGTTGTCTCATTGCTCGTTGAGACTTTCCTCCAAACGTCTAACACTTCTACTTGTCGTTTGTACAAGTTTCATAAATCTTCTGTGGCGATAAGATCTTTGGCAGACCTTCTACCATCTTTGCATATGATAGAAGCTTCAAATCACTGAAGCCTAGATGATCCATCCTAAAATGCCACAACCAGGCTTCTTATGCATTAGTTGCTAGACATGCCGTCTCCTTGACATCCATATTCAGCATAAAGAGATAATTTGTCATCATTTTCACCTTCACTATCTTTCTTCCTTGTTGGTTCTGCATTACCAACACTATTTCTTAATTGGATGCAGTAGCTTTAATCCATCAGTTGTCCAAGACTTGAGATGTTACTTTTCAAGTCTGAAACATAGAACACATCTTGGATGTTGACCTTCTCACCATTCAAGTTGACCATTATCACTTGATCTTCAAAGTGTCACCAAAACTAACCGCACCAAGACTTGGTTCAAGGTCAAGAAACAACTATTTCTTACCACATATATGGTCACTGGCTCCTGTGTCCAAGTATCATGTTACATTCCATCCACCTTTAGTTTATGTATAAGCTAGGAACATCATTGGATCACCGCCAATATTGTTTGCTTCCGCATAATGGTTGGTCTCATCTACCTCCCTCGGACGTCTGCATTCATAGCTCATGTGCCCAAACTGGATACGGTTGTAACACTAGACTTGGGTCATTTGACCACGGCCTCTTCCTTCTTGCTTCCTTGTATGAGCATTCTCAACATCTCTCTGAAAGTTTTGATTTCTTCCTCTTCTTCCTCTACCTTGATAACCTTGGCCTCGCTAGCCACCACCTTGTCCTGAGCTCTCTCCAAAGTTTAGTATAGTTTGTAGTGCTTGCTCCAAGCCAATCGAACCTTCATCTCGCGGCATGCGATATTTATGAGCTTGCAGAGAGCTCACGAGTTCATCGATAGAGATCTAAGTAAGATCCATCGATTCTTCTATCGCCACTACTAAATAGTTGAACTTCTTTAATAGTGATCGCAAAAGTTTCTTCATGATCCTTATGTTGTCAAAAATCTCTCCATTGCGCTTCATCTCATATGCAATCATCCACAGACGAGTTACATAGTCGCCAATCATCTCAAATTGTTGCATCTTCAGAACTTCGAGCTCAGCTTGGAGAGATTACAATTTCATCTTCTTTATTTTGTCAACACCTTGCATGGAATATTGCAGTCTCATGCTTCTTTTGAGGTTTCAGCATCTGAGATCTTCTCAAAGATTGCTTCATCAATCTCTTGGTATAACAATAAGAGAGCTTTCTCGTCTTTCTTCCTTGCCTCTCTTAGTGTTATCCTCCGTGCATTTTTCAATGCCTCCTCTTGTTCAGAAGTTGGTTCTTCATAGTCATATTCCACTATCTCTCACAGCTCTTTCGATGCTAACAACACTCTCATCTAAATGCTCAAGTTCACATAGTTTGTTTTAGTCAAATAAAAAAATCTGAGATAAAAGAGCATTTGTCATCTCCATCACGACAAACTCTTCACCTCTTCAACTCTTCGAAGTTACTTCAAGATTCGAAACTTGTCGCTGATATCATTATTGAAAGCATTAACAGTGGGCACAAACACAAATAGCAAGAAAAGCAAACAACTTCTTATATATCTCCAAGAGGTTACAAAATTACAAATCAACTTCACATACAAACTAGGTTGTTGAGGCGTGTGATCAAACACACAACTTCTTTTATCAAGCTCCTTAGCGGAGACTTGATACCCAACTGCAATCGAGCTCTTTTGTTAGAAATCACGGTGGGGCCATTTGAGGGGGACATGATAGATATCCAGATCCGTGGCCGACTGCAATCGAATGGCGAGAACATCGCCAACCAAATCACCCAGAATGAATTTAACCGGGATAGGTTGTTGAGGCGTGGGATCAAACCCACGACCTCCTTTATCAAGCTCTTAAGTGGAGACTTGATACCCAACTGAGTTGCAGCGCAGTTGGGTATCAAGTCTCCGCTAAGGAGTTAGTGAGTTCGATCCAACACCTCAACAACCTACTCCGGTTAAATTCATCCCGGGTGATTTAGGATTTATTTGGTACGGTGGTGGCGTTTGCTCCCGGCGGGTCGAAATGGAGTGGAACCGGAGGGGAGGCGGGGTTGGAAAAAAGGCATTTGAGGGCTTTTTCTTCTTGCGGCGGGTGCAAACGAAGCAAAACGCCGCCGGCGTCCCGTTTGTTTACCCACCACCGTCCGGCGGCGTTTGCTCCAAACGCCCGACGAAAACGCCGAAACAAACAGAGCCTTAATTAGGGATGTTCTTGCCATTCGACTGTAGTCGGTCACGGATCTGGATATCATGTGCCTCTGTGGTTTCTAACAAGAAGTAATGAAGTTTAGGCTCCATTTGGCACAGTGGTGGCGATCGTGAACATGGAGATTAAACTGCCATTTGTTAACGCAGACCTAAGGAACTTCATCTACTTTTATGTTTCCGGGGATGAATTTTGTTAGATGGTTGTTAACGGATGACAGTTTAACCCATGCGTTTACGATCGCCACCGCTATGCCAAACGAAGCCCTTAATCAAGTTAAAAACCCATCATTTTCACTTGCCTCCTCTTCCCCTGCAACTAACATTCAAAAGAGAGTAATACCAGCAAAAGCAAAACTAAAACCATCACCCTCCGCCCGTTTCAAGCTCCGAGAGGCATTGCAGGATTCCCTGGATTTAATAAAACTATGGAATGCGTCTGTCCACATATTAAATTTTTCATGTTTATAAATTATTATCCACAGACCAACTTTAAACTGTAGCATTTTAAGTCTTTTTCTTCTGAGTCAGGCCCGACAACGAAGAAACTTTTCCCACAACCTTCTGATCATTTTGCCAACGACTCCATCCAAACAATTTGACATGAATTACACCAGTTTCAAGTGAAACCCAGCATTTTGACGTGAACTTCCACCATTTTTGTCTCCGGTATTAGCTCAAAAGGTTGACAAAATCGTGTCTTCATTGTCAGGCACTACTTACGAAAAGAAAACATTGAGTTCAAAAGTTTAAACTTGATCTGAAAATAGTAATTTACAAGCATCAAAAATTACAGTTGGCAAAATGTCAAAGATCCCAGCTTTGAAAATCAACAGCCAGCAAAATATTACAGACAAATTTCAGAATTAAGGGAGGTTCTTCACAACCACCGATCAGTAAAAATAATTAATAATCCATCGGCAGGCCTTCCAAATACAAAATAATAGATTAAATAATCCATTTTCTGCAGAACTACACTGTTTCAATTCCATATTTTTAATTTTACTGGGAGAATTAGCCCGCGCCTTGCCACAAGCCAAGTGCCCGAATTGGAGCACAAGGCATTACCAATTCAACAAATAATACTTAAATTTTATCATCCCCAGCTGTATAACTCGGTGAAGGCTGTATGTGTATTTATAGAAGTAGAAGAGAGCTGGAGAACACACCATCGTCATTGGAGCTTCTCTAATGGCTTCTTGGGGCACAATTACTCGTGCGGCGGCGGCGGCGGCGGTCTTGCTCCTGATGCTGCGGGGGATTGATCCCGCGGCATCAGCGCCGGTGAGCATAGACCCAATCAATTGTTTGGATTCAGGGCTGAAATGTTGCCCCCCGCCGAGTTATAAAGAGATCGTGGACTTCAAACCAGATTCTCAGCCAACGCCGCTACGAATCCGGCGGCCGGCTCACACTCTGGACGCGGAAGCCGCGCAGAAGTATGAGAAAGCGATCGCGCTGATGCGGGCGCTGCCGCGGGATCATCCCTGGAACTTTATCCAGCAGTCTAACGTTCACTGCGCGTACTGTTCCGGCGGGCACGTCCAGCTCGGCACGAAGAACGTCACCATTGAGGTGAGGATTTATTCTGCTTTTATTTGATTTCACAGAGCAGTTTTGAATTTTATGGATTAGCTTCGGAAAATTTTTTGCACGGTGGGAATTTGACACTGAAATGAGAGATTTTTTTGGGTGTCAGACGCGAAATTTAAGGAGTTTTTTTGGGATCATCGAGCCGGGATCCAGGGACGCTGCACTTTACTGTGCAGTGCGGGATCCAACGGATGCCCGCAGATCTCAGCTCGCTTTGAGATGTGTGCGAGCTCGTTTTGAGATGTGCGCGGACATCTACATCCGCTGGATGCCGCACTGCACAGTAACGTGCAGTGCCTGACAGGCGCTCCAGAATCCACAGGCAGCTTTGTACTAATCTTCATATTGTTTGTTTTTATTTTAGATAATTAAATTAATTAAATAATCTTACAGAATATATAATAATATTATAGCTCAACTGAAAGCTTTTTCCATCAAGACTTGTATTTGAGAAGCAAAATCCCAAATCTCTACCCAGGGAGGAAGAAGGAAGTTTTTTTTTTTTTTTTTTTTTTTTTTTTTAAGGGAGGAAGAAGGAAGTTGGTGAAACATGAAGGAAGCCTTACCTGGCCTCCTGTGGCCTGTCGGTGGTCTCTGCCGGCGAAATTGGCAATGTCGTCTTCGGTGGTCGGCGAGGCAGGGCGAACGATTGGGAGGCGAAAGGCTAGGGCGCGATCGGGAGAGGCGTGCAGTGGCTTTGAGGGGTTGAGTGCGAAAAGCCCTAAAAATTGCTTATTTATGAGTGCGGATAGTCAAATTTGTGGTGCCTATATCCTGCTGCTTTGTTAACCGAACCTGCATCAAGCAAATAAACTGGGTTATGGTAATTATGTAAACCACCGCCTAAAGTATAGGAACGTGCACACGTGTCATCACCAGCATCTCTATCCACTGCACGTTTTAAAAAAAAATTAATAAATTTATGCAGCTTTCTACTTAGCTTTCTCATCATCTAGCAACACGGCTGGCAGCCATATGGCAAAATATATGAATGAATGCTTGCAAAAACATATGTTAAAAAGGCGATTGATATAGATTGACATACGCATCTCTTAATTAAATATACGTAACTCTTTAATATACACAGGTCTTAAACCACTATTTGCACATCATATTCTCATTTGTAACTCAAAACAAAAAAAACATTTAAATTTCTAAATTTAAACTACATGTTCATGTATTAATTCCTTTATTAACATAAAACATAACACAAAATTCATTTTAAATATCAACTACATATGCTTGTACTAAAATCTTCTTCAATTTTCCTTTAAGCTGCATGAAAAAAAATGTTAAGCACCCAAAAAAATTCTATGATAGCAGAAATATGAGTAGATTTAAAACTCATGAGATATTTTGTAAGTAATATTAACCCTAAAAGCAAAAAAAATGAGGATGGAGAAATAACCTAGAGCATCAAAGGAGATGAAAAAACGACCGCCAACGGGTATCAGGAAAAAGAAAGGGGGCTGCGATTATATTTGGGTGGAGTATCAGATTTTTAGTTTTAAAACTTAAAACATGAGCTACAAATAGACAATTTGAATGTGTGTATATCAAGTAAATGTATCATAATTAATTCTAACAAAATAAGTTACTCTTCTCAGTTTTAATTTGCTGTCCGCAGATTCATGGCTCCTGGCACTTTTTTACTTGGCACCGAGCTTACCTCTACTTCTACGAGCGCATACTCGGCAAGCTCATCAACGACGCCTCCTTCGCCATTCCGTTCTGGAACTGGGACGATCTCGCCGGCATGAGCATACCGACCATCTACAGAGACAACACATCCTCCCTCTTCAACCCCACCCGCTACCCCACCGCGCTGAACTTCACCAATCTCGGTGGCTGCGAAGGAGATGGCACTCCCGGCTCCCTCGACAAGCAGAAGCTGTGCAATCTCCAGGTCATGCACCGCCAATTCGCGGCCGCTTCCAACTCTACCTCGATCTTCTTCGGAGGGGCCTTACGTGCCGGCGGTGGCAGCTTCCCTGGCGGCAGCCCCATCGAGAATTCTCCGCACAGCCCCGTCCACGTCACAACCGGCGCAGACATGTCTCAAATAAGCAAGTCCGGTTACGATCCTCTCTTCATCGCCCACCACAGCAACGTCGACAGGTTATGGGCAATATGGGAAGGAATCCCAGGGAAGAGCAGCAAGGTGATCGCCGATCCAGATTTCCTTGACGCCTCCTTCCTCTTCTGGGACGAGAACTTGGAGAGGGTGCGAATTCGGGTGCGCGACGTAATCGACCCGAGAAAGCTCGGGTATGTCTATCAGGATGTTCCACTAAAGTGGATGGATATAAAGACGAGGGTGGAGGATGAGACTAGTATTCTCCAAGCGCAAGATTTAGCCCGGCCGTATCCGGTCGGCAAATTGAACTTCCCATTGCGGTTGAGGTCTGCGGCGAAAGTGAATGTCAGGAGGACGGCGAGCCGCGGGGAGACGCTTGTGGTGAGTGACATAGAGCTGGATGGGAGGGACTACGTATGGTTTGATATTTACGTGAGCAGAGTGGACGGCGGCGGACGGGCGCAGGCCGGCTGCTTCATCCACATGGAGAGGAGATCGGATAAGAAGATTCCCATTATAACCAAGATGCAGATAGGGATAGCAGACGTTATAAAGCAAATTGGTGCCGCCGCCGACGACCAGATTGTGGTGACTTTGGAGCCCAAGGTTGGTGGTGATAAGGTGACCGTTGGAGGAGTTTCCATTATATAGCAGCTCAATTGCTGTTCATAAATTTTCCATTGTTATCCATGTTTTTTTTATATAAAAAAAAACAGCCATTATAAAGCTTTTTATTAGAAATTGTAAACCCTAATATGATAATTTGATGTTTATCATATTAATGTCGAGTAAGGTATGGAAAGCATTCATGGTTATGGATGGCTAATATGAGTACCTGCAGTTTACTCTTATGAATGGATGCTGTGTAAAGTGTTATTTTATTCACTCTTGTAGAGTATCCCGTATTCCATATTCCGCAATTCATTGAGCAACAAGGAGATGATATTTTTAGGTTGGCTAACAGAGCAGGATACAATGCTCAAGGAGTTTTCGATATTTGGTCTTGTGTTTGTAAGACATAAAAGGGCTTCAAAAGGCCTGTATTATTCTCCTCGTTAACTTTTATAACACCCCCATTATATGAATTTTGTCATACTTTGGTTGAGTCCCTAAGCGTGTAAGACTGCTTGGGAAGGAATGTGGGTGTGGGTGGGTGGGGGGGGGGGGGGGGGGGGGGGGAGGGTATTTAGAGGTCATTTTAGCTCTATACGGCCAGGAACATAGTCATATCACAGTCATGTATTGAATTCCAACTTTCCGAGTCGCACACGTCCTTGTTCTGGCCTTTTAGACTCCCATGTTTGTGGTGGTGTATGTGGACACGGCAGTGTATAGGCCTGAACAAGCAATGTGCATGGGTGTGTATAGGCTGAGGAACACAACATTGTGTTCCAGGCCCTGTATAGTGTATAGCGGCACACAGCCAGTCCAGGCCATGTATGGGCGTGAAGCAGATAAAATGACTTAATTTGAGCCATTGGATGGGGGAATCTTGGACCCAATTGATAGGATCACTTCCTTGGGTCTATTAGGCCAGGACTGGGTCATTTAGGGTTCATTTGATTCATTTTGTTGGAGTTGAGAGAGAGAGAGAGGAAGAAGGCGTGTGAGGCTTTGGAGATCCACAATTAGAAGAGGATATGGAGCTCCAAACAATGAGCCGAGGATGGATTCACATAGACCATTCCATTGCGATCGTCTTTCTCCCATTCATGAAACATTTCCATGACGCCAAAACGAGCTCTAAGGTAATATGTTAACCCAGAAATCGGCGATCCTCCCCAAGGCGGCTTGCTCGCAAGTTGCGGACTCCTCCAGCCCATTCCGAGAGTCCGCGGCCAGCCTTTCAGGTAGCCGCGTGGACAGGATTTCTAACCGCACTATCGCCAGGCGATAGGCGATAGCTCTTCTTGGGCGGACTCCCAAGTCTTTCTGCTCAGGCCGCATGTTAGCCGCATGCTCTGCAGGGGGTGCGGACTGCTTCCACAGCCCGCTCCAGCAAGTTGCGCGGCTAGACCGCATGTTAACCGAGCTATCGCCTGGCGATAGCGGTTAACGCCATGCGATAGCGCCCTTTTCTCCTACAGGTGTGATCGGCTCTCTAGTCTGCCTCAGTCCGCCCAGAAGTAGACGGATACCCTTTTCAGTCCGCATAGCAGTGAGCGACCTGCCTCCAGTTCTCCCAGAAGCAGTGGCCGACCTGCTATCCGCCAATAGGTGGCGGACTCGGTCTCAGTCTGCTTGAGGGAGGTGGACTTGCTCCGCCCAGCAGCAGACGGACTCTCCATCAGGCCGCACAGCACAGCGCAGATTCAACTTCAGTCCGCCAGAAGGTGGCTGACTCGCTTCTTCCCAGCAGCAGGCGAGATCCTCAGCTCGCGCAGCATGGCGCGGACTATATTGCAGCTCGCCCAAACCATCAGGGGTGACGTCATCAAGCCCAGTTTTGGGAGTCACCTCCTCGAGCTATAAATAGACCCCCATACCTCTCATTTGGGGAGGACGACCGGGGGGGGGCAACCTTGGCAGCCAAACATGCGGCCACACCTTTCCTATCCGCCAGCACTATTTGCGGACTAACCGCCAATCCGGGCGGACTTCGCGGACAACCTTTGCGGCTAGACTAGCAAGGAGCAGCCGTCTTAGCTCAGCTCGGCAGCGACTTCAAGAGGCCTACCCGGCCTTAAGCTACAGCCCTTAGGCGACCTTGGGAATCAACCCGCGTGGTCTGGCGGCCTGAGGCTGCGAGCTGTTTTATCAAGGCAGTCCGCGCGGCCTGACGGCTTGCTAGTTCAGCCCGCGCGGCCTCTAGTGGCTTCTTTTTCTAGCCAGCAGCTTCTCTTATACCCTTTATGTTTTTCCATGTAAAGGAGCTAGCTCGTGTTGTAACTCAAGCTTTATAATCAAAGGAAAGCCCGTCGCAGGAGTGACATTTAAGCCGCGGCGGACGAACTCTGTTATTGCCGCTGTCAGCGGCCTCTCTTTTTCCCTTCTCCTTTCTCTCGGCCTCAATCGCTAATCTTAACCGTCAAAGTAACCGGCTATTCGACAGTCCTCATCACCTCCCTTATCCCCGCATCCCGGATCGAACATGTTCACCTCTCTAGAGCGCAGAGAGGCGCATTTTTGGAATCAACAGTTAACACTCAACCTTCAGATTTCGAACAGACGGTGAAATCCAACGGTTAGCCATGTCAGACCATCAACCTGCCGAGAACCTCGCTCCTTCAAGTCCTAGTGAAGATCCTCTCGGGGAAGCCTTGGAGCAATCGCATAGGGAAACCGCCCAGCAGTTCCAGGCAATCAACCATGCTCTAGCTGCTATCACGCAGCGATTAGAGGCGCAACCCGCAGCAATGCCAGTTCCTCCAGTCAATCCAACACCAACATTGGGGAATCCGCAGACCTATCCACTGGCTTATCCGTCGGTCTATCCTCCTATTTATCCGCCGACCTGTCCGGCCACCTACCCGCCAGGGCAGGCTGCAGCTCCTTTGCGATCTCAAAATGACGAGTTTATAGCTCGTCAAAACTTCTTCCGGGAAGCTGCCCGAGGAAGTCCAGCAAGATTCTTGAATTTCCAGGGAAGTCATCCCTACCCTTCAGCTCCTGCAGCAGTTTTTCCTTTCGATCCTCCCGCTCCTTTTTCAACTGCAGCTTATGCTCCTTTTTTCCTTTCCCTTATGTTATAGGAGAACAGGAAGATCCATTGACGTTTATAGAGAATATACGGCAAGAACCGACTCCTGCTCACTTCAGAGAGCCGCGACTACTAGTTAACATTAGGGAGTCCGACCCAATCGAACACTTACAAGCTTTCGAGTCAGTCGTCGCTCTCAGGACTCTTACAGATGCTACCAGGTGCAAACTCCTCGTAACGTCCTTTGATGGACAAGCGAGGGAGTGGTTCTATGGATTGCGTCCTCAGTCCATCGCTTCTTTTGCTGATCTGCGAAGAGAGTTTCTGCTCAGAATTTCTACCTCTACAAAGAGGAAGGGCGGTCTGGAAGCCCTATTTGAGATCAGGCAATAAGAGAATGAGACTTGGGCTCATTTTGTCGATCGTTTTCAAAGAGAGATTCTTGAGATGTCGATCCAGAAATGTACCGAGCCGCCCTAATAAGTGGCTTAAGAGAAGGACCACTTAAGTTCGAAGCTAATATTCGAGTGTCAAGGACATACCAGGAGATGATCAGCCTTGCCAACTTATACATACGAGGTGAAAAAAGCAATCCCAACTATATCTCTAGTCTTGTAACAGAGAAAGATCCTTGTTCTTCGTACGGGCAACCTCCAAAGTCTCCTCAGAAGGATTTTCAACCGCGAACAAGGGAAGGAATTTCCGACGTCATCAACTCCTCTTCCCCCGGGATCACCCCCAAGGTCAAAGAATACATTTGCCGGCTCCTGCTTATCCGGCAATGGATCCGCAAGCAGCTTCAGTTTACCAACAGCCGATTGATAACTCGGCTTAAAATGAACTAGACCAAGTTATGCAGGAAGTAGTCCAAGTCATGAAAGGTAAGACCAGTTACAAAAGGCCTTACCAGCCCGCAGATCAGAGACTCAAAGATTCGGATCCCTACTGTGAATTCCATAAAGAGAAAGGGCATCCAACCGAAAATTGCCGAGCACTTCGTCAACTGGTGGAGAATATGCTGAAGGAGGGCAAATTGCGTGACTTGTTCCAGAAGGATGACCACTCTGATCCGTCTACTTCGAAAGGCAAAGAAGTAGCGGACATTCCTTTCGGCTCAAAGGGAGTGAGCCAAATCAGCAGCGGTGTCAACTTCAATATTAGCGAGTGCATCGATGCTGATGACGAAGGCACTCTTGGAAAACTACAGTGCTAAGGAAAAAGAGGACATCGCAAAGTCCCAAAAGCTCTTCGCGATCATGTCTGATCGGTGTTGTTTTCCCTATTGAACATTTCTCTTACATATGTTCTGAACACTTAAGTATTCTTTCATTCAGTTCAATATTTTTGCATCAGAGATCTCGTGCCGACACGTTTCCTTTTTTGGAGTGTCTCCTCTCTATTTTCTCTTTGCCAAAGGGATCGCTGAACCAACGAGATATCGTCGAGTCTTGCTTGATCCCCCATAGGTTGGTTTATGGCGTAACACCACGATGACCACATATAGCGGGGAGTGTTCGCATAAATGCACTGGGAGCCATCCAATCTGTGCATGCGGACTTCAGGGCTTCGGATCCTAGCCGGTATCTAACACAGCGCGCATCAAGGGAGGTCCTAGCGTGTTAGCTCTACTGTGCTCTGCTAGGGATACATTACAGCTAAGATGACTGTTGCTTGACAAGCAATGGCCCCCGGGTGTAGCCTTGTCTCTGTGATCATCTCATGCTGTGATAGTCGAACACTCTAAGGTACTCTCAAGTCGTGCCTTCAGGAGACCCACAACATCGCTGATCTTTTAGGGTGAGCAATGCTATAGACCACTTGACACACCTGGCCTAACTGATCAACGTAGCTTGTATCCCAAGGCATGAGAGCAGTGCGTCAATCACTTCTTCTTTAGATTGTGCATTTTTCTTTTTGTGCCCTTCCCGGGGAGCGCGGTTAGTCCGCTTTTGTGTAAAAATGCTTTCCTTCAGGTTAACAGGTTAAATTCAACCTCTCTGAAGGATTTGTGGCGTTATACTTCTTGCTTATACTCGCCTTATATACTCAGCTTATATAAAACTCTATCCGCTGACGGTTGACAGTGCTTATTAAATGTTCTTGGTATCAATTATTCAGTCAAAGGACATGGTTCTCTTAGCCGACAAACCATGCGGTTAAAGTCTAATCAAAATGGGTTCATTTGGCTGATCTGGATTTCATGTTAAAGATATCATATCTGACCGCGCAATAAGACTATTGCTATGGCTCGATCTCTGATCAACCCATCACTTTTCTATTCAGTTAATGGCAGGGTTTATTGGATTTTCCTCCTCCTGCTTAATTATATCTTCCTTACCGCATCAACATTTGCGAGTTCCCTTCAGAGATTAGCAGATATTTGTGAGTTCCCTTCAGGTGCTTGCAAGTTACATTTCTTTCATATCTGCTTCTCACTGGCAGAGAATAGCAGATATTTGCAAGTTCTCTTCAGGTGCTTGTAAGTTACTTTTCTTTCATATCTGCTTCTCACTCGCAGAGATTAACAGATATTTGCAAGTTCCCTTCAGGTACTTGCAAGTTACTTTTCTTTCATATCTGCTTCTTATTCTTCTTTTTGCAAAGATTAGAAGATATTTGCAAGTTCCCTTCAGGTATTTGCAAGCTACTTTTCTTTCATATGTGTTTCCCACTCTTATTTTTGTAGATATTTGCAAGTTCCTTTCAGGTGCTTGCAAGTAACTTTTCTTTCATATTTGTTTCTCACTCGCAGAGATTAACAGATATTTGCAAGTTCCCTTCAGGTACATGCAAGTTACTTTTTTTTCAAATCTGCTTTTCACTCGCAGAGATTAGTAGATATTTGCAAGTTCCCTTCAGGTACTTGCAAGTTACTTTTCTTTCATATCTGATTCTTACTCTTCTTTTTGCAGAGATTAGAAGATAATTGCAAGTTCCCTTCAGGTACTTGCAAGTAACTTTTCTTTCATATTTGTTTCTCACTCGCAGAGATTAACAGATATTTGCAAATTTCCTTCAGGTACTTGCAAGTTACTTTTCTTTCATATCTGATTCTTACTCTTCTTTTTGTAGAATTAGAAGATAATTGGAAGTTCCCTTCAGGTACTTGCAAGTTACTTTTCTTTCATATCTGCTTCTCACTTTTCTTTTTGCAGATATTTGCAAGTTCCCTTTAGGCGCTTGCAGATTACTTTTCTTTCATATTTATTTCTCACTCGTAGAGATTAACAGATATTTGCAAGTTTCCTTCAGGTACTTGCAAGTTATTTTTCTTTCATATCTGCTTCTTACTCTTTTTTTGCAGAGATTAGAAGATATTTGCAAGTTCCTTTCAGATACTTACAAGTTCTCTTCAGGTACTTGCAAGTTACTTTTCTTTCATATCTGCTTCTCACTCTTATTTTTGCAGATATTTGCAAGTTTCTTTCAGATACTTGCAAGTTACTTTTCTTTCATATCTGCTTCTCACTCTTCTTTTTTCAGAGATTAGCAGATATTTGTGAGTTCCCTTCAGGTGCTTGCAAGTTACCTTTCTTTCATATCTGCTTCTCACTCGCAGAGATTAGCAGATATTTGCAAGTTCCTTTCAGGTACTTGCAAGTTACTTTTCTTTCATATCTACTTTTTACTCTTCTTTTTGCAGAAATTAGAAGATATTTGCAAGTTTCCTTCAGGTACTTGCAAGTTATTTTTCTTTCATATCTACTTCTCACTCTTCTTTTTGCAGATATTTCCAAGTTCCCTTCAGGTACTTGCAAGTTACTTTTCTTTCATATCTGCTTCTCACTCTTCATTTTGCAGAGATTAACAGATATTTGCTAGTTTCCTTCAGGTACTTGCAAGTTACTTTTCTTTCATATCTGCTTCTCACTCTTCTTGTTGCAGAGACTGACAGCTGCTTGCAAGTTATTGTTCTTCTATACTTCTCACCTTTGTTTTGCAGAGACTCAATAGAAGGCATTTACAAGTCTTCTTCACTTTGCAAGAACAATTCAGGTACACACAAGATACACATTTTTCACTTACTCTGACTCTTCTCCTTTGTAGAGGAAAAAGTAAGTACATACAGACTCTTTAGGGAGAGATATCAGGTCCTATATCTCTCCCTCTGTACTTTGTTTTCCTACTTGTTCCCTGAGGGGCAGATCGTAATTTCGGGGGTTATCTCTACTTTTTCGAAGTTTCCTACAAACTTAAAAAAGTGTGGGGATAATATTAACCCAGAAATCGACGATCCTCACCAAGACGGCTTGCTCGCAAGTTGCGGACTCCTCCAGCCCATTCCGAGAGTCTTTGGCCAGCCTTTCAGCTAGTCGCGCAAACAGGATTTCAAACCGCACTATCGCCCAGCGATATTGATATCGCAAGGCGATAGCTCTTCTTGGGCAGACTCCCAAGTCTGTCCGCTCAGGCCGCATGTTAGTCGCATGCTCTGCAGGGGGTGCGTACTGCTTCCTCAGCCCGCTCCAGCAGGTCGCGCGGCTAGGCCGCTGTTAACCAAGCTATCGCCTGGCGATAACGGTTAACGCCAGGCGATAACGCCCTTTTCTCTTACAGGTGCGATCGGCTCTCTAGTCTGCCTCAGTCTTCCCAGAAGTAGACGAATACCCTTTTCAGTCCGCATAGCAGTGAGCGACCTGCCTCCAGTTCGCCCAGAAGCAGTGGCCGATCTGCTATCCGCCAACAGGTGGCGGACTCGGTCTCAGTACGCCTGAGGGAGGTGGACTTGCTCCGCCCAGCAGCAGACGGACTCTCCATCAGGCCGCACAACACAGTGCGGATTCAACTTCAATCCGCCAATAGGTGGCAGACTCGCTTCTTCCCAGCAGCAGGTGAGCTCCTCAGCTCGCGCGGCATGGCGCGGACTCAATCGCAGCTCGCTTAAACCATCAGGGGTGACGTCATCAAGCCCAGTTCTGGGAGTCACCTCCTTGAGCCTATAAATAGACCCTCATACCTCTCATTTGGGGAGGACGACCCGGGGGGCAACCTTGGCATCCAAACCTGCGGCCACACCTTTACTATCCGCCAGCACTATTTGCGGACTAACCGCCAATCCGGGCATGCTCCGCGGACAACCTTTGCGGCTAGTCTAGCAAGGAGCAGCCGTCATAGCTCAGTTCGGCAGCGACTTCAAGAGGCCTACCCGGCCTTAAGCTGCAGCCCTCAGGCGACCTTGGGAATAAACCTGCGCGGTCTGGCGGTCTGAGGCTGCGAGCTGTTTTATCAAGGCAGTCCGCGCGGCCTGGCGACTTGCTAGTTCTGCCCGTGCGGCCTCTAGTGGCTTCTTTTTCTAGCCAACAGCTTCTCTTGTACCCTTTATGTTTTTCCATGTAAAGGAGCTAGCTCGTGTTGTAACTCAAGTTTTGTAATCAAATGAAAGCCCGTCGCAGGAGTGGCATTTAAGACGCGGCGGGCGAACTCTGTTGTTGTCGCTGCTAGCGGCCTCTCTTTTTCCCTTCTCCTTTCTCTCGGCCTCAACCGCTAATCTTAACCGTCAAAGTAACCGGCTATTCGACAGTCCTCATCGCCTCCCTTATCCCTCACTAGAGCGCAAAGAGGCGCATTTTTGGCATCAACATAATAAGGTTAACAATGCCTCTCCCCGGTCTTAGGATTGTCGTATTGCATTTCTTTTGTGCTTTCTTTGCATAAGAAAGTCTCGTCGACTAATTAGTGGAGTACATGACCTCCTTTGGTTCGCAAAAACCCCAAGGCATGAGATTGCATCCCTTGACATGCGATTACAATAGAAATCTGGTAATCGTTGCCACTATAACAAAAAGAGGATACAACGGCATTTTTATCAGCTTTCCGCAATGCTTTTTAAGCGCCGCAAAAGTTTTCACGGGGCTTTACAAAACACCGCTAAATCGCTGCAAATGCAATCACCGCCAAAGAATTTCACGGCGCTTTTTTAAAAAACGCCGCCAATACTAGGCATTCGCCGCTGATTTGTTGTAATGTGTGGATTTAGGCATGTGTGTGAAACTTACCCGTGGGCGTAGGTATGAATTGGCGATGTTGATATGATGTTTGCATTTAGCGTTGACCTAATATGCATGCCAAAGAATTACTCCGAGATTGATTTCATAGTGTATGCGAGGTTGAGGGATTTGGAGATCCTTAGCTATTCCTAGAGAAAGCCCTATGTTTGCGGCCGTCAATTTGTCCATTAATTGATTCCATGAGAAAGAAGCAATTATAAAAATAATTGTTGTTTGGTAACGGCGAGGGTTGCATTGTCATGTTCATAGATTCATGATAGCTTAATTTGGAGACCGTTAGAACAGTAATGTGGGGAATTCACTGTGCGGGCTGGGGTAAAGTAGTTGTGATGCCCCTTTCCGGACCCCACAATTATTTCTATATCTCAGCTTATTTTCAATTCAACCGTCTCAGGTTGTTCTAGAAGCATGCACAGTGACTATAAAATAAAGCATATAATAAAAAAATATTGAAATTCTAAGTCATACCTTAGTTGATTCCTTCGTTAATTTTCCTTTTTCTTCCTTGGTCATCTTTGTATTCTTTTAAGTATAATCGAGAAATAGTCTGCTTCCTAAAAAATGTGAGAACGGCAGGATTAGTCATAAACAACATGACTAAGTGAATAATTTACTTCTTCAATTGTTTTACAAACAAACAAGAAAAGTTATATAACAATATGCATATCCATTTTACGTGTAGTAAAAGAAATGCAGTGGTAATAATGAATAATAAAAGAATGCACAGTATTTGTATCCCAAATTTTTATATTTTCTACTATTCAGTTCTTCAGGTTCTTTCTTTTGTTTCTTTTATTCCATCATATTGAGTCTTTGGAATCAATATTTCAATTTCATATTAAGGGATTCTTTTCATATTTTTGGACCCACCCCTCCTGGGGTTAACATCAAATTTATCATCAAATTCCTTATGTCTAACCATGGTGATCCTCACACGTAGAAAGGCCTTCAACGGCTCCTGGTTAGAGCATACTCTTCCATTCTATGGTGATTTTTACACGCAATAGGCCTACATGCCCACCATAGTATGGAGAGTTTCTCTTTCATAGGTAAACCCTCTACGTAGGTTGACCCTTAACATTTCCTATGCAACGATGCATTTTGTGTCTTCGTATTTATTCTTTTACCTTTTTCATTTTTTCTTCTATATAAATTATATAGAAAAGTGGTCCGAACCTTGTATATCCTTCTTGAATACCAATTTACAAGTGTGAGTACAAATATATATAGAGAGAGAGAAAGAGAAATCCTTATTACAAGATGTGGGACTAATCAACCTAGTTAAGAGGCTAAATGGGTCTTTACTAATGGGTCTTTACATATATCATTCAACACTCCCCCGTAAGTTGGAGCGTACAAATCGTAGGCACCGAGCTTGGACAAGAACTAATAGTACATAGGTCGTGGTAAGGCCTTGGTGAGGATGTCAGCAACTTTCTCGGTAAATGGAACATGCATTAACTCTACCTTCTTTAATTTAACCTTTTCTCGAATGAAATGACAATCAACCTCAATGTGCTTTGTCCGTTCATGGAAAACAGGAATTTTGGCAATGTGCATGGCAGCATGACTGTCGCAAAATAGAGTGGCCGGTGCGGAAAACTTGACTCCTAAATCATTAAGGAGACCCTCAAGCCAAGTGAGCTAAAGCATAACAGCTATCATTGAACGATACTCGGCCTCAGCGGATGAGAGGGCAACAACATATTGTTTCTTGCTACGCCAAGTAATGAGATGTCCTTCAAAATAAGTGCAGTATCCACTTGTGGAACGTCGATCATCCAATGAACCAGCATAATCAGCGTCACAATAAGCACTCAGAGATAAGGGAGACGAAAAGGGCTTGTATACAAGTCTCTGTCCAGGAGCAGTCTTCAAGTATCGAAGAATGCACTCAACTGCCTGGAGATGAGAGATACATGGCTCATGCATGAATCCACTGACAACCCCAACAACAAATGATATATCATGTCTCGTAACAGTGAGATATATCAGTTTTCCCACAAGATGACGATAATACTCAGGGTTTGGAAGGAGTAGATCAGAGTCTGAGGTATGAGCGCAGAGCTTGTGATTATTATCCATGGGAGTGTTGGCCGGTTTGCATCCAGAGTAGCCCGCATCATGCAGCAAGTCAAGACAGTACTTCCTTTGAGATAATACCAATCTATCAGGTCGCCGAGCCACCTCAAGACCAAGAAAGTAATGAAGGCATTCCAGGTCCTTTGATTAAACACAGTTGCCAGATGTTGTTTGATAATATGCATTCCTATAAGATCATCTCCCGTAATCAAAATATCTACACCAAGAGAATCATTGTGCCTGTTAGACGATGCCGAGTGAATAATGAGAAGTCGGCTGAACTCCGAGTGAACCCAACCGCACTAACAATCTGACTGAATTTGTCAAACCATGCCCGAGACGACTGTTTGAGACCATAAAGTGACTTCTTCAGATAACAGGCAAGAGACTCCCCCGTGATCTCAAACCCGGGAGGTTGTTGCATATAGACGGTTTCCTGCAGATCACCATTAAGAAAAATATTTTTGACATCCAATTGGTCTAACTACTAGTGCTGATGAACAACGAGGGAGATCAACACACGAACAATATTCAATTTGGCAATTGGAGAAAAAGTCTCATCATAGTCTAAACCTTGTTGTTGAGTAAAGCCACGAGCCACCAAACGAGCTTTCAAACGTTGAACCATCCCATCTGGGCCATGTTTGAGGGCGAACACTCACTTACAACCCACGCAAGTCTGTTCAGAGGGAAGAGGGACAAGATCCCAAGTGTGTTTGCCCAACGAGCAGACATTTGTTCGTCCATAGCCGCTCACCATCCCGGATGTTGGAGAGTCTCCTGCACAGAAATAGGGATGATAATCGAGGATAAAGAAAGAGCAAACTGGCGAAGTTTCGAAGAGAGGCGGTGGAAGAAGACATAATTCACCATTGGGTGTGCAGTGGACGTAATTGCCGGATCTACAGGCTGCAAAATATCATCAGAGGGCATCTCCCGTATGGTCGTGGATGAGGGAGGGAGACGAATATACACACGAGTGATAGGTGGTTTGTGAGGAAGAGGCGTATTAAGAGGAGGTGGGTTTGGTGGGAGTGGTGTAGGAAGGAGAGGCGGAAGGTTGGAAGTAACAGGAACATCAGGCTGCGGAAGGAGTGGTGAAAGGAGAGAACCAGTTGGTTGAGAATGGTATGGCTGATCTTCGAGAAAGGTGACATTAGCAGAAGTAACAATCTTGTGATCTTTAGCAGAGAAGCAGACATAACCCTTCTGAGTACAAGAATACCCAACAAACATATATTGTGTGGCACGAGGAGCAAGTTTGTCTGTAGACGGGCCAAGATTATGAACATAGCACACACAGCCATACGCGCGAGGGATGACTGAAAAGGGAGGTGCAGAGGGAAAGAGAAGGTTGAAGGGAACCGCAAAGTTGAGAATAGAGGAAGATATGTGATTAACAAGAGAAGATGCAGTAGAGACCGCGAAATTCCAGTATTGCCTGGGAACATTCATTTGAAACATTAGAGAGCAGATAACCTTAAGGAGATGGCGATTCTTGCGTTCAGCAACGCCATTTTGTTGGGGGATATAGGCACATGAGGTTTGGTGGGTGATTCCAAACTCAGCACATAGGTTGGTAAATACATGACTAGTGTATTCACAGGCATTGTCAGAACGAAGAGTTTTCATTGTAGTGGAGAACTGGTTGCGAGTTTCAGTGATAAAGGCATGGAAAACACCCGGCAGTTCAGAGCGATCACGAAGGAAATACAGCCATGTCACTCGAGAGTAATCATCTACAAAGGTAGCAAAGTAACGATAGCCAAAAACACTTGTGATTTTGTATGGTCCTCAGATATCAGAGTGAACAAGATCAAAAGGAACAACACTCCGAGTGGGATGAGGCGAGAACGTAGACCGATGATGTTTTCTATAGATGCAGGGCTCAGAGGTGAATTCTTGGATGGAGACATCGAAAAGAGCTTTGCGGAGTATGTTTAGAGGAGAGTGTCCAAGACGGCGATGCCACTCAGAAGAGCTAACAGAGGACAAAACCGTCGGAGGAGAAGGGTCAAAGATGTAGAGACCATTCGACAGATGCCCTTTTCCAATGATAGATTGCATCTTGCGATCCTGCACAACACAAGAGGTGGAGGAGAAAGTCACATAACAATCAAAATCTTGTATAAGACGGCTAATTGAGAGGAGATTGAAGGGCGAGCTAGGAACATGATGAACTGATTGAAGAGTGAGAGCCGGGGAAAGGGTTACATCAGCAGATCCAGCGGTTGGAGTAGTGTCCCCATTAGCGACAGTAATGAACTTAGGATGCACAGAATTCAAGTAGTGGGATGGTTTTGTTTGGGTAATATGATGTGTGGCCCCGGAGTCCATAATCCAGGAGGAACCGTGGGCAAGACAGGAACTACCCCTATCAGAAATAGACACAACAGATCCAGATGAACCACGCGTTAACTCTTGTAGTCGCTGAAGTTGAGTGCGCAAATCGGCAATATCGACATGAACACTATATGGAGCATGGATGGCCATGACAAGGGCTAGCCTAGGCGACCAGGCGAACAGCCTCGGCGAACCAAGGAGCGAGCAGTAGAGACGGATCAAAGGGAAACAACGAGCACCAGAAGACGGAACAGGTCGCAGCTAAGCCCAACCGCGGCTATCAGAGGCGGCTAACCAGAGACGGCAAGGCACAGATCTAGGGCAGGGGGCCAGCGACAAGAGAGAAGATCGTCCGGTCAGAGCCAGGAAGTAGCGGCAAAGAAGCAAACTGTGTGGCAGGGCAAAGTCGCAGCGGCTAGGGAAGGAGTCCACGCCAGAGAGGGTCAGCGACAAGAAGGTCGCTGCGACTAGAAGAGACCAGCAAGACTGGTCACGACCAAAAACGGAGCCCGCAGCGGTCACGATGACAACACACCAGCGGCTAGAAGGGCCACGACCAGAAACGGAGTCCGCAGCGGTCATAGTGGCAACACACCAGCGGCAAGGGACACGACCAGAAATGGAGCCTACAACGGATAAAGAAGGTACGGCGGCAAGAATTTTGGGCGGGCAGTGACCAGAAGGAGCAGAGGCCGACGAACAGGCACTAGACCGTGTGGTTAGAAGCAGACCGCAACAAGATCAGTATAGTAAACGAGAAGCTGCGAGCAGTCCGCACAAACAGCCAAGTAGAGCAGAAAACCACGAAGCGGCAAGGCAGACGGCAAGAGAAGAGCGGCAAGGCAGTCTGGTCGACAAGAAGGCCCCGCAGAAGAAGTCTGCGCGACAAGGAGACCACGCGGCAAGAAATGAGGCCGCAGCGGGAAAGACTCCTTGCGACAAGAGCGATAAGACTCCTTACGACAAGAGGTCTGTGCGATAAGGAGACCGCGCGGCAGGAAACGAGGCCGCAGCGGGAAAGACAACCACACTGATTCGACTGAGAAGATGTCGTGCGATAAGAAGTCGGCACGACAAGAAGAGAGAGAAGGTCGCAACGGATAGGAGCAAGAGGTCAGACGGTTAGATCTAACCGCAGGAAGAAGGGAAGCCGCGACAAGCAGAGACCAACCCCCGGGAAGAAGGGAACTTGCAGAGGGTAGAAAGAAGCCCATAGCGGTTAAGAAAAACAAACTGCACGGGAGTGGGGTCTACTTGCCAGAGAGAGGAATGCTATAAAAGGAGCGTAGAAGAGAAAGAAGATGTGGATCCACAGGAGAGAAGAAAGAGGCGGTTAGAAAGGAGGAAGTCGCTGAAGCAATACGGTCAAGCAGAAACACAGGCAGCCCGGTTAACCGGAAGACTGAGCGGTTAGAAAAAAACTGGTCGGACCGTTGTCTCTGATACCATGTAGAAAAGTGGTTCGAACCTTGTATATCCTTCTTGAATACCAATTTACAAGTGTGAGTATAAATATATATATATATATATATATATATAGAGAGAGAGAGAGAGAGAGAGAGAGAGAGAGAGAGAAATCTCTATTACAAGATATGAGACTAATCAACCTAGTTAAGAGGCTAAATGAGCCTTTACATATATATCATTTAACAAATTATATCGCTTTTCATTGGCTATTCCATGTTTTGTTTCTTGACGATGTTAAGTATCAATGATTTTCAAAATCTCAAACTTCTTTAATTTCATTGAAAATGCACAAGCATTAAGATCGATTCTGATATGACTCGGGCCGGTTTGGAGTGGTTTATCATCAGAACGGACAAAGGCCAAGGAGACTGAACCAACTGGCTCAGTCTCTCCTTCCTAAACAACATTGGATAGGGCCCAATCGGTTCCGACAGCTGAGTATATGGGAGTTACGACTACAACCCTAGGGGGCATCGAGAATCACATTGAGGTACTCCTCTTAGAACTTAGAACCTTAGAGTAGCAGTAGATCTTATCATTTGGTACCAGAGCAGTCGACTCTTGAACCATGGCCACACACTAGGCTTGGCTGACGACACTAGAGGAAGGGCATCAAGGAATACACGATCAGGTCGAAGCGTTGAAGCAGGAACTGGCACAGAGGATCAGTGATGGGGAAGAACGCTCGTGTGCTGCGATCCTACAAGCGACGAAAGCGTTGGGGGAACAGTTGAGTCGCATGGAGAGGGTAACCGATCGCGGCAAGGGGGTGGCAATGGAGGGTGTCGTCGATCTCAACGACGCTGGAGAATCCCTAGCCGAGCGGAGGATCGCGGAGGGTGTTCCATTGAATGTGACTGATGGAGGGATCGACACATCCAGTGGATCAACAGGGGTTGTCGATCCAGGGCAGCGAGTGCAGTTCAGTGGCAGTGGGATATCTAGGGCTAGGAGAGGGATCTGGAGGAGCTGACAGCTTCACCAGGGATCTGGGAGGCATTTGCCAGCATCGGCAGCCGCAATTAGCTTGGCGGGAGGAGGAAAGGAGCCAGGGCCTGGCGGATTCTGGAAGGGGCAGTGATCGGACATTTGCGGCAGCCTCAAGTGGGTTGGGGGTTGAAGAAGGAAGCAATGAAAAAGGCTTGGGAGGGCGTGGGGCACACGAGCTCCGCACAGATGGGAAGGAGAAGCTCCAGCAGAGGACTACTGGTGTAGGGGGGCATAATACAAGACAGAGGGAGGCCATGGGAGAATGGGGGAATGTGAAATCAAGGATGAGGACAACTTCCAGATTATCCAGAGACACAGGCACCGCAGCAACACCACCACCCATTGTAACCCTGACTGACGAGGATGGAATTTCGTAAGTACAAAAATGGAGATCCGTTGGAATGGATCGAGAGGGCCAAGATATTTTTTGAGTACCAGAAGCTTCTCAAGAACCAGTGGGTACACATCACATCTTTTCACCTGGAAGGGGATACCTATCAGTGGCTTAGATGGTGGAGGAAGCAGCGGCCCTAACCCATATGGGAGGAATTCTGCGATGGGCTCAACACGAGATTTGAACCGATCGAGTACGAGTACTTCGATATGATGCAAAATAAGTTGAGACAGACATGGACAGTAAACGAGTGCGGATATGAGTTTGAAAAGTTAGCTAACCAGGTGTAGTGGTCAGAGAAGGCGCTTCTAGGATGTTTCATGGCCGGTCTCAAGGAAAGCATCATGATGAGGTACAAGCATTCCAGCCCAAGAACATAGTTAATGCCATCAGAATGGCACGATTGCAGTAGGAAAAACTTGAAAGACACAAGGAAGCAATGGCTTTTTGAGAGAATAGTAAGGAAGTAGTACAGAGTACGTCCAAAGGAACTAACAACCTCTATAAGGAAGCGACAGTGAAGCGATTGTTATGACAGGAGATGCAAGATCGGCGGACCAAAGGGTTGTGCTATACCTGCAACGAGAAATTTGTCCCAAGACACGAGTGTAAGGTAATTCAGGTATACATGCAGGAGGAAGAATCAGTGGAAAAGATGGAGGAGGACAGCGCATCCAAGGAAAGAGAGATACTGGAATTGGAGGATATTGAAATCTCCATTCATGCTTTGGAAGGGGGAGGACAACCTTCAATGATGAGGATGACAAGAAGGGTGGCAGACTAGAGAGTTTTGATACCTGTAGACAGTGAGAGCACCCACAACTTCATCAACACAGAGATAGCCAAGAAACTGGCTAACTCCCCGAAGGAAGATAAGGTGTTCAAGGTGCTCGTAGCGGACAGGAATTTACTGTAGTGCATAGGAGCCTTAAGAAAGGTGTCACTTACAATACAGGGATTCAGGTGTCATGTGGGTTTGTTTGTGCAACCGATTCGAGAACCAAATGTATTATTGAGGGTGCAGTGGTTGAGACTGTTGAAACTAATTACGAATGACTGGGAAAACATGACCATGTAATTCACTCATTGTGGAAAGAAGGAAAAGCTGCAAAATAATATGGGCCCGTTTGTGAAGGAAGCAACTATCTTGTCTCTTGACAAATGGGTCAAGCAGGACTACCCCATGGCTTGGGTCCTGACAGGAGGAGAGCCCTTGGAGTAGAGGGAGGAAATTCAAGAAAATTTGCAAGAGATCTTGGGGAAATACAGGATGGTCTTTGAGACACCAAAAGGGCTGCCACCACTACGTGCATGTGATCACAGGATCACTATTAAGGAGGAAACGGAACCAACGAGTGTTTGACCTTACAGATACCCTCACATACAGAAGGAGGAGATTGAGGGATGCGTCCGAGATATGTTGTAGGAAGGGACCATTCGACGCAGCACGAGCATATTTTCATCTCCGGTCCTATTGGTGAAGAAGGATGGAACTTAGAGATTCTGCATAGACTATAGAGCACTCATTGGGGATACAGTGAAAGATAGTTTTCCTATTTCAATCATTGACGAGCTATTGGATGAATTGCAAGGAGCTCAATACTTCTCAAAATTGGATTTGCGGTCGGGGTATCATCGGATCTGTATGCAGGAGGGGCCGTAGAAAAGATAGTATTCAGAATAAATGAATGGCACTACGAATTTCTAGTGTGATGCCTTTCGGGTTGACTAATGCACCGACAACCTTTCAAGTAGTCATGAACGAAACATTCATACCGTGATGCAGAAATTCGTGCTAGTTTCTTTGATGACATTCTCATCTACAAACCGAGTTTGGAGACATATGTGGGGCACGTGGATAAGGTGCTGCAAGTTCTCAACGAACAGAGATGGTACATGAAGAGGGCAAAGTGTTCTTTTGGGCAGCAGGAGGTAGAGTATCTGAGTCACCTGGTGAATAGAGAGGCGGTGAGACCAGATCCAAGGAAAATTCAGAGCATGGTGGATTGGCCCATGCCCACCAACATTAAAATGTGGAGAGTATTTTGGGGGTAACGGGATACTACAGAAAATTAGTAAGGGACTACGGAAAGATTGCAAAGCCGTTGACAACATTGCTTCAAAAGCGGATGTTTGATTGGGGAAGGCATGCATAGTTAGCATTCCAAGCACTGAAGGAGGCTATGATGACGACTTTGGTACTAGCATTACCAAAATTTTCCAAGCTGTTTATAGTGGAAACAGATGCGTACGGGGCCGGCTTGGGAGCAATGCTGATGCAGGAGGGGAGGTCGTTGGCATACTACAGCGGGGCGATTCAGGGAATGGCGTTAGGACTTTCGGTGTATGAAAAAGAAATGTCGGTGATCTTGCATGCGGTGGAAAAGTGGTGGCCGTATCTAATAGGGAGGCACTTCAAGATACGAATGAACCATCAAAGCTTAAAGTACTTCCTGAAGCAGCGGGTCTCGTCGCTGGAGTAACAAAAATGGGTGACAAGGATGCTGAGATATGATTATGAAATAGAATACCGAAAGGGAAAGGAGAATAAGGTAGCAGACGCGCTTTCACGTTTACCCCCGACAAGTTCTATCTTCGCTCTCTCAACGCCGGTCTTGGACATAATTGAAGAAGTTAATCGGGAGGTGCTAGCAAATGCGGAGTTAAGTCAAAAATTGAGAAATATTGCAGAAGGTAGGTAATGCAGGACAGGCATCAGCACTTGCCTGCCACCCTAGTGCGATCAGTTGGTGATGAGAGCTCGCCTGAGAGCTCTTTATCAAGGAGGTCGGGTGATCGAATCCCGGCCTCAACAACTTATCGGCCCTGTGGTGGGGCCGGGGATGGGTTGGGATGTACGGCCCGCAGGCCTGATAAAGCCTATCGGGTGGACTCCCGGTGGGACCCCTGGGCAGGTGCTGACTCCTGGCGCCAGGGTGGCAGGCAGGTGCTGATGCCTGTCCTGCATCATAAAAGTGCAGGATCAGTTGGTGATGAGAGCTCGCCTGAGAGCTCTTTACCAAGGAGGTCGGGTGATCGAATCCCGGCCTCAACAACCTATCGGCCCTGTGGTGGGGCCGGGGATGGGTTGGGGTGTACGGCCCACGGGCCTGATAAAGCCTATCGGTGGACTCCCGGTGGGACCCCTGGGCAGGCGTTGACTCCTGGCGCCAGGGTGGCAAGCAGGTGCTGATGCCTGTCTTGCATCAGTAGGGAGTTGGAAGTGGACTACCATATCATTAACTGGCCAATCCTAGCTCATTAACTGGCCAATCCTAGTCAAAAATTGATAAAAACCAACAAATTTCCTTAGGGACAAAGCCAATCCTAGCTCATATTAGTATAAAAAATATATAATGATTTGCCAACTAAATCCATTATAATAAGCAAATGAACACAACTCTGTATAAACCTTCCTAAACAGAGGAAATTCAAGCTCAAGAATAGCCTTATTCATAATAGCCAGCTCTACTTTAACAAATAAATATTTCAACAGTCGGTTTCCAAAAATATTAGGCCAAATACTCTTGCAGGCACCAATCCAGTAACTTATCCTCAAATCCATGGCAAAATCAAGCCTCTATTATCATTACTACTAGAGTAAAGAAGAGGAAAGAAAGGGGAGCTTACTGTGAGTTATGGGAGAAGGAGAATTTGCTTGAAAACCTCTGGTGGGTATTGCAAGAGAGCTATCGAGCCTTTCCTGAGTTAGAATCAAAGAGGGAGGAGGTAGAGGGGTTGCTATTACCGCTGCTTGTGTTTCCTGTCGAGCACCGGCGGGAACACACAGAGGGGAACGTGTTGTGAATGAGAGCATGAAGGGAGAGAAAGTAGAGGTGGGCTTTTATCGTGAAACTGAGCGGTGCAATCAGGAGAATAAACAGTGTAGTCGGTTAGAACGACCCCAAACTTAAACCAGAGCTAGCCAACTATGCCATTGTAAATGTCAACCAGTTACTTGCTTCATAATAACCTAGAACACCATTTATTAATTACTATACAGATGTCTCAAATTCAAAAAAAAAATATCAATTACGGGCTAGCACATCAATTACACTCCAATTTAATCATATTATTACTAAAGCTATTCCAATCAATTCAGCTGATTAAGGCTCTATTTGTTTGGGCGTTTCACTGCTCCGTTTTGGGCAAACGCCACCGGAAGGAGGGTAAACAAATGAACCTCCGGTGGCGTTTGCTCCGTTTCCACCTGCCCGCATTGAAAAACGCCCCCAAAAAGCTCCGTTTGGAGCAGCCACCTCACCCCCCCCTCCGGTTCGAACACTCCGTTTCCACCCGCCGGATCGACCCGCCACCGCAGAACCAAATGGAGCCTAAATATATGAGCTACCCTAATCATAATTAAAACCGATGTCATAATATAATTCAAAACCCTTCATAATATTGAACAAATCTGCATCGGCTAAAAATAGGAAAAAATTTCTAACAATGATGGTATTTTCTCAGTAGTGGCTATCGGGCCGATCATGAGTCTGGGAATGTGGGTGAGCATACTTATTGTTGTATGGGAGGCTACGGGGTGCGCAAAACTAAGACTTTTAGGGATGAAATGTAGACTTGACACACAAACCCAAATCTAAATGCCCGTCGATGACAGCGACAGATTAATTCGAGCAATAAAGATTTCAACACACACAAATATTTAAAGAACAGAAATAGCAATCAAATAGCAATCAAAAAGCAAACAATTAATGACTTCCTTCCGCTAGAAGGGTCAAGGCTAAGCGCGCAACGAATAAATCCCACCTGCAAATTATAAGTGTATCGAAGCGAATTTCCACAAACAAGATTCCAAGCAAATGTGGTGTTGAATCCAGTAAAAATGCTAAATAAAATAGTCCAAGTAGTGGGCTGACCTAGGCACTGAAGTTTCCGGAGCCGGATGAATTTTGACAGCGATATAATGTGGAACTGGTGGTGTGAAAATAATGTAGGTGGCTTTCATCGGCGGTGGGAAGGTGGAAACGAAACCGGAAATGAGTAGATCTGGCGATGTATGGGTAGATTCGGGTGAGGGGAGGATGGATCTGATGTTTAGGAGCAGATCCGGGCTAGGGGAGGAGGGGGAGGGTGAGGAAAATGGCGGATTGGAGCTGCAAAAGTCCAGATCTGGACTGATCTGGATATAATGGCTGATTGCAGGGGGTTCCAGGAAGAGGGAGGGGGTGGGGTTGGCTTTGGGTTGTGGATGGAGGAAGGGCTACAACGGGGCAAGGAGGGATGGGCGGAGGTGAAGCAGGCCGCCGGAATGGAGCAGGGGCTTCAAAGGGTGGATCTGGTGGGGAAAAGTCTGGGGAGGGGCGGTCGACCGTTTTGTTGGGGCGGATTGGGCGGCTGTCGGCAGGTTTGCTGGAACAACAAGTCGACTGGATGTAGAGAGGTGTGGGGCGGTGGAAGGAGGTTTCACGGTGGGGAAAAGAGGGCTAGGGATGGATAGTACCTTGGGGTAAGATTGAGCGGCTAGGAGTCATCACCTAGGGTTCTACGGAGTCGGCACCGCGGGTGATCGCGGAGTTCGGGGATTGAACTCTCCAAAACACGCAATACCTAAAACCAGCTCACTACCCATCTATTTATCATAAAAGAAAAGCTAGGGCATCCCACTATCGACCGTTATGATTGGCGGAGGTGAGGACACTCAAATAAAACAAAAATAAAGTAAAAATACTAAAGTAATATATGATTTTGACTCGCAACTAGGCCTGCACATAAAGACTTCGGTCCCGGTCCGGGACCGGTCCTGGGCAGGACCGGTTTTTTGGGACATCGGTCCCGGACCGGTCCTGCCCAAACCGGTCCCGGTCCGGTCCTGGTTTTTCCTTTGAAAACCGGGACCGACTGGGACCGGAAGGACCGGTCCTAACCGGTCCCAGACCGGACAGGTTTTTTTTAATTAAGTATTTTAATTAATTTTTTTATATATTATTAAATTAAATAATAACATGTATTACATGTTATTAAGTATAAAAAATATACTTACATCATGTAAGTATATTTTTTAATTTAATAATAACATTAAATTAAGTATATTTTTTATATATTAATTTATTATTTCGTTTTTAATAATTTAAATAAATAATAACATGTAATAATTTGAAAATTGAAATGAAAAATTGTAAAGTAAATAAAATTTTTTATTAAATTTGAAATAAAACTACAAAATCAAAATACAAATTACAAATTATAAATTCAAAATACAAATTTGAAATTACAAACATTATCATTAAATTTGAAATTATAATACAAAATACAAATTCAAAATCTGTAGTTGAGCCTTGGACTCGTCTTCAACTCCGGCGTCGCTTTTGAGTTTGAACTCGTCTTCAACTGAAACGTCATTATTCTGCGGCGCTCCTCCAGATTTAAGTTATTAAGCTCGTATTCAACTTCAGACTCACTGTCTTCAATTGACAGACGTGTGTCTCCTCCTCAAAGCGTCCAAATGGTCCTTGTAGCAAATGCAAATCTCCAAAGATTCTTCGGTTAAACGGCTCCTTCGCTCGTTCAGAATCCTGCCACTCAAAGAAAACGCAGACTCCGAAGCTACTGTACTAGCTTGGATGGTTAGTAAATCACGGGCCATTAAGGCCAAAATAGGATAATTATTAGATTTAATTTTCCACCATTTTAAAATATCAAAATTTCAATTTCGTTCGGGTCAAAAATCTTGAAACTGTGTTTTGCTATATAAACCTAATTCGTTTAAAGCACTCGAAGATTCGTTTTTTTTTCTTCGAAGCTAATTCTAAAAATCTATTTTTTAAAATATCTTTTGTTCGAGGGGCGGGTGGATTCCTCGCGATGTCGCAATCCATATAGTTTGAATCGTAATAATTAAATAGGCGATAAAAATCAAATTTTAAATTTTGGAAACACTAAACGTTTTGAA